>RXPK01000202.1:2717684-3320704 GCA_004143645.1 Protaetia brevitarsis | reverse complement strand
TGCATTTTAGAGAATTGTGAGCAATTGATAGGAAATTATTAGCGATATGAAACATTTCTGTCAGCTTCATGTACCATTATTATCCATGGCTTGTTTATCAATATTTATTGTTAGATAGTCATTAAAAGAAGTCCACAGCAGAAGTATGGTTCTAAACACTAACTAACACTAAACTAAAACTCAAAATTTTTGCTTTGCTTAATCAAGTTCACTGAACATATGTAGTGTTATGCTCATGGTATGTAAAGTTATATTAATATCTTTGATTTTATAACTATGCGAAATAGTTTCGTTATTGCTTTGAACAGCTAAATTTCTAAAAATCCACGCTACTTTACTAGGTCTAAGCAACCACCTGTACACGTTCGCTACAAACTATATACAAAATTACACCATTTAACTGTACTCTTCTATAACTTTACTATTGCGTTTTGTGAACCAGGAAAACATTCCACGTGAAGATATCCGCATTTCCAGCATATGCTTATTTGTTCAGACTGTAGTAGTCTGCAAATGCACCTTATTGTGAAAGAATTGCATTGCATTAAGCTGCTTCTAATAAATAATTGTAGATAATGATGAAGGCCCTAGACGGCAACTTATCAAGTCATTAACCATAATCAGAGAGTGAGACACATTATATTCGATTCGTAAGCAATCATTTGCTTAAAATAGTTTTACTAAAAAGAGCTTTTGTCTATGAAATATGTACTCTTCCAGTATCCAATGTTGATAATACGCCTTATCATTTCTTTACGTTGCATCTTTAATTAACCACGCAGTAAAGTTAAAAGGAGTATAGAGGTTATATAAATTAAAATTTCTATAGTAAATTAGCCGTCATAATTTCAATTAGAAAAAAGAAACATGGATTGATGTGGATCAAGCTGATGTTGCGGAAAACATTAATGGCGTAATACCGAACTTCATAAATTCCAGATGATGAAGCGTTTAATGTGCACACATGCTCGGCCTTTTCTTTTTAAGATGCATGTTGTACAAAATGAGCAAATCGCGTATCTATACCGCTTCGTATTTGTTTTGTTCGGCTACACGTCGTTCTTGAAACGGCTTGAGTTAATATTGACGCATGTACTCCGCGTTTGTCGCTTTGCCTCCGGGCCCCACATAACGTTACTTAGTCCGTATTTTTGTTCTTGAACGTCGAGGGCCTCTGCCTACAGCGAATATTCGTAATCACAGGGGCCCTCGCACTCTGGGGGAAAGGATCTAGAAGAAAATTCGTTTTTTTTTTGCCATTCGGCGAAAACGCTAAATGCGGTACTTCAACAATTTCCCCTTGGTATTGACTCGATAAAGCTCGCAGACGTCAGATTATGCACGAAAGAGTATAGAGCAACTGTATACAGTTGCTCTAACTCTACTACCTGACAAAGGTAAAGCGTTTGTTTCTGAATGTTTACAAGAATAGATTGTATACTCGCTCTTTCATTTTGTTCTTCTATCTAACTTCGGCAAAGTATTTTGGCGTTAAAGCTAAAAATGACAGACGTGAAAATTGCACACGAAATGAAATATTGTATCACGTCTATATTTGTTAATTAAGTTCTACAACAAGTATATGTAATAAGTTTCTTTACTTATTAATAATAATAAAGTAATATTTATTTCTGTTTTACCTATATCAGTTATATTTCACAATTTTTGTAAACGAGCTACCGACTTTATCGACGGAGAGTGTCTGGTATGCCGATGATGTAGTGGGTTGTAGTCAAAAGCAGATTACGAAAAGTTTGGGAACTGGCAAAAAAAAAAAAATAAAAGTTTTGTACGATAATAACTCATACTCGAAGTTTGGTGCAATGGAAAATCATCGCTCGTACTTCATACAAAGAAACGGCTTTAGTTCGATTTTGTACGAAACAGGTATTTAAAACCATTGGAAGTACGATATAACAATATTAATTTGGAATCGCAGTCTGCTCTCAAATATTTGGGAACATATATTGGTGCTAACCTAACTTGGACCACTCAAACTGAACATTTAAGTAAAATGATCAGCAAAAATATATACTTACTTTTATATTTAAGAAATTATATAAGCAGACAATATCTCCTTCAGGTATAATATTCGTTGATCAGTCACAGTTGGCATATAGTATTGTATTGTGGGGCGGGCATTGGCAACATGACTAGAATTTTCACCATAGAGAAACGAGCACTTAGGATAATTTACAATTTAAAACCGTTTGAAAGCTGCAGGGGTAGTATTTAAAAACATTATATCATACACACTACCGGGTCTCTGTGTCTATAACTGCGTCAAGTTGGTTCATAACAGCACAGACAGTGCTTCTGTAGGAAAATTTCATGACTAAAATACACGGCATCGGGATCTACTTATGCTGATAACCCCCCCCATAGAACCACGACATTTGAAAAATCACCCGTCTATTCAGACAAAAAATTTTGCAACGCATTGCTCGCGTGCGTTGGGGATGTGCTGCAGCGCCTTTTTTTTACGCGAAACTAGAAGATACACATTAGCAATTAGCCCTTATGCAGTACAAGAGTTTCTTAGACAGATGGCTGAAGCTAGAGTTGTTCTTTGACGCACGATATATATTTTTTTATTGGATTGTATGTGTTATTTGTTGTATTTTGTTAGTTTAAGATTTTATTGGTTGTAATATACACTTTTTTTGTGTTATTTGTGTGTTATTATCATATTATTGTTAATGACTTATTCTATATCTATTGTGTAGATCTATGGACGTAATAAATTATTATTACTATTATTATTAAACTAGATAGGAAATCATACCTAGTGGAAAAAGGCTTCAGTGTGGTTACAAACATTTCGACAAAACAAAGAAACTGTTTCCAAATCAACGCGGAGATTTAAGGCTGCAACTCACCAATATTGAACCAGATTTAGTTAGATTGGTAGAAAGTCAGCAAGTGTATCCATCACACATGAATTTTTATTTCTATTTTTACTTTGCATTTTAATGTTTTTTTTTTTTCAAAAATAAACCACTAAGTATTCTTCCGTAATTTGTATTAAATTAATTATAATTACTTTACTATTTACTGATTTTATGTCTATTTATTTTGTTAAATTTTATGAGAAAATGTCTGTCAAGCTTACTCACTTAACAAGAGCAAAGTTTTTAAATTGTAAGATTTTTGTATCAATAGGAGAAAATAACTAGATAGGATTTTTAAAGTAATTTGGCTATGAAAGTCTGAGGTATCAGTTCATTTTGGGAAAGGGGTCTCTTGTCCAAAATAGTTTAGGGAATGTCTGACCTAGAGTATCGTAAGCTCTGTTAAAATCCAACAGTACAAGGATAACGTAGTTGCCACCTTTAGCACCGTAGTAGAACAGCTGTAGTAACCACGAAAATCACATGAATCTTGGGGATAAGTCCCCAAGTATTCACGATTTCTTAATACTTTGGCAAACATGAGCAAAACACTTGTACGATGAAAATCTTCATACCCATTTGGAACTCTACACTGATATATACAATCAGACAATTATTGTAAATATGGATAGCGCAGGGACGAATGGTATATACAATTTTATCATGTCAATACCAATTCCATCAGAGCCAATTGATGTTGAAAGTTTACTTTTAACATTTAAACACGATATGCGGAGCAACTGGCTTAAAACTAAACAAATAGGCAAAATTATAAGATTCTGACCTTTGCATATGTCCTTCCAGCATTCCGCACTTCCATACTCGATCAGGAATTTATAAAATGATCAGTAATAGCATCGAGTTTCTGTCTCTTGACAAGAATATGTCCGATCCTATTTCGGTCAATATTAGGATTTCTCAATCCAAACCACAACTTTGGCTTGATCTGTTGCAAATGCATTCAAAATAAGCTTTTTCCCATTCCTCATTGCTGCTAAGAATTGTACAGAAATTTGTAGTAGCTTCAATAGCCCATCAGTGCTTTTGTATTATGAATTTTATCACATATAATTTTTGTAACGACTTAATGTTACTAATGATCCAAGGTCCTTACTGTTTTAATGGAAGCGTGTTAATTAAAAAGCGTTAAAAGGGCAGAATTAATCCTTTCAGACACAAATTACTAAGGTGTCGTTTAAAAAATCTTGTAATATTAGTATTAATTGATTCAAAATTCCAAACTAAAGTCGCGTAGATCACCAATCAAAGTTTAGCCTGCAATAAATTATAATATTGCTTTCCAATTCATTAAAAAAAGTTAGAATTACTTTGAATTAGGTTTGTAATAATCCAAAATTGTTCTATACTATTTGAAGAACTCATACATTTCCAAGCAATGCAGCATGTTACGAACATGTATGACTATTGCACCCCCTCCATCATCTCTATCAAAAATGAAAGACGTTTATAAATAATATAAAACATTACGATCCATCAGTGTACCAAAGGTTCAGTAATCCAGAATGTATTAATTTCATTCTCAGACGAAATGTATTTACACTAAACTAACTTTGCCAAGAAATTTAGAAGCAATTAGTATATATATATCACAAAAATCAAACCGAAATGCATAGAATGCGAAATTATATTGGATACTAAAAGCGATCGGCCTGTAACCAAAATCATATAACCTCAAAAAATTGCAATTAGTATAATGCTATCTTAATATAAATCTACATAGTTTGAAAAATATAATACCCAACTTATTATTGTCGCTATTAATGTTACACTGCATTTAGAGCTTTTCGCAAAACTGTTATTACCAGAAACATCCCTATCCGGCACATCAACTATGGTCTCATTTTCGTGCAATCCGCGAAACTCATTTATCGCTTTAATATTTCTAGCTTCCATATCTTCATCGTCGACATTGCGTGCGGTTGTCGTTTCCTCGTCTTCCTCAATCACAATATCATCCTCACCATTCTCCTCCTCGTCCTTTTCTATGCTTTTTATGTCATCATCATCGTCGTCATCGTCGTCATCGTTTTCCTCATCACTCGGCATCCTTTCCTTGCGGCTTAACGTTTCGATTACGAAATCCCTTCCATTTTGCGACCTCGAACCTGCATTTCCTATTAATCTTCGTAGTAGTTTGTGTTTCTTTCGTGGGGATAATTTAAACTGGCGATGTTCGTTCTTTAATGGTAGGTTTTTGATGAAGTCTTCTAAAGATACCTCATCTGAAGGAGAAAGATCTGTTAAAAGCTGAAGTAAACAATTATGGTAGAAGAGAGAATATACAGATATTTCATTGAAATGGCTGAATAGATTTTTTTCGAGTTTTTTTTTAGTAGGAATTTTATATTAAAACTAGTAAAGAGTATGATACATTTAAGAGAAAACTTCTCCAGGAATAGAGGGTATTGATGTAATTCTCTTGTCACACATTTATTCGTGCATTTAAGGCGGTGGTATAACTTTGATGGATTTAGTGAATTTATCGAGTTATTTATGATCAGTTCTTATTATGATTCTGCACAGGAACTTCTACCTTAATAAAAATACTAGTATTGTATAGGCATTATATCGGTATTTTGAGACAACGTGGACGGATGACTCATTTCGTCACTCAATAAATGGGGTCTTTCAGATGTACGCAATATACAATATATAGAAACCGATTTACTAAATATTGAAATAAGTCATTTCAAATGCAATGTTAAACAACAATCAGGTCGAGTTTCTGTTTTCTATCGTAGTAGTAGTAGTAGTAGTAGTAGTAGTTTATTGTTATATAGACAAATAAATGTGTATAACAAGTCAAAAAAATCTACAATAATGAAACGAAAATATTAAATTAAACTCAACTGGATACCTAACTAAAGCTAAATCACCGTAAATTAAAACTAAATTAAATAAATCAAAAAAAAAAAAACTGCTCTTCCTGTTAGATCTGCCACACAAGGCATCTGGTAGCAGAAGTGTTGGGTATGAGGCTTGACCTTACGACATATTTATCATAAAATGCGCAATTCTGTGCTTTTATGCAATTAATTTGGCTAATGAATTATGTATGTATTGTGAACAATGTGGTTTTTCTTATCAATTATGTAGCCACATAGTATGTACACCAGCGACACTTTCTAATTGTACGACCTACAGGGTAAAATAGAGCCTACATGTTTAGCGTGGATAGTAGACAGATCTACGCATTGACCGGCCGCTTCGAAATGTGTAAACACAGATGTGCTGTCTGTTTTTAAAAAAAAAGCTTAGCTGGATTTATGATGTGCGAAGTTGAATGCATCTATTATGTATTTGTTATCTTTGCGTAGGAATAAATTTATTTGATGTTTGAAGTATTCGTATTTCGTTTTAAAAAGTATTTTCATTTTACAGTTGAACTACGACTAGAAACTAGACCAAAGGCATGTTAATTATACAATAAATAGCAATATCACTGGGTTTACTACTTTTATTCATTTTACACGTTATGTAAATAATAATGAACGTATCAAAATGGATCGCATGAAAATATTTTAAGGTATCCAGTTATACCGAAATCAGTAAAGCATATTTCCGTTATGCTTATATTTTTAATCTAATTTGATGTCTGAGATTTCATATCATTTCTTAATTCGCTTCGGCTTTCTTCTTTGACATTAAATAATGAAAGAGATATGGCGAGGATGCATTCCAAACCACGATTTTTATATCAGATATTAGAACGAAAAGCTCTACACTCGTGAGAAATATTTTTTATAGGTTATAGTAATGGTATGTTTTTATTAATATTATAATAACAAGATAAAATAATATTTCGATTATAATTCCTAGTTGCAAAGATTTTACTCAAAAGTCTATTTTTCAAAAGAAATACAAAATTTGATTAGTCCTAAACGAAGAGAGTGATAGGTATAAATATAAATTGCAGGTTTAACTTAATATTAATGATTACTTTATACAAATATTAATTATTCATTATGTTAATATCGAAAAAAAAGGAAGCCGCGGCGAATTAAAACTAGATATAAAGCAATTATTATGAATCAGTTAGATTAAAAAAAAACATTTATATAGACTGTAGGATGTGTAAAGAAAACAACATCTGTTCGTAATACCAATATTATATTTAAGGTAAGCAACTGAAAAACTTGGAATGGTGCTAAAACGATGTAAGTCGGCAAGCATTATATGCGCCTTTGATGTATTTTATTTGCCTCTATTTTATAATTTCAATGTCTTTTTCTATGTTTACTTACTGCCTTCTTCTTTACATTTAAAACAACAGAGACCGATCTGGTTTATATATTTCGAAGACGGCAATGAATGCATAGATCCGTCTACTATCCATGCTAAACATATAGGCTCATTTTATGCTGTAGGTCGTACAATTAGAAAGTGTCGCTGGTGTACAATGGACTACATTTAAACACCACCCGAATCAAAGTTATTGCTGTTCCTCTCACATCGTCCAGAAAGAGTAAGAGGTATCAAGATTCAAGTCGAACTTAAGAATAACTGCAATCGATACTAATACATTTATAATTAAAAGTATTGTATAAAAACTGTTGTTGCAAATCAAAATTAAATTAAATTTCAAAGGTAACATAATCGTATTGACTAAACAAAAGCCGAAAAAACATCGGTAATTATTAGTTTTTTTTTCCGTATTATAAGGACACCGATATGACTTTGAGGACGTAATGTACGCATTACAATAATAGCGAATCTGAGTCCTAGTTTGGGTCGAAGGGTGAGTGTGGTACATGGGTGGCTTTTGTTGTTTATAATAGGGGTATTGAAATACATATCAAAAGTTTGAGTTAAGGATCATGAATATTTTTTCAGGAAAGAGTTATTTATACCATAATCACGCAGTACGTATATATTTAGGCGCGAGTGGAAAATTATACGGAACGCGCGAATTATAGCAGATAGCTTATCCTTTTTTGGACTAGGGCGCATGTAGGTACAGTCGGTAATGAGAGGGCAGATCAATTAGCTAAAGAGGCGGTATTTAGAAAGGATAATGCGATAATTAGGTGTGGGTTAATTTCGACTGGCGTAGTTAAAAAAGCGTTTAGGGATAAACTTGATAATGATTGGCAGGATAGGTGGGATATTTCTTTAAATGGCAGGTGGACTAGGAAATTTATAGGTAGTGTTACACGTTTTAGGGAAATGAGGGTTTGTCGTATCAGGCGGTCAAGTTAATAACGGATCACGGTAATTTTAAAACATATTTATGTAGAATTGGGAAGGGATCACATGATATCGCATTGCGAATGCGGGGGTGTACGAATAGCCGCGGGATATCAATGATTTTTTATTAATGAAACTGTCCGAGCTAATCACTGACTCAGCATACATGGTCCGCGTACGGAAGTACGGAAGGGCATTAGTTAAGGGTTAAATTGGCCGTGACGCGAAATAGATATTAGAGATAATGGTGGGAATTTTTTAGTAATGCTGCTAAGGAGCTAGGTAGGTTACGGTTTGATAAGGTAGTTAATATTAACATCCTGTATACCGAAAGCTATGAAGTCAAAAATATTTCTCTTAAATAAATCGTCGATCGATCAAAACTATAATTGACTATTGATATACTAGAATTTCGAAAAATTTGAACGAGTTAATAAAATGAACCATCGTAAGTTATAAGTAACTAAACATTAACACTTTAGTTGTGTTATTTTATATGAAGTTATTTTTTAAAAATATTTGATTTCTCTATTCCTTAGCTTGCTGCATACACCCCTAAGCTTTACCACGACATTAATCGATTAGGGATAATTTATCAGTGGTACTCACCATATTCCTGAGGCGGTTGCACACTGTACATCCTTATCACTCTTAACATGCCGCCTTCGATGAAGACGTGACATTTACAATTATCCAAGCCTCTAGGACAGCTGGAAGGAATTTAATTTAGAGAGCGCGTAATTAACACTTACAAACGTGCTACCAACTTGTTCCTGGTCCTAGACAGTCAACGTCGCCCTGTCCCCTGAAATAAAGCGAGCGTACGTTATTTGCTAATATACGCTGATGTACGGGGGCTCTCTGCTTACGTATCTTTATTGACACACTTTGCTTCATTGGAGATGGAGAGGCATTCGTCGTTGGAACAGTCGGAGTCGCTCCAGTCGCTCCAAAAGGACGAAATATCTCTGGGTTTTGCCGTTACCCACTCCGGATCCTCACAGAACTAACAGTACAAAGTATACGTATACATTATGTGTAAAATTACAATGTGAGGTAGCTAAAGGTTTACTCTTGTATGTAAGTACATGTGTAGCTTAGACCATGTATATTACTTTTGACATTTCCGACACGGATACAGAATGGACTGCGATGTAGTCAACCATGTATGTGTGAGAAAGATATGTAGTATGTTCTGATGTTTGTAAAATGTTGACTTTATAGTTGGGAGGTGTGGCGATATTGTAGTGTGCAGATAAACAGAAGAGTGTACCATAGTTAACAATAATGTAATTGGCTTACAGCAATGAGAGGAGAAGGTGGAAGTTTTTGATTTTAGCCTGATAGATGTGGTCGTGAATAGATGACCACGTTTTCAAGAAGACATATCGTTTGTATATGTTTTTGCTTACTAACATTCTGACATTTTAAAAACCCATTTTTTAATTAGTGTTGCGCTTAACCTGGCGATTTTTGTACTCAGTTATATCAAATGAATGATCTATCATTCGTTAGCTTATCTAGTATTCGAAAATCGGCAAGGCAAAGATTCCCATATATGCCCCTATACAGGGTGTTAGGTAAACATGCGGTAAAAATTCAAGGGGTTACTTCTTGGCTTATTCTAAGAATATCTTATCCTATAATGAGTTTTTGAAAAACCAACCCTTTTATTTCGAAGATACAGGGCGAACAAGATTTGCGACAGTAACAACATTTTATTATCAAAAAGTACATGTAAAGTTGCTCAATCTACAATAAATGTTCGAAATGGCTTCCTCCAGCCTGAATACAAGTATTCAATCTTCTTCTCATTGACTGTCGAACACTTTCAAACACACCAGGGTCGTTTCTAATTGAGTTACACCCAGCAATTATCCGATTTCGCAAATCGTCCAAATTCTCCACTGGAGTAGCGTAAACTATTGACTTCAGAGAGCCCCAGAAGAAATAATCTAAGAGGTTTAAGTCTGGGGATCGAGTAGGCCATGCGTGTGGCCCAGCTCGACTAATCCAGCGATCTCCGTATGTTGCTGAAAAATTACGAGCAACCAAACTGAAATGTGGTGGTGCACCATCGTGCATAAGCCACAGTGCAATTCTTGTCGCGTATGGTACATCCTCCAGAAACTCAGGCAGCGTTGCTTCTAAAAAGTTGCAGTACACTAGGCCAGTTAGTTCTCCTGCTAGAAATACCGGTCCAAAAGAGAATCAATAGCGATGGTACATTTAGCACCTTGCTCAAGTGCTCGGATATCAAGTGCCCACCCTAACTTGAATGAATGAATGAATGAACCGGTCCAATTAGATTAAATTTACCTAACACCCTATATAATACATATGTAATACTTGAGCGAGCAATGAATAGAATAGTATTTTTTTTTTGCTGGTAGATCAGCTTTATACTTTTTCGGTCACATGTTGCACAAAGCCTTTCGGATTATCTATCGCCCAAAAAGTTTATATACAACGATACTTAATGATTCATTCTCTCAAGCACATATTATGTACATAGGTATTATATAGACGCATAGACTGTCTATTAGTTTTCGGAATCTTCGCTTTGCCAAGTTCCGAGTTCTCGGTAAGCTGATGACTGATTGACAATTGATTTGATATAATCGAGTGCAAAAATTAGCTCACTAAACGCATCACTAATGTTAATGTAGTATGCAATAATAATAGATATTATAAAGCAATATCTGCCATACTGCTTTTTCGCGCGCCCTCAAACGTATTAAGTTGATAAAATGAATTTAATTCACGCTTTCTTGCAATTTTTAATTGCAAGAAAGGGTGAGTTGAATTCAAAATTGCAAGAAAGCGTGAATTACGGTCGCGATTTCACGTCTAGTGTCAATTCACCTTTAAGGACAGAATTTAAGTTGACTCTCCCTAAATTAACCTCTCTAATTTGAATTTTTCTCTAAATCGCATTCATAATTTTGTAATGCAAACTGGATGGTAATCTATTTGTGACCATCATTCTCTAATTTGACTTATTTAATTCAAACTCTCTCGCAGTCTAAGCAAAAATTCCGACATTTCAAGTGAGTTTTTCTTTCTCCAAATCAAGTTTTCACAAACATAAGGAATTATATAGAAACATACTTTGAACAACAAGTCTATAGAACAATTTTGAACAAATCTAAATTTCGGATTTTTTAAACCACAATAAAAAGCTTTATTTTTGAACATTACATATAACTGTATTTGAAATGCATGCATAAGCTAGATTTTTCTCTTTATTATACGTATTTAGTACATACTACAAATTAATATATCATTTTTTGTCTCACTTCCTTTAATTCAACTCTCGCTAATTTAAACAAATTGGAATACTACATTCTATATGGGGAGAGTCAACTGTATTAATATTCACAACAACAGTTAAAAACAAAATTATTATAAATAAATTATAACAATTAAATTATGTATAACAACATTTTCTTCCAACTAGCGATAAAAAAAACATACGTCCGCTAAAGTTACTTCATCGACCGACCAGATGAATTTGAGAACGAGATCTCGTAAATAGCTAATAAGACTCGAGTTAATCTATTCGCAATGTGCCCCGGCATCTTGGCACTGTATCTTTGGGGATCACGTCCTTTGAATTCCAGTGGGCCGTCATTTATGAAGCGCCACGCTTATTTAAATTTAATGGGATAGGGAGACGCTTCAGATTTCACACTACAAAAGCTTAAATTAGCTAGGTTTTTGCTTTATTTGAATAATTTATTGAAATAGGTGTGTAATGCGCTTATTCCAAATAACATTGCGCGTCAAATAATGAACGGTAGAATGTCCGCGCCAGAAGCGTTGAGTGATAATCGTTTATAATACCAACATATTTTAGCAGATGTTTAATCGTAGTTTACATCAAGTATAATAAATTATTAAATATCCACGCTGCAAAAGGTTGAGATACGATTTATTATGATAATATCGTTTGCAGGTGCACTGATTGTAAGAGAAAAGTTTATTTGAAAATAACAAGCCGTGGTAGTACCTAATCAACAAATACCAACTTTGGATATTATTTGAACCAATTAGTCACTTGCCTCGTTGCTTTAAAGAAATGATATCATATATATCGACAAAAATATACTTGAAATAAAGTGATTAAGGATATACATTCTGCATGAATTTAATATAATGAAATATTGTGATTTACAGCGCAGTAATACGTCTTGGAGAGTGTAATGATAATAATAAGCTTTGTTAGCATAATTACAAAGATAAAAAAAGGAAAATCCGATGCAGAAAAAGCGAACAATCTCCGATTTACAGCCAACTGAACTAAATCGTTTATGAATATAAGTTGGTTTCAAGCAGGCATGCATAAAAGTAGTTGATTTAAGTAGGCCTTACATCTATACTTGACAATCTATATTATAACTTAATATCTGCTTTTTGTTTTAATGATTTATAAAAAAATTCTTGTATTTTTTTTATTTTTGTAATCGTTAACCCATCTCAAGGTATGATTGTAGTTTCAATTACAGATTTGCTTTTTAAAGTCACAAAGTTGACAAAACGAAGTTGAAAATGAAGTTGACACCAAAGGAAACTAAGCAATAATGGATTTTATCAAAGTAGGCCGATCATTCTGAAAGTATGCACAATGCCATAAGTTTTTATTTTGAACAACTTTTCTTAATAACACTTTGGCGTACTGTAAACGAAAAAGGTAGTTTACCTAGAACTAAAATAGTATTTGTTCAACTGTAGAGGCATACTTGACTTTAAAAAATCGAAAGTAAACTAAAAATAAGTTTCAGACCAAGTAGGGCGGAATCCCAAAATATGAAATTCCAATTCGAAAATTTTTGGTCAATCATACCTATTGTAAACTCAATTCGGGGACATACTGTATATTATACATTTATATTTTAATATGTTTGTGTTCTGTCTGTATTTGTTAAACTCCTATATTTTGAAAGATTGAGAGGAATAATATGTTCATAATACAATGAGATAAGGTAAATAACCTATATTAATGAACCATTATTAGACGAACGTAATTAAAGTGCTTTATATGTTTTAATTTAGATCAAGCAAAAATACTGAAGAAACCCTAAAAATGTATCGAAACGTCTAGGAAATAATATAATTGCAACAATACTTAAAAAAACTGAACCGAAAACTCCAACACAAGATATCTTTTAATCAATAATTATACAGTGACCGGCATAAATATTGCAACATATGGGACT
Organism: Protaetia brevitarsis; assembly: GCA_004143645.1. Lineage (NCBI taxonomy): Eukaryota > Metazoa > Arthropoda > Insecta > Coleoptera > Scarabaeidae > Protaetia > Protaetia brevitarsis. The sequence goes on along the minus strand of RXPK01000202.1, from coordinate 3,307,386 downwards.
TTTTTTTATTATTAAAATATTCCAAATTTTTCTTGGGGGATAGATTGTGCATGTCTAGGAACCCCAAAATTTATTTTGACACGTGATCACTAGTATGGCGGTAAATTTAAAACATATGGCATGAATTTCCAAAAAGTAAGGTTAGATGACAAGATATCCAAAAAAGTTATTTGAAAAAGTTGCTTAGAATTTAATTCCGAAGCTACATGCAAATTTTTGTTATTTTAAAAAAAAATGAAAATCGTAATTTTTCCAAATATTGTTTCATTGAATTACACATTTCCATTTGTTACGTTTTTAGCAGCTCAACAGCAGTAATATTTCTAAATTTGGCTGATACTCAAACAATTTTGTCAATGTTTGAGTAATTAACACAGTGAAAACTGAAAAGTACGTTTTCGGTACGATAATTGTTGTTGCAAGGGACTTGCAACAACAATTGTCTTGCAAATGAAAGTTCACAATCATTTTCATTCTAAACCACTCAGCAAACATTATGTTTATTGAAAATTATGATACTTTTTTTTTTGTTTTTTGCATTAAAATGAAAAGCGTTAGTCCAAAACTAGTAACACTACATGCGCCCACCGAAGGTATTAAAGTAGATTTTGAAATTAGAGAACAACGAAATAAAAACAGTAGGTAAATAAAAATAGTAGTAATTACTCATTTACCAGAAAATTAAAGTAGTTTACTACATTATTTTGTTGTTTTAATTTCAAAGCCTACCTTACTTATAAGAAACAGAACGATATATGTGTCTAGCAAGTTGTCCATTACTATTAGTTATTGTTTAAATGGTAAAAGTACTTTATTATTAATCATTTACTTCTATTGTTTCATAGACATCAAACTATTTTTATTTTACCTACTATTTATTATTCCTTGTTCTCTAATTTCAAAACCTACTTTAATACCTTCGGTGCGCGCATATACAGTTATGAGTTATTAGTTTTAGACTAACGGTTTCCACTTTAATGCAGAAAACAAAAAAGCGTTATAATTTTCAATAAAAGTAATGTTTACAAAAGTAGTGTTATTCAGTGGTTTAAAATAAAAATGTTTGTAAAATTTCATATATTACTTCTAGATAATAAAGTAAAAGTACCCCTTGCAACAACAACTGTCATTACGAAAGTGTACTTTTCAGTTTTTACTGTGTTAATTATGCAAACATTGACAAAATTATTTGAGTATGAACCAGATTTAGAAATATTACTGTAGTTGAGCTGCTAAAAACGAAAAAAAAAATGAAATATGTTAATTCAATTAACAAATATTTGGGAAAAAATTTGTGATTATTACATTTTTAACAAAATTCTTTCAAAAATTTTTGGATATCATGTCATCTAACCTCACTTTTTGGAGATTAACATCATATTTTTTAAATTTACCGCCATACTAGTGGTTGACGTGACGTGTGTCAAAATAGATTTTGGGGTTCCCAGATATGCACAACCTATCCCCAAAAAATAGTTTTAGTATATTTTAATAATAAAAAAATTTCCCATATGTTGCAATATTTATGCCGGTCACTGTATTTGTAGTTATTATTCCTGTACGTGCCTCTAAAGTAAGAGGTGAGATATAGACGTCAAAATTTCTACTCTTGGCTATTAAGAAAATAAATTAACCGTTTATCCAGATAACTGCTTAATTATAGTGCTCTTTTAATATTTCGCCTTTAGAAGTTTAAACTTACTGGTTTATGTCCAAAACAGTTTTCATCACACTGAACGGTATATACCCTATTCGCCACCGTCGACATTTTGCACGCACTAAGACCGCAAACATTGTTATATCCACAAAGTGAAGGTTCCATTTGCGGACGAAAGCACGTAGGAAACCCTGAAGCAAATTTACCAATACTATGACTCCGTACCGTATTTTAAAGGAAATTACCTACAACCTTAAAGAGTTTCTCTCCTCTGAAAAGGGCATCGCAATTACAACGACTTCCGAAATCCGTTAACTCCGACAACTCGCACAGTCTCCTATGCACTCTGGGTGATTGATGTAGATCCCTCCCCAAAATGCAATCCTGCGGTCTTTTCAGTTCCACCGGAGTTGGACAGAGTTTCCACTTCTTTAAATTTTCCACGTCGCAAATCCCGATGAAGTAATTTCGGATCTGCTGATCTTCGTCGAACTGTCGCGGTATAGTTTCTAGGAAAATCTACGGAGCAGATATGGCCTGTTACTTTTAGGGGTTGTACTTACTGCAAAGAAATTCTCGCCAATTGCGACGAAGACGCATTGTTGAAGGTGCAAGGTGTTGATCCAGCCGTTCAGGTTGTATACCTCTTCAAGTTGGTGGGGTTCTACGCAGTTCGGTACGTGTCTTTGTGTAATTTGCAATCTACTAAAATGAATGAAGCTGTCAGCATAATTGACAGCAACATTTTGACATATTGGCAGTACATAATTTTAAGTGATTAGGGACATTAAGTTAACAGACAAGGTACATCATTATTAGTGGTTGTGGCTTATGTTGACTGTGCAAATTATTAAAACTAGTATAAAGTAGCAGGGGTATTATGGAACACAATTTTATTTTTTACTAATGCTTTAGGGACCAAATCGATTCAGGAATATTTTACTTACCCTACACCCTTGAAGGTGTTAATTTGCTATATTTGAATAATACGAAAGGAAGATCTGGAGAAATAAAAAAATACATACTTTTGCCACGACAAAACATGGTGTGGTTATATTATATGAAATGATTAAGTGGATCAAACTCCGCCCTTAAAATGTAAAGCCCCGGATACAGTTCCCAGAATATTCATCGAAAGCATGAGAGATATCTTTCTACCCCTCCATGTTTCCTTACTTTTTTTTTCAGTAACACACGAGAATTCAGAGTTTGGGTGTGTTCAGTTATACCTAAGGTCTATTCTCTTTTGAGCATTATGAATCCCATGCTAATTTGTCCTTAATAATTGCGGCTACTATGATATCGGGGGTTATAACCTCTTCAATTTTGAGGTACATCGTGGCTTGTCTTACTGCGTTAATCATCTTGAGTCTTTCCTACACTCCTGTCAAAGGTTTTGAAATACCCACGACCAGTGAATGCTTGAATCATACAACAGTCTGTTCCTCTAGGTTTACATGCAATTCACTAGGAAATATTGGGGGCTAGACGTTATGTGTATTGCCTCAGGAGTTCGAATCTCCTTGCAATTTCTGAGCTATGCAATCCTTTATAATGGGCTTTTGTATTTAGTCTGCCATTTCTTCTACGAATTACATTATCCCAGCCATTCCAGTATCCTGGTACACTGACAAATAGATACAAGTTTCTGATGGGTTGATCGAGTAACTTCATTTTTGGCTTGCAAAAATTAAATATATTTTGCTTCCAGGATCTTGCGTTCACACAGAAGGTGACAGACAGTTTCTGCCGACTCATTGTCCAGTCTGCGGTTGGTATCTCAGTGTTGACCTAAATTTTCTATGGGTTCTTTCAGTGTACAGTATCCTGCTAAGGGATCCGGTACGGTGCCAAGATGATTCCTACTGCAATAGTTTGTCAGTATTTTATTTTAACGGTCCCTTAATAAGGGCCTGTCCATGTATGTACCTGGCTGGCTATCAGCTGTACCTGTGTCCTTTGTGTTTTTGTTTAATATTTTAACTACCATGTGTATATCTCAGAATACACAGGTGCTCTACAATTCCACCAAGAAAACTTCGCATGACAGTTAAGTGTTAAGCAAATTCCTAATCAGCTTTCATGCTATGTTTTTCGATACTCCTAGAACAACTTTTGAACCTATATATGAAATGAATGATATCATAACCTTGATTTGTATTTGTTCTTTCTAACCTGTTTAGTTGATCAGAAAACATTCTTTAGTCAACAAGTGTACTATTAATTGCACTCACTGCCTTTGCTGATACAGTCTTGAAAGCGCTTACCACTAAACTCAGCGAGTTTTCGCAAGGGAATTCCTAATTTCTATTTATTTTGAGTGCCCTCTCTCTGATAGGAGGACTGTACAGCAGAGTCGAGATTGCTACCCCACTAAATATCCTTCGCTTGAAGATTTGTAGATCCCCAATGTCCTTAGCCCCCTCCCCACCCGCTTTAGTCTTCTAGATAGTTCTTTTCAGATGTTTATCCAAGTTGAGTTTTTAACTTTGGTGGCTATACCCAGATACTTTATAAATGCTTTTTGAGCATTGTGACAGTTATTCATAATTCGAATAGCACAGCACTTCTCTTTCTGGAGCCTCCAATTAAAACCGCTTCCGTCTCCTCTGGCGCGAGGGAGGGGGGGGGGGCTGTTTTTCTTTATCCTCAGTAAAATATATCATAAAGACTCATTCCTCTTTATCCTCGGTCGTCCAAGACAACATCGTCCGCGAAACCAATCTTAGTCGACCCCTCAAGCAGTTCCATAATGTGGGCCTCAAGGCGGAGCCTTATGGGATCCCAGCTGTAATCTCCAACCTTTTTTTTCAGAAACTAAGCATCCTTCCACTAAAGTATCTGATACTTACGCTAGTTAGTTGTCCCGCTATGTCTTTCTTGCTGAGTTCTCGAACTCTGATATTCAAAGTTGTCGTGTTGAAAGTATCTTTAACGACTATCCGTTCAGAATTTTTGTGTGGATAAAAATATAAGCCAATGTTTTGTGTAAATCCTGATTTCGCATTGTTTAAAATATTGTAATTCCATGCACAGACGCATTTTGCTTTATTTTTGCTGTTCTTATGCCATCAAAATATCTAAAATACATCGCGAAGTAATTGTAAAAATGCAATTTAAATTACGTGTTAGGTAAAGATGTTTGTGTAGATTTTTTTTAAATTTCGTATACAAGCTAAATAAACAGATGAGTCTTCTTTCCTATCATGCGATAAGATGGAAGAAAGATTACTGTTGCTCGTTAAGAAAACTTACTTTGCTCGAAAGAAGATTTCGCAGGCATATTGAAGTGTACTCGGGCGGTACAAAGAACAACTCTCCGTCGACGCAGAACACTTAGCTACTTTTGTACCCTTCATCGCGTTTACAAATAAACAAAGGCGGTATCAAAGTCTCTGTCAGGGTTTTTACGTCGAATACTTTTTCAAACGACATATTTCCTTATATTAAGGAAGGAACAGAAACAAAAGGAAACAGGAAGAATGTGAAGTGAGTTGCTGCGAGCGGACGAGGTCTCGACCTTTTTACAGCATCCGTGTTCCCGTGTTTTCGACTGCTGTTAGGCTATCTTAGATTCCGACTAATGGACAGTTGTTGGTACTACGTGCGGGTTACTTTATCTGCTGAAAGCCGCGATGGAATGGGTATAATTTATGTACGGAATCTTGGGAGTTTTTATTACTCGACACGTAATGCATGCCCAAAGAGAAGAGAGAAATGATATTGCTTCTGTCTTGCGACCTCTGTGACCCGATTTGCATAAACTTCTCATAATTTGGTTTATGTAAATTGGTACTACGCTTTATATAGAGGGTTACGAAAATTAATTTAATTTAATAGAGGTAAACAGTAAAAAATAGTTTAGCAAATTTAATCTACCTAAATACAATTTCCTCTTTGCTGTTACATACTTATAAAAACAGGTAGCAAAATTCAAAATTATGTAGCAATAAATGTAAGACAGCGAAAGAGTTGAAAGCTTTACAAGAAATGGGATTGTCCTTTTTTATTTCGTCAGTGTCGTCAAATAATTATCTTTCCATGCTTTTTTTAGTTTTACTTTGAATTGCCTATTTTTCCACTAGCTTTTTGGTTTTTTTTTTCGTTACTACAACTTCCAGTAATACTTGCTTATCTGATGGGATGTTAATACTTGTGAACATGTCCTGTTTCTCGGTTTTCTCTTGTTAACTCTAGATGATGGAGTAGGAAGATGTGGTACGATCTGGACTGCTATATAATTGGGTTCGACAGAAGAAAAATTAATAGATGTGACAGTGTTTCCTTCATCCATTCCATGTAGAGTGCCTGATTTAATACTATTGCTTGAAGATTTTGGAGTTTTATTTGTCTGTGTTCAGAGTCTGAAGCTCCATGATCTTCTATCAACCGTGAATAACATTTGGAAGTCGCAAAATTCGTTTCTTCGAAGCGATCGGGGCCAAATTTCAGCAGAGCGGAAGCCCGATTCGCTTTTTTCATGATAGTCATGTTTTTGTAGTATTCCTAAAATATTTCAACCAATTCATTTGGAGTAATTCGTTCGTTTTGTAACAGAAATAGGTCACATTCTCTATGAAAAGGCGGTCCATGGACTGTCAAATTAGAGGCTGGATCCTATGAGATGTATCAGGTGCTATTTGTGTAAGGACAATACCATTTGACTTGCAGATATCTCCAAGGATATGTGGCTTGAACGATGACCCAAGACAGTTAGAACAGGATGCTCATGTTTAGGGTTCACTTAATTTTTAAAGTATTGCAACCATTCATAAAATAGGATTTCATTATTCCAGCCTGTTGGAGAAGCGTAAATAACATTTTTTAGAAGTCCATTTTCTAAGGTATCCTGACACTCTTTTTTGAGGGAAAACAAACATGGGTGGTACATATGACCCAATTGCATTGAAACTGCAAATGACAGTTACATATTCTCCCTTTTCGCCTGATGTTTTGAGCTGCAAATAGCTTCGCTCCTTTTGGTCCCGATTTTTTCGAAGACTCTTGCACAATTTTATTGTACTCCCCGTTTCTTCCACGTTAAAAATTCTATCCCACTTAAGATTATAGTTAGTTAATTAGTTACTTTATTCGTTCTTTGATACATAAAGCATAGAACGCGTCAAAAATATATAAAAAACTATGACGAAACAATGGCGTGTATAAAGATATATATAATCGATATAAACATATTTAGAACTAACAAACAATAAACATCTATACAAGTGTGTTACAATTAAAAAAGTCTTTTAAAGTATAAAAAGAATGTTTAAACATACTCCTTTCTACTTTCTTTTAAACTGTCTATGGTTTAAATTTCGTATTTCTATCGGAATGAAGTTATAAATTTTGATAAGTTGTGAAACAATATTCCTTCGCACAGTTGTTAACTTCGTTCTTGCTCCTGATAGAAACGTGTTTGTAATGGTGCCTCTCGTTGGATATATGTGCGTAAGTTCAAATTGTTTAAAAAAATTATCGTCATTGTTACGAACAAACTTTGCGCACACAATAATATGTAAGCCTGTCAGTGTATGAATTTTATAATTGACAAAAATGTCTTGTAAGTACTTCTTAAACACCGCTTTTGAATAATAAATAGTGGCTCTATGTCGCTACTATTACCCCAGAAAATTAGTACGTAACGAAGGCAGGACTCCACATATGTTCTATACGCACTTAAACTAGCTACCACACTTACTGAAGAAGCTTTCACTCTCAAAGCGTAATTAAAAGGAGCAGCCTTTTCAACAATATACACAATATACTGCTGTGGTCTGGCACCCCGGTTTTCTTAAATTCAGTGTTTTTGTTTTCTTCGATTTGCCTTTGTCAATGTTGCGAGAAATTTCAAATTGTTTTATTTTGTATAAGATTTAGTTTTTTGAGTTAAATGTTTAATTTATTTATTTTAATGTTCAATTGTTTGAAATTAATTTCACTCTTTATTATATTTTTATTTGCTCATGTCAGTTCATGTCCTTTCTTGTATATTCTTCTTCGATGATCTTTGTGCGTTGCGCCGCACGCAGCTGTTGTGATATATGTATGGGACTGTTAGCTTGTGAGGCTTAGTTTCTTGATAGACGTTGAAGAGTAAGTAGATGTAAATTTGTATTTCATTGCTGCCATTTTGTTAATAGTTATGATTTAAAGATTTGAATTCGCGTATTTTGATTTATTTCGTCCATCTAGGAACTCGTTTAATAATAATCGTTGTTGTATTGTTGTGTACACAATTTAGGTATAAGATCAGGTAAGATCAAGGTATTATTTTTGTTCGGGAAGATATATTTTAGTTTAAAGAGTTAATTTTTTTTTCTGCAATTGTAACTAAGTGTTTTTTTTTTAATAATAAAATTATTTAATTGTTATTAACGTCATCCTAAATTCTGTTCTTTTATTTTTGAATAGATCTTTTCAATTTTTGGAGTAATTAAAGAAAGTCAGATTTCTTTCACCCACATTTTACTTTTCGTTCAAGTTTAATTTGCGAGAGTAACCCTGAGTTTAATTGTTCTTTTGCGCCCTTTTAAAGTTTTTTATCTGTTGAGCTAGCTAATTTAATTTTTCATTTTTATTTCATTTTGCATTTTCATTAGTACTTTCAGTACACAGAATATACGTTCTCCACTTTAGATAGTCATCAATCTTCAGTCCAAGGAACATCGTGGTGTCTGTAGAAGTAAGATGTTCACTATCGTATTCTATATCCAGGTGATGTGAATGGTGGGTTGTGAATTTAACCAGATTTGTTTAACTTCAAGTTACAGCTTTTAAACCAATTTTTGTTAATGTTCAACGATGTCACAATCTTTAGTTTTAGGAGATCAATATATTTATCTCTCAAAATCAAGGACACATCATCCGCGAATATCGCGACAAACTCTTCCTGGATGAGAGGCAGTCAGTTCATATAAATCAAAAACAACAGGAGTCCTAGCACAGACCTCTGAGGCACACCTCTCTGGATCACTTCCCAGTAATGATGGGCATAATCGGATGACGAAAAAGACATCATTCGATTATGGCGTTTGAATTATGAATGATTTATATGAATAACAATCGAATGAAATGATCGTTTCGATGATCGTAATAAGCATATATAAAGAATTGGGAGGAACAATGCATAGAAAAGGAAATGAGAACCTAAAAAGGATCATTACATTAAGAACTGGAAAAATATTATGCACAAAAGAAGGACGTGAGGACGACCATCTTCTTCCGATGTGTGATAATCCAATGATCATTCGATTATTACGATTGTACAAGTTAGTGCAGGATATTAGGACACTGGAATAGCTGATATAATTTAATGAGTAAGAGAAATGAGAGACCAAATACAAAGGCTGCAGTATTTCCGAAGACTCTAGGACAAACGGCTCCCACAACAAAAAAAAAGCTTGTTGCTTTAGGTTTCCTTAATGATATCTGTGGACGTCACTTCAAGAAAAAAACATATACCATATAACATCCTTAATAAAGTACCGGAACTTTCCACTTTATTGAGGGTGCTTAATTTTATTTACTTGTGCAAAGTTGAATGCTAAGTTTTGAAACCCTGTTACAGCAATGCCATAATATAATTTAGCTATATTTAGAACATGATAACAGTGTTCGTTTTCTTGTGTTTTTGTAGAAATTGTAGCGGTACCATAAGCAATATTGCTGTCGGAAACATGAATTATCAATGCTTCAATCTTATTTTACGCGCCAAATTTTTTTTCTTGGTAACTGTCTTCGTCATAGCACCAATGAGCTTTCAAAATTTCACGTTCGACCCTCTCTTTTTATATTACACATGGATAGTAGACGTACCATTCTTGTTTTAAACTTCAATCCAAACTGCACATAGCCGCTATTTTAGAATTACGATAGCTACCTCCGCCCACATTGAGATTTATTACCTCCTTGTCACAGTTCAAAGCGAGCAAGAACATATGTGTACGTACAATCCAAATATACACGTTGCAATCCGCCACGACAATAATTCCTTTCGAAGGATTCTTCTCAGAGAATTGAAAACTTGTAAACAAGCGCGCTCATCCTTCTAGAGAGAGAACATATTTCCTGATACCGCACCGGTTCTGACAAGTGCAGCAACAATTCCAGCAGGAACACGCCCCTTCAGACAAAAGGAAAATGCAAGGAACTTTACAAATGAACATAAAGTGCGGTAAAGCGTTGTCATGACTCTGATAAACATCGTCACTTCCACGAACGCTAAACGAAAGCGCATGTTCACGTCCACGTGGTTTTCGCGACGGATGAACTGAGAGGGCGACTTCAGTTTTGGGGTTGCATTTGGTCGTGGCGGTCGTGGATCTGCGATATAACTCCAAGTATACACGACATTACGATTGGCGCGATCACGTTCGTTAGACGATCATAACCTCGAATATTCTGAATTTCTAGTTGGGTTTCGGTAAGCTTTAGTATGCTTTTACTAATGCATGACACCTGATATTACTTTGTAATTAGGTATTCAATATGGTCACAGATTTATTACATAACGTTTTTCAAAAACTTTATATGGGAATATACAAACGAAGTCATAAAAATTGCTGAATATGAAGATTACAAAACGCCAGTGTTTCGTAATTTCATTACGAAGTAGAAAATATGCCTAGGTACTTAACATACTCCCATATGTTTTGATTCCTTTGGTTGTTAAAACAGCATAGGTTATTAAAGATTTGAAGATCAGCCTAGTTTTATACCCTTCTTTCTTATGGGAATATAGGTCTAATGAAAAAAAAAACAAGCAAGATTCTTTTACATTCCAGGTACTTACTTTATTATCTAGTGATATAGTATACAATGTAAAAGAAGCTTGTTTGTTTCTTAATCACATCTATAACCCTAAAAGAAACAAAAATAAACGAGACAGACACAGATGTGATTACTCATTTCTAACAAACATTATAAACTTACTTATAAACAAATTAACCAATAACATTAGCATGCTTTAGGAAATACCTCATCAGCAACCAAAACATAAGCACCTTTAACAAACAACTTGGTTCTAAGCCTAACATATAGCTAGACAGACAAACTAATAAAATGTACTTGATATGATGGATCATTACCGGAAATTAGGATAATTCTTATGACATCAAACAAATTATCAGTTTAATTGCTTTATAATCTAATTTTTAACGAAAAGAATCGATATACTTAAAGGAGTGAGTATAACTTTGTTTCCATTTGCTTATTGCTTTATAACCTCATGAATTTAATATAAACGTTTAATTAAATATCTGGCTTAGCTACTACCAAACAGCATTTCAGAGCCCGTACGTAACCGTTCATGTAAATACTGTCACTTAGTTGATATATATGTCTCTTAAATAACTTCGTGTAATCTACTAAATGCAAATATTTTCAACTGAAGTTCACCTTTTTCTGAATATTTGACAGATATTTTAAAAGCCAAAAGGCGACTATATCGAATCTAGGACCTTTTTTATTTTATATTACGTAATTTATTGAACAATGATAATTAATGTTTTTGCTAGCACTATTTAATGATATATATCTTTGGAAAACTAAAGCTCTTTGACAACCTTATCGATAAGTAGCATACTTTAGCAAAATAGAATATTGTTTCCAAGATAAATTGTAGTATTGATTACATAAGCCAAATCTCACAATACTTTAAAATGCTCACAACAAAATTATGATATTTCTATTAATGGTAGCCGCAGTGACGTTTCTTGCCATTCTGTAATTATAACCACTAGCCATTATTTACATTTTCTGAAGCCTCTCATGTTGGATGAGATATTTTCGTAAATACTGTAATTTTAAGATAGATATAAATAAAAATTTCCATTTCAAATACTTTCAACTTTATTTTACTCTACGCGTACTTCATAGTTATTCGCTTATTTATGCTTCTAGAGATGTGCTTCCTACACACTGGCCTGTACAAATTGACTTATTGAATTTCATATTCATTTATTAAATCTAATCAAATGCAAGGTTATATTAAACAGAACCTAGTAGATATTTATGCAATTCAAGTCCAAGAATAATGTCACACTCCAAAGCAATACTTACCCTTTTTTAATTTACTTCATATACCTATTTTTTAATGCTGACTGTACCAAAGATTGTCCCGCAGCGGTCATTTCCTGCAACAAATCTGTCTGCTATCTTGTCTAGGCCAAATAAGTTCAGTAATAAGTCCGTATATTTGTGGCAGACGAGAACATGATTCTCTCTCTTTTGTGTCATACTGCTTCGTAAGTAAATTTCTAGTCTTCGAAGAGAGCTAAAGCGCCATGCAGCTTCGCATAAAAAAGCAGGCATCGCAATTAAAATACGTACTAAGTTTTCAATATTTTTGAACAATGCCCGAACTGCTGGCGAAATTTCTCGTAGTATATTGCGAACATCACTGATACAAGAAATATGATTCTACTACAGAAAGATCATCACCTCACCGGAAAAAAACATTAAACAATATACAACTTCTGAATAATTTTGAAGGATGTCGACGGGTCCTTGCTTAATAGTATGTATTTGGTAATGTTTTCTAGTTGTCGAAGACTCAGAATACCCAATTGAGAATACTTGAATCTAGACCTTTCAAAGCCGCATCAAGGATGGCATAAAATCCCTCACTGTAAAGCGTATTTACATTTAGGAACCCAATTTTCTACCAGACCTGTACATTTTCTTCGTACTCTTCTCAAACTTGGCAACGATGTGAGATTTAAATTATATTTTTCTGCTCCTTCATTAACTTCTTGTATTATTTTATCAAAACGTTCTTCGTTGCCTATAGAGTTTGAATATTTTCTGATATAATTTCAACAGTTTTAATCAAGCCTGATACAGTTGTTACTTTGAAACGACTTATTGAAGTCCCAAAATACCAATTATTGACTATACTAGTAATAGACCTAATGAAGTTGTGCCAATTTGGAAAGTAAACCAGGAGTAAGCTGTTTTTTTTTTTGGTTTCAGAAATACCTTGCAGAGTCTCTAGTAAAATATCATACTTGTCAAAAAAATTTCAAATCTGGTCACCTCTGCATAACCATCTCGTAGAACACCCGTACTTTGTTTTTTCAGTAGATAAATTTATTCTTTTATGTAATAGAGGAAAAAATATCAATCGTATTCAATGAGTAGTTAACAACATATAACACCAACTTTCAGACTTAATTCTACGGTATGCGGCAAAATAAACAGTACTGAAATTATGAAACGTTTATTATTTATTATTTATGTACTTACCTTACATTATATAATGTTGCAAACATTATTCACGACGACGTCCCCGATAAAACACATGTTCAAGATGCCCTCAGTTCAGTTTGAAGCAGTATTCGTAGCGTTCGCAAAGGTTCAAAAACACACAGTTTATGAAACAGGCGCTACAGAGAACAGATTATCACACCATTTCTGCATGATCTTCTGCGATTTTGTCGTGCCAGGGACATTCCACGTAATCGGCAATGGTTTCAGCAGGACGGGGCAACCTGTCACACGGTTGGAAGTCTCTTCGAATGCTGTGCAATCATTTTGAGGATCGCCTTATTTCACGTGGCACTGATTTCCCATACCCATCGCACTCACCAAATCTAACACCACCTGATGCGTATATATGGGGAATGCTGAAGGAGGCTGTTTTCCGTACCGATCCACCGTCTGACATTCCAGAATTGCGGGTTAAAATTCAACGTTTTTTTCTTGCCATACAACAACCTGTGTTTGTCACAGACTTGATTGTGAACCTTCCCAAACGCTACGGATACTGCTTCAAACTGAACGGAGGACATCTTGAATATGTGTTTTATCGGGGATGTCATCGTGAATAATGTTTGCAACACTATATAATGTAAGGTAAGTACATAAATAATAAATAATAAACGTTTCATAATTTCAGTACTGTTTATTTTGCCGCATACTGTACAATGGAAAGTAAAACTATAAGTATTTTAATCTACTTGAAAAAATACCCAGTTTATTTAAAAAAAAAGTGGTACAAAAGGGGAAAGACAGTATAGTAGTGGACAGGCTGTATTCGCGTCTAACCTGCGTGTGCTCTATGTGACTGCAATTCAGGCCTTAAGATCATTCAAAACACACAAAATAGATCGCAAACAAAGTGCGGTCTTTAGAAACATTTATATTTTTCTTTTTTTAAAAAAATATTTATTTCATTACTTCACCTTTAATGATGAAGGAAACTTTTCTGTTTGTGTTTAATAGGTTTACCTCTGGAGTCTTGTTCTTTTACACCAAATCTATTTTTACACTTTATCGTATTGGTTTTTCAATATTTATTTCTTTTTGTATCGTTTTTGTTATATTTTAAATCGTCTTACAGTCTTCATATCTTATATACACATTTATTATCTTCAAGTGTATCTCCTTACACAACACAAAGAAGTTTAAAACACCTGATAGCAAATTTCGATAACAAAGTACAATGAAATTTAATTGCTACTTTGTTTTCTCACTCTTAAAGTTTAAATAATTGATAATTTCGAGTCTGCTTGGCTTCGATTCAAAAATGTCTTTCTTGTTTTTTTTGGTATTAAACTTAATTTCGACATGTGTTTGACGTTATTTTATTTAAATAATTTCATAACCATTTTGTAATACAGTTTAATAGTGTAGTAGTACAGAGTAGTGACATAACTCACCCGGCAAATAATAACCATTTAGAGCAAATTGACTGAGATATTAAGCTAAGCTTAAGATAGAAAGATATCTCTTGATGTTCGTATCACAGTGTAGTCCTAGACATTCTCTACTTTTCTTTGAGTGTACATGGTTGACTTGAAAATATTTAACGTTCTACCAACGCAACGTTCCGCTAGATGAACGTGTAGAAACAAAACATTTTTAGCAAGAAATTGCAATGTTACAGTTAAATTCTGATAAATTTTGCCGGAAGTGATAATGAATCTCATTATACCCGAGATAATAGATTCAAAATTAATTCGTTTTACAACGGTCCGGAACAAAAGAAGTCAATCACTTTTCACTATTGCCCCGAAGAAGATCAAGTATTGTTAAAGCGTAGCTGGATAAATTATGTGATATAAATTAAAAGGATCTTAATTAATATAGCCACCTATTTGTTCTCGCCAATGAAATAGTCAGGAGCAAACCCTATTCAAGAGGTATTTTGAAAGTTATGTAATACATAACTCTGCTTATCCAGGCAAACCTATAAAATTGAAAATAAAAAAAAAAAAACTACGATTGGATGAACGTAATTCATTGGTAACTTAATGATAGATTGTCGTATATATTTACTTCGATTTGTTGGACGATAACTCCTTGGTTGCTTCATTGGCTATTTTTGTAATCTCCTGGACGGTTAGGATGGTGTTTTCCGTAATTACCATCCATTTGAGACAATCTTATTAACTAATTCAGTAGATTTAATAGGTTCAACAATATTACATTTTTCAAAGTGTTATGTAACTGTCATAAGGTTTTTTGTTGTTGTTTATTATTGCTAAAAGGAAACGTGACTTGTCATAAATAGTTTGATATTGACGTAAGCATGCGAAAAAGTAAATCCCATTTAAAATGTATACATAGTTACTTCACCCACATTTTCGGACTTTTACGCACTCCTGTCAATAATGATTTTGTATATGAATTGACAACACATACATAATGATGGATCTACAAACGAGAGCAGATAAAATCGTTAATGTTATTATAAAATTTGAATGGCATAAGACGGCCAAGTTAGAATATTTCACAGCTACTTTCTTATCCTTATTGACTATATATATATTTTTTGCTTCAGTTCATTTTTATGAAAGGAAATATTACGTTTAAATGAAGAAACTGCTAAACTAAATTGTTTAAATCATGTAGCGAATAAGAAAGAGCTCGTAGTAAGTAAGAGATGTTGTACACTGTATTTAGATTTAATTTGGACCATGTTCACAGAAAGCCAGTAATTTCCTATTTATCTAGTTAAACGTTACGCAAAATCACTTCCCGTTTACAACACAGCGCTTACGAAACATGCTCACATACTTAGCTTTATGTTCCTATCAAAAACACTGCCACCAATTAGGAAGTACATCAATCTCCTTAAAAACATTTACGTTACAAAATACAAATAAATTTCAACAATTTTCCTTAGATCTAGAAGTTTAATTAACTTACAACAAAACGTATAAGAAGTTCCATAATTATTCTAGTACGCTCAATTTGTGTCTTTGTTATTTTATATATAATATTTTAACTGTAACTATTACCTATTCACGAGTCATACGAAAGAAATAGTTTTCATAAAAGTTCTACAAAAAATGAGTAAAAAGTTGTACAAAATTCTTAGCGTAGAAAAGTAATGAAAGCTGGCGTCCTACAGAATTCAAATGATATTAATATTGTTCGCCTTTTTACGCCCTATTAACACAATTAGAGTATTTTGATGAAGTACTGCTGAATAGTTGACATAATAGAACGCAAAAATATGATATTTAATCATATCCTTCTTTAAATTAGCCAACGAATAATAATTTAACATAAGTAAAAACTTACAAATTCCCTAATGGCGCAAATTAAACTTATCTATGCAATAATAGTTTTGCTAATACCAAAAGTAATATCAAGAGCATTCAATCGTGATTCTACAATTTTCTATGCACGAATGTCCCCTAGAAATTCATATTTCTCAATTCGGTTGGTGCTAAACGGGATTATGGGATTTCAGAAGTTTGCATTCGTGAATAGGAATTCACCTGGTAATCCCGCTACCGAAGCGAACACTGCACGATCTAAAGTGGAATTATCTGGTTTTGTTTAAGCTTGAATGGTGCATTAAAAACTTTGAGCTCATATAAAAAATAGTGCAGTAGATATCGTGATATTTATACTCACTGAAAACAACGGCTGATTGTTAACATATTATATTGTCGTTCTATTGATTCTCTTCTTTCGTGAGGATTACATTTGCAAATGTTAATGATGTATTACTAGAATAAATTACTTATTTTTTGAATATGCATTTTATGCATTTTATAATAAAATTTTTACTATATGAATTAATTGGATTTAAAACACAAAGCTACTTGTGCATGCAACTTCAAAACTCCCTTAGTGAAAATGGTTGCATACTTTCCACTTCATAAGCTAAAGCATAGCTGTTTTAAAACTGACTTAATTTAAGCTCTTTAAATCGACTTCTTGCAGTTTTCATTGTTATCACCCGTTAAATTTATATATTTTGCGATCATTGGGAATTTAATATGCTGTGTAGTTCGAGATCTACAAACATATCTGAAACAATAGCAGTTGAGTAACATAACTATGTGGAGCATGGGATATTAACACTTTTATTTGTAATGCACAACTATCAATTTTATCGGATGATCTAAATTATCGATATATTCTGAGCGGTATTGCAGCTTATTTGCTATTTCTTAATATGTTTAACCAAATAATTTTTGTATGTGCTTTTATTTTCGCATCAAGACTGCTCTGAATTAGGTAGGAACCTGGCAATATAAAAATACCACATTTTTTCTGTGTTTAAGGCGGATATTACACCAAGAGAGTGCTTTGACAGAAATCTTACATAATTAACAAGGAACTTTTATAGTGTAGTGAAATAACTTCTATGAAAGATAAATATCTCTTATTAAAGTTTTGTAAAGGTTTTATAAAAGTCGAAAACATTTCATACCGGAATCTAATACGTGTATCAATTTGAATTTCAATTTTGAATTTTGTTTTCCCTGGCAGAAGTCATAGTTCTCTCTATTAGTAAATAAATAATAATAATAATTAATAAATCACATGTGTATTGTTTGTCATAATGTGTGGACAAATTGGGCCTTCTTAAAACTTATATGTATTATTATTTAATTTTTTTTATCTGGAACCATGAATGCAAATGTAAATTCCGATTAGCAACTACTTACTTACACATGTAAAGCACATTTGTATTTATCCATTTGTCAATGGATATGTAATCACCGCACAGCAAACCATACTTCAAAGTTGACTAGGACAACAGAGACTGATCATATAGTGCAATGTAAACTTTTGTATGCCGTCCGCTGATGTATTTTGTACTATATAAATACATTATCCTAATTAAAGGGAATATCGAGGGTGTTGCCAACTTACAACTAGGTATATGAATGCAGCTGCACATAAATGACCGATGTAGTGCAGTTGCCTCGTCCTTTTGTATTTCCCTGAATCGTCAGTGACATTTTACTCATTATAGCGTATCCAGCAATATTTTGATGAAAAATATGCATATATAGCGTCCTACTGTTATTGTTAACCCTACTAGTTTGTTGACATTTACTACGCGCTACTATACAGGTAAATGCTCGGGGAAATATAACCCGAAACATTAAAAAAAAGAGCAAAATTATTGTACAAGTTACTAGTACATGTTTACTTAAAGCAAACGTGACAAATAGTTATTCTTAAAAACTTAGAAATTACGAAGCAAAAAGGAATATTTAGACACAACTACATGCCATCTGGCATTAAAGAATAAATACAGATGATTTAAGATAGATAAACCAAATAACATTGGGATGATCAAAAGTAGGATTTTAATAATTTAAAAAGTGTATTGTTTTAATTTTTTTATACCGGGCTGTGGGCTAAATTATAACACTGCAGTGTATGGCACTAATTGTAAGTTAATCTAGAGCATCTCGTCCATGGTTTCAATTTGTTTGTCGTCGTGTACGGTTAGGTGCTGGGTAGGTTGGTGGAATTTAGTTAATGAAAATATTGAATATTTATTACGCTTTGGCTTATTCAGTTAGGACCTATAAAGTGAAAGTTGATGTCGCTGATGCAAAAGACTATTTGTTTTTCGAAAAAGACGTTATGATACAAACTTACAAACCAATATTTAAAATTAGCCATGTACCAAATTTTCATACTTCTACAAACAAATTATGTACATTAAAAAATAAAAATGTTTCGAATTTAATTCCGATAGTTGTGGGTATACTACGAGGTACAGCAACTATTCTCTAATTAATTTACTTCAAGACACTCTCTACATTTGTATTGCTATGGAATCAGGGGTATGGAATATAATTTAAATTCATTTAAAACAGGTTTCAAAGCTAGATGAAGAAGTAATTGAAAGTTGAAGCGTGTATTCGGTTGCCTACTTTACAGGCAATTTTGAATTTGTTAAGAATGACTATATGAATGGACCATCTTAGTAATAGGTGCTAAGTATAGCCTTAATCATAAAGTAAACTTTATTTCCTATGTTAATTCAAGCTTACCTAGTATATTTTTAGGTATTTATTATATATTGGTCGGAGAGATTTTTCATTCTTCGGAATGCCTATTTGGTAACTTTTGTTGTAACTGTATTCCCCTCAAACTGGAGTATATAACGGTATTTTAATGTCAGTTACGGGTATTTTTTTCAAAATTAATGTTGGCTTGCCCGATAGCAATAACAATCGAAGGCTGATTGCTGGTAATTTTAGTTTAAATCCTCATTCTGCCTGTGGCCATGAAAGACGACGGTTGATATTGAACTCCTATAACGATTTTCATGCCACACTATCAAAAATATCAAAGTTCCACGAAGTGTTTACCTAAAAAAAGCATGGATATTACTCCTGAATAATTAAATCCTTACTTTTACCTATAAAATTGTCGAGAACTTCCTGTAAAATTTCCTTCCAACGAATAAATTTAATAAAAATAATAATTAATTGTACTGAACTAAATAAAAATGAAATTTTGAAATCCCGGGCATTTTGTTCTGAAAAACCAAAGCGATGTATAAAGACTTTTCACTGGATATTAGAAACACCAGCCAATTGGGCCTATTTGCCTGTAAGTTAAAACAGTGTTTACAATTTAATTGTTTTTATTCTATTGATGAGATCCAGCAGCTTCACTTGGCCATGGATGGTTAAAATTGAACTTGATTTTATTTCAGTTTTCACTTGTTGCAAATCTGTTGGTAATGTATATGTATGATTTTTTTTAATTATATTAACATGCTCTACATTTACATTTATCACCTAAAAGCACAAGAATCACCTTATTTTTATACTATTTTCTGTAAAGCTATAATATATCTAATTCTTTCAAATAAAGTATGAATGGTTTTTCCGAATACTTTCGGTGATCCTCCTGTTGCGGTTGAACCTTCTGAATATTTCCTACATCACCCAACGGCCTCTGAAAACAGTTACCACAAACAATTTTCTAACAAAATTTTGTTAGCATTTCCATTCGAAAATATTTTATAATTTAAAAGCCACAAAATTTCGGCCATAAATTTTAGATGTTATATTATCGATGCCACAAGTATTCCTCCCAAGCTCATTTTTCTACCCCAAACGTGCCTTACGCAATTTGAATTTATTAATTAAACTTTTTATCGCGTCGACCATTCTAACTTATCTTTCCATTCATTTAGAACTTTAGCGGGAAAATTCCGTATCCGAATTTAGGAGTTTTGTTTGTGCTCCGTTTTTATCCAAGGAAGTGTCGGATAAAGATATGCTAATACAGATAATTTATGTATTGGTAGTTATAATAAATTGGTTCGGCATTAATTAAAATGTTCTGAAACCGCCCGAGCTTCTTTATGATAGGTGCCGGAAACTTACGTTCGGATTATGCTGATATAATAAAAATCGACATGGATGGTCTAATTATCTAATCTATTTTTTTTTATTTTTAACAACTTTGCTCAGACGTCTATCGTGTTTAATAAATTACTGAAGAGAAATGTTTGAAAATTCTTTTCGTTCTAAATCAATATTGTGTACTTATGAGAAACGTTCTCAATCATTGACTGATGGAAACAGGATGGATGGTAAACTACTACTATTTATATCAGATTCTTCGTTATAGTAGCTGTTCAAATACACTTTTGCTATACAAAATACGTAAATACGTATTACACATTGCTCTATTTATCAGCAATAAACAATAACCTAAATTAAGACAGGCCGGAGAATATTTACATTTCGGTACGTTATATATGGGCCAACCTGATTCTCTTTGTTGCCAGTGGAAGTAATAAATTATGAACTTTTTCACAGGAATCCGTTCTTCTTATTGGTCTCTTGGGTAAAATTAGAAGGAATTTAACGGAGTTCGTCCTTGAGGCGTCTCCCTTCTATTTCCTTTCGGATTTTCTTGGTGTTCCACTTTATGTTCGTGCGACCGATTCTGTAACTATAAATTTTTTCCGGTGAGGGCAAATTACGCGTTGCGGACAACGTATATCACTACATAAAAATTGAATAGGTTGTACTCGTAACTTCTTGTTGTCCTTCTAGGCACGCAACGTACAATATTTGCAAGACAGTTCTAACAATTTGATGACACTATTAAATTGCAATAAATCATTGAGGATTGAAATGTGTCTTCATCAATTGCAATTGATGTTATAATTCACGAAGGAAACGAACTAACTTGCGCTAAAGTACGCGAGTTTTTCCTTTAAGTTGGTGATGATAATCGATAAATCAGCACTAATTTATGTTTTTTGTTGGTTACATCAATTATGAATACTTTTGGAAGATTAGATGCAAATGGAAGAGTATAAGTGAAAAGTCAAGGCTATTTTTTCATTTTTTTTTTTTTTTGTAAATACGAAGCCATGATTACGTATTTGTGCACAGGGCTGGATTCTGAAGAATTTTTTTTATAACATCTTCCCTTAGTTTGCAAATGCAGAATGTTTGACTCTTAAGCCATTTTTAATTTTAAATGCGTGCATTATATGCTGTGGGAGATAAATTTTGATCAAAGAACCTCAAGTTGCTTTTAAAAGGTGGCTATTTTTAATTTTTTATAAAACTTCAACAAAAGAATACCCGAACGATTCAAGCCTGAGCAACCGAGAAGGAAAATATCGGCTCCTTGTAATAGAAAGGACCCGATATTTTTTCTCGCTCGCATACTTTTTGTTTCAAGGGTATTTCTTGACTCACATTGTATAATATTGGTACTCATACAGAAGATACATTTATTTGGAGACAATGTGCAAACATTAGCCATCAAAATTCCATCTTTGTGGGAGCTCATGGTTCATTGTAGGAATCGCCCTATCAAAAGCAATTAAAGAGGAATAGCACTAGAAACAAATTTCAGTTTCTGCCTATCATGCGTTATCAGTTACACGCAAAAAACCGCTTTCATTGCTGTCGCATTTCAAAAATTATTCCCGATCGCCCGTAGAGACCAAGAGTTTAAATGTGCGCCCTCTAGAAACCATACATCACATTCTCTCCCAGTAAGCAACTACCGGATAAGCCGGTAATACAGGGTGACAGAAAAAAATTACAATGCATAGCAACATGTGATAGAGGACTACGAAATAACAAAAAAAAGTTTCTATACACTAATGTCCGATTGCTTTTTGTTTTCAAGTTACAAACTGTTGAAGTTAAAAGGTTTTTGTTAAACAAAACAACATTCAAAAATATAAAATACATATTAGTTCTGCATAAGGTGTTCAAATTGGTGACCTTGTTCCTGAATACACATTTCCAATTTTCGTGTTAATGACTGACGGCATCTTTGAAATATGTTAACATTTTTATGAAATATGTCAGCAGACTCCACAATTCTGTTCCATAATTGTTCTTCACTATTTAGTTCTGCGGCACACAAAAAATCGAGGGGATTAAGGTCGGGACTAAGAGCTGGCCATAGTATAGGTTCCCCACGACCAATCCACCTATTTCCAAATTTTCTTTGCAGAAATTCCCTTACTCTTCTAGAATAATGAGCTGGTGCACCGTCATGCATGTACTACATTCTTCTTATAATATTCAATCGAACATCTTCTAATAAAGTATTCAGTTCATTTTGCAAAAAAAATCGATAGAGTTTGTCTGTCAATCGTCTGGGCATTCGAAATGGACCAATTAGATAATTGTCTATTATACCTGCCCGCACATTAATGGAAAACCTATACTGGCGATTCCGTATTATGTTCTGATGAGGCTTTTCACCGCTCCAATAATGCATATTGTGAATATGCAAAATGCCATCGCGACTAAAATCTGCTTCATCGGTAAACAAAATTAATGACAGAAAGTTTTGCTCTTTATTTTGCAAGCACTGGAAAATGGAAATTTGGAAATGAAATGGTTGAAGAAGTTGTTCTTTGAGGACCTCCGTAACAGATTCACGATTGATATTCGGTACAGCTGCACTTATTCCTCTGGTGCTGATTCTAGGATTGTCTTCTACTATCTGCAAAATAGCTTCTTCAGTTGCAACAGTACGACGAGTTCTGTTAACCCCAGAATCAATTTTTAATTTTTTAAAGCAACCATCTTTCTCCCAAACTATGTACGTCAATAAATGTCCTAACATTAGGACCTTGGCTTAATGGGTATCTCTCTCGATAGATCCGTTGAGCTTCAGAAGAATTTGAACGAGCTTCGCCGTAACACATGATCATGTCCCTGTATTCTACGAAAGTATAGCGCAACACTTTGAAATAAAACTTTCAAGATATTATGCTAATATTGGTCTGACATTTACCAAATGTTTTGTTTCATGAAATCATAGCCTACCTTAAAATATTTTTTATTGCCTAGGTAATACTAAAATACGAGAACAATATGAAAACAAGTTTGTAACTTGAAAAAAAGCAATCGGACATTAGTGTATAGGAACTTTTTTGTTATTTTTCGTTCTTCTATCTCGTGGTGCTATGCATTGTAGTTGTTTCTATGTCACCCTGTATAGTCAGTTATTTGACTCGGGCAATTCATAGATTATTAGTCTGGTAGACAGAAACTCGAGTTCTTCGTTTCTGGTGCTATTTCCATTTCATAATTTTTGCAAGCTACGGTGCCACTACTGTTATTTTTACAGCTAATTACTTAGCAATTTTCCTTTGATATTTTTTGCATTATATCATGGCAAGTAATTCCTGGAGTCATATACACTCGTTTTCTTCGACCTATCTGGCGGACTGGCAATCCTTGAATTGTCATTGAAAAATTCGTAACTGCATTACTGGCTTTTTAAGTGCTCGCTTTCTTGATGAGAATTTGGCGTCTGTCAACTAGAGGGCACACATAAACTATTAGGGAGACGATCGAGGATAAAGCTTGAGGTGGATAGCGATAAAAGTGATCTTCGTGGTATTCTCATTTAATTACCTTTGCTGGTATGATGGCTTCCACAATGTACCATAAAACAAAATTTTACTTTGATATTTCTTACAAATTACTAAACGAATCTAAAATAATTTCAGTATGTCTAAAGTGACATTAAGTGGTATTAGTTTTCTGTTCAATCGAAAAATGCAGATGTTTGTTAAAGCTTTTGAAAATATTACAGTGTGTAATAATTTTATCATCTGGTAATCCAACAACCACGTTGTTTGATCCTTGTTTCATCCGCAGCTTCACTTTTTCCACCCTTTGTATTCAACGTAGCACTACATTTTTCATTATATCTTTGCCATACTCTCTATCCAGCTTGAATATAGTTATGATTCGCGACTCCATAAGATTTTAGAATTTTACTAAATATCAACTCTGATGAAGACAGAAATCTGTGTTAAAAATTTGGAAAAAAAGAATTAATTATAAAAAAATTTCTACTTCCACTGCCATAAAAATAGACTTTAGAGTTACTTAATATAGAATATTCTAAGAAAATTTGATTTCTTTTATTAATTATAGCTTGGTATTATACTTCCACGCAAAATGGTTTCGGCAAAGAGACAATTTCTGAAGGAGGCCGAGGAAATTGCAGCATCTCCATCAAGGTCAAATGACTCAGTATGCGTTAGTTTATCCTTCAATATTTCTTGCCCGCTGGCTAAGGCTGGACCATTTCTCTATTTTATCTCGTTTAAAGTTTGGGCATAGAGAATTTCTTGTACTTTTTTTTGTAAATTTGGAGTTTTAGTTTAGTCGCCCAGTCATGAATGTAGGTATGAGGTGGACAATTAGGTTATGAACTTTATATCAGATGCAGCCACCAAAGTCTGAGTGGGAGTGGGTTTTGTGCATGTAGTTTCCATAATTCGCGAAACGAGCAATGTGTTTTCCTTTCTTCTATCATTCCTATCATTTTCGCGTTGTTAATGGTTTCTATTTTACGCGGGCTAACGTATTGGGATCCCAAAAAGTTGATAAGATTCCAAATTTTAAATGGCTTTAGCAAAGTAAATACTACCAACAGTATCGTACACTAAAAGTAGTGTATAATAGTACTGTATAGTGGATAATACAACAAAAACTATGTTGTTTTTGACCATAGTGTTGTCAATAAATGTTATAAATAATTTTAAAATTCCTTTTCTTGACCAGCATGTACATTAGTTTCCTTTCTTTTTCCTAGGCGTTTTTTAGAAAATGTGTAACGAGGTTTCGCCTTTATTTTAAAAGCTTTTTCAAGTTATAAAAATACTCAACAATATAAATTGCAAACAGGTAGTTATATTTTTTTATAAATATTTTTTTTTGTTTAATAAATGACAAAATCATAATTGTTTTATTTACTATAAATTTTGAATACTTCTTTTTGTTTTATTTAAAGATCTCAATATATTGATTTGATAATTTTTATAAATGCTCTTTGTTGATGTACTATATTTCGTATTATTACATCGTTGTATCATGTATTTTCACAGTTCTACTATGCCAGTTTTTTCCTACTAGAAAAAAAGTATTGCAATTGTATTAAAACCACACAGCAGTTAACAAATTATTAATATTCTTTAATAAGAAACTACTTATAGTGTATTTATACTACGACTTCTATTCATTTTACTCTGATTATTTGCACAAATTCTAGGAGGCTTAAAACACATGGCGGTAAATATAAAGTTTAGTAACAATATGTGATTAAATGTTGGTGTTTCATATTGAAGTAAGATTTACCGAAAAACATTTTTATGTGTTTGAATATTCTTGGAATTTATTCTTATGTAACATACTGGATATTATGTATTTGCCAATTTTAAAGACGGATTACATCATAAAATACATTGTCTAGTTTAATAAATCGGCGTCAAAATTTCGCTATCTTCCAATTAAAACCAATAAGAATATAAATCCAATACCATCGTCGTCTTCTCATCTCTCATATATTGAATCGTAGCGACACCGACGCAACGTAGTAAATCCAATCAAGGAATTCAAGACAAAATCGCATTTCGGCCAGTCAGTCGATATGGAGGAGATTGCTCTCACGGCATAGTGTGTCAATATTTACTTCTTAGTGTTTGAGTTTCCCAAGAGAGCTAGCAAACAGACCAATGATTAAAATTTAAGTCCTAATCGGGAAAATATCGCGGCATTCGGTAGACGATTTTGGATATTAAATCGATTTTCCGGTGTTGTTCTTTTCTCTGTTCGTGTACAGGATTGAAGCAGTGATTGGAAAGACAAGAACCATTTCGTTCGAATTTAAAGAAACTAGGTAACTGTTAAAGTATTCCCTCTTGTCTGTAGGGCTAGAACGCCCAGAAAATGAACGTCAACCAATAAATAAACAACGTTACAATTTTTCGTTCAAAATAAGAATGCTGTTGGCACTGTTGCCGTTGGATTGCGATCGCTTCATTTATGGATTTTATTTAAAGATTTTAATTCCATTAATTTAAGAATTAGACCCTGCAACGCCATCTAGCAGTGAAGTTTCGAACTCCTTGCTCGTCACAACGCATCTTACCGTGATAGCAAAATTTAATGTCTCATTTTCGTTATCTATTTCCAAATTAATTAGTAATTTATTGTCAGTTAAATTTGCTTTTCTTTCTTCAATTATTAGTTCAAGTTTCATTCATTAAAACCTTCTCTTTTGTGCAAATTATTCCGCATTATTAAGTTTGGCAGTGACTTATTTGATTCACGTTGTATTTTCCTATTTCCGCCCGCTAACTTTGCAAGGGAAATGCACAGGCAACACACACCATCTTAGACGTACTGTTCAAGTTGCTCCGTGCAAATTTCAATTAGTTACCACGTTATGGGATTTTGTCGCGCGAGAAACTTCTAATATCGAGTGCATTATTTTTTTCCGTTTACCTGGGGTAGCCAGGAGTTCTGTGTCCATTGCATCGATATTCCTGAGAAGGGTTTTACAACAGCAGCGTCAAGCCGGCATTCCTTTTGTTAATGGCGTCATCTTAGGTCACTGGACCTACTATCTACTATCTACTATCTACTACCTACTATCTACTATCTACTATCTACTATCTACTATCTGCTATCTACTATCTACTATCTACTATCTACTATCTGCTATCTACTATCTACTATCTACTACTACTACTACTACTACTACACTACTGCTATCTACTACTACGTTATTTTGGCTTTGAGTTGAACCTCGAGGGTGAGATCATCAATTTGGGAGACCAAATCCAGATCGTTGAATTCGAAAGGGGACCACGCCTTGACATCAGCGTAACGCGCTCAAACCACCATCCTGGACGCAATACACCGACACCCATAGTTTACCAGCTAAGTCGTATATTTTATTTCATTATTTTATTTTATTATTTTTGAAATCCTATCACATGACAAACCTTCCGGCCAACATTACTAACCTAGACATTAAGAATCAAATCTATATTTCGGAATTACATCATAATTCATAGTTTAATTTATTACTTAAGTATAGAGGTTAAGACCGAACATCAATATATTATCATCGTAACCTATGTTAAGATTTAACGTTTATTGTAATTCATTGTATTTTTATTATCTTGAATTTTATTTGTTTTGTCAAATATACAGTGTCAAAACTTTGTGTGTCGAACCAAATTATTTTGATCCAAGAAGACCTTAAGCTGGAGAGCAAACGAACCCCGTAACACTACATATATAATAATAAACTAGAAGTAACAAAATCATATGATCGCCTTTTATAGCCAATTATTTTCTTAATTTTCGCAATATCTCTAAAATATACGAGATTTTATTAGTCTGAGAGTTTATTTGTTGATTTCATTAACGACAATAGTTATATTATTTTGGACTGAGCCCGCTACCGCCTAAAAGAATGCTGCCGTCGGTGTTCGGATAAAACAGTTTCACATTTTACATATCTAACTATTAATTATGTTTCAAAAATATAATAATATAAATGTGTAAGGTTGATCCTATATTAATTTTGTAACCATGGATGTCCACAGTGATGCACGATGGGCACCGCTGGAAGCAAAATTCGTGTTGCTTGCTGTACTATTAGAATTAAAACTGGTAATACACACGAGGCTTAACAGAGATAGCACATTCACCCATGGAATAATTTGTAGCGATGCGATTGTTGCTGCAGCAACCGCTTTAGACATCTAGATTACCCGGCGTACAACAAACGTCAAACAAGAGATTAAAAATGAATCGACCTCTGTAATCATTTCACATAATTATAGAATCGAGAATTCACGTAGGGGTTTCGTTCTCATTCCTAGTTGTTCCGACATTTGAACTCCGTAATGTAGAATACTTAGTTTGCCTTTCTAGTATGTTCCAATTATTTCCAAATATTTGTTTGGTTCAGGATCTCGATACAATAAGATTTTTTTATACTTATTATTCGTTGTTTCCTTTTGCTATTTAATTTTCTATTTAGAATAGGTAGGTAAAAAGTACCATAAAAAAAGGGCATAGAAATAATAATTTTATAGCGTTTTCGAATATTTTAGTGAAATTATCGTGGGTTCTTAACAACACCAAAGCACGCATTGGTCCCATAGACCGCATTTAAGAAAAGCTGTTTTTATTGGGATTTATATAACATCAGCATGGGTGACAAAAACTATGTTTTCGTTTATTAAAAAATGATTTAAGTTATTTATTTATTTTGGTTACAGTCAAAACAAATAAGATATATGTGTTCCAAGCATAAATATTTATCACATGGATCGCAGTAATATTTCGTTTTCTATTTTTTTTTTGCGGCTATAGAACTGGCAACGTCCTAGATGACCATCTGCTCTTGAAAATGGAATGCCACATACTTCCCGAAATCTTAGTTTTAGGCTGCTTTGATTGAAGGCCATGTTACTCCATCTTTCTGATAATCGTACACCAAAGTTGAATAAAGTTCCTCAAGCAAATCTCGTCTGTTTGTTGTAGAATTTAGATTATTATTCGTAAAAATAATAAATGCATTTATAGCAGCTGCGTTTAGCATATAGAAAATGAGCATTAGCTATCGTCTAGAATTCCAAGTACAATTGTATTCGAAGCATAACCTATCAACTACATCGACATCTCTTTTAGCGGCGTTGTAGAAATCAACTATCTACAGTTATACTTATCATCGCAGATTGCATCATAACTGTGCATGCTAGATATCAAGAGGACATTTTTGTTCTTTTTCCGAATGTAAGATACCAAACTACAGTCCTTTTAAAATCTGAACATGCTAGAACTTATTGGACGACCGTTCTCTTGGACAAACTCTCTCATCAATTCACGTTTGTTCTTCCGGATTGTATCAACAAGAGTAAGTCCTTTCGATTTTAAGGTGTTAGCAAGATCGAAGCTGGTAAACCAGTTGCCGGTAATAACATTTCGTTTGATCCTTTAGGTGATGGCATAATAGTATACTAAAAGTCAAGTTTCATTTTGACGTTTCAAAGTACGAATTCAGAGTTTAAGAAACGAGTGGCGTAGCCACGAGTTTCTTAACTGAACGAGTGCTTTAATGTCAAATGAAACGTGTCTTTTATGCTATTTTTTGCAATTAGTTTTAAAATTTCTCTTTTTGTAAAAGCAAAACGAGAAAAATTTGATAATCTAGGGAAATTTTGTGGCGGTTGTCACCAGTTGTCACCTTGGTTTGGCACAAGATCTAAATTGACAAGTTAATTTAAAATTGACACATTTTTGAAATTTGTTATTTATTATATTACTAAAGTAGCTATATTATAATATTTAATATGAGTTCTACAACTTTTTCATGCACTCCGCCTAAAATACGGCAAATTGCTGAAAAAACCATTAATAATTTACTTCCGGAGAAATCGTACACTACCTATGTATCAAAAGCGATACAAAAATTTTGAAAAATGGTGCAAAGAAAAGGAAATTCTTCATATTTCTGAGAACATCTTACTTGCTTATTTTGAAATGCTACGTAAAGATTATAAATCGTCATCATTATGGTCGATTTATTCGATGTTAAGATCGTGTTTAAATGTACATAGAAATGTGGATATATCAAAATATAAGAAACTTCAAGCATTATTAAAACGGCTATCTAAAGGTTATCAAACAAAAAAATCTAAAATTTTAGAAGAAGAAGATAATTCATAGATTTTTGAAAACAAGCCGATGATAAAATATACTTAGCTATAAAGGTTTAGTGTTGATTTTATTTCGTTACTTTTTTTGTAAATTCTTTATATATTCTAGGTTATTTGATAATAGGATATAATGGAGCCTGTAGGCGAGAAGAATTAATTAATATATGTGTGGAAGATCTTCATACAATTCCGATTCCATTATAGTCAACATACCTAAAACAAAAACAATGTACCCAGAATGTTCGCAGTGACTGATGTAAACTGCATCAACTTATAAAAAAATATAATAATCTGCGGCCTAAAACAGTTACTCACAAACGTTTTTTTCTAACTTATCGTCATGGCTGCTTAATTAATAGCCCTATCGGTATTATACACCATGGGAAATGTTCCTAAACAAATTGCCAGTTTCTTCATTTACCAGATCCTCATCTTTATACACAGACATTGTTTTAGAAGATCCAGTGCGACACATATAGCAAATACTGGAGGTGATATTTTAACTATAAACGATTAGGTGGCTGGAAAAGCACGGCTGTTGCTGAAGGTTACGTTGCCGTCTTCTATGAAAAATAAAAATTGATGTTGGAAATATGTTTGCTCAGGAAAATAATGTGATCTACCTGGAACTTCTGGGAATGGTTTACAGTTTGAGTACTCCAACAGAAGCAATATCACTATCGCAGCGAGAACGATAAATTTTCAACAGAATGTTTCTACTGCACACGGTATCACTATCACTTCGAAAGATAATTCAAACGTTAAATATAAATGTTTATAATAGTTGTACTATTTCAAAGATTAATTAAAAATATCAAATCTTACATGAATTTTAATATAATAACCTCAAACTTGCGTACAAAATGTCATATTGACATCTCCATTTCTGTTGCAATGTGACCAACTTAAAATAAATCTGCTTAAATGTTCCATTTCTATTACGCAACTAGTGCTGTAATAGACCCTATTACGGCACTAGTGGAATAAATGGTATGGTTACGGCACTAATTGCAAAAACATTTCTTTGTCCAATTGTTCCAATTTTTCGTCAACGGTTATAATGAATATAAGCTATTTACAAACAATTCAAAAATTTCACGGATCGGGGTTAATTTATCTACTGCCCGGCTTTCTTCGCGGATTTATATCTATTTACACCCATCGTTAGCTGGAAGGCTTCAATTCGAATCCCGTTAGTTTTCCATAAATCTAATGTGATTTGCTTATCTTACCCCGGCAAGGTATGACAAATCTAGCAATTTTTTTATTTCAGGTAGAGATGTAGGTTTAGTGTCTCTATCTCAGGAATGGCTATCTTGAAGAGCTTGTCAGCTTTTCAGTGGGAAGGTCGTGGGCATAAAAGGTAGAATCAAAAAAATTAAACTACCAAGATATTCAAAAACGCCACTCGTTTTGAATAAAGGAACCCCATCTAGGATAGCGCATAAACGAGAAAAGCGTGATGTTACACGTCAGGTTAGAGAATCGTACACGCAAGAAAAAAAAAAAAAATTGCGAACGTATTGCTGTGTATTGACTGTATTGGAAATGCAAAATGAATTTTTAAAATGAAATACAGAATTAAAATAGCTAGCTCAAACGGAAAAATTAACACTTTAAAATATAATGAGAAAAATCAAACTGAAAACATATCTTCCTGCACAGAAATAATAAATGATCTTATATCTATAAGGTGCACACATCAATATACTAATAATTATTATAAAATGAATTCCTTGATTGGCTAAATAAAAGACAATTTATGCGAATTAAATTGCGATATCAAAATGAAATACAAAATGGTAACAATGATTTAAAAATAGAAGTACTCACGTTCACAGTCGACCAAGGAACTGCCCGACAAAATTCTACAATCGTATTCTTACAACAATCACGCAAACGCACAATTTACCGACAAAATCTAGTAGAACAAACATTAAATAGAACTAGCAAACGCTAGACATCTTAAAGAAAGAAATTAATTTAAAAAAACTAAACACTTAATTAAATAAATTATACAATTAACTCTTTAACTAAAATTTATACAAACTAAACAAAATTAAAAATTTTAATTGCGAAAAATCGCTAAAATACACTCGCGAAAAACGGGATGCCTGTCCATAGCAGTATGTTGTTGTAATATATAAATGATTTAATAAAATTTTCAAAAGTAATAATAAAATTTGAGTAATGACTAATAACTAAATATAGTTTCAGATTGGAAATAAATCACCCTGTATATCTTGAATAAACAAGAATATAATAACCTAAATTCCGCAATTAGGGTGATATTCAGGGATTCAAAATAACAAGTTGGTATGTTGCGCTTTCTTTTAGTGATCACCAAAATATAAACGCTTACAGAAATATTTACATTCATCCAAAGAAAACCTTAATCAAAAACATGTGAACGCCCAAAAAAAAAGAGACAACAATTTTAAATGTTGAAGGCCGGTAAAAAAAAAATATAAATTTACTAAAATTCTAATTTCCATGCCTTATCGCTATGCAACCAAAGATATAATGAAAATTAGCGGTGAGTATAAATTCGATCGGTAAAGTGAAGCGGTTGCAATAAATAGTTGAAATAAAAAAAGAAATAATCAGTAAATGTGTCCCGAGTTAAAGAACGAAAATAACGAAAAGACTGGCCTGAACCTCGATGAGCAGGTTGTAAAGGTGTTAGAATAGAAAGAATAGAATAGTTTTATTATTGCAGTGTTTCAATACAAATGGAACAATGCAAACGTCAGGTCAAGAACAAAAATTTATAAATGTATATTTGAGGTTAGAAATTCCTCTATATTGTATGACTCTATTTCTAGTAATAATTTGTATACATAATTTTTAAATGTTGACAATTTTTTTACAGTTTTAATATGCAATGGCAATTTGTTATAGAACCTCAGGCAATTATATTCTAAATTGTTCTCACTTAGTGTGAGTCGATGCTTAGGGTAGCGATAATCATTTTTAAACCTTGTAGAATACTCATGTTGTAATTCATTATCCTCGAATAAGTATTTGTTTTTAAATAAGAAGATTAGCAATTCAAAAATGTAAATACCATATACAGTTAAAATGTTAGTTTGTTTGAAGAATCCTCTACGAGACTGAGAGTACTCGAGTTTATTAATCACACGTAAAATCTTTTTCTGTATCAAAAAAACTCTGTTTAAGTCACTACCATCACCCCAAACAACGATTCCATATTTTATGTTTTGAGTAGCATCATCCATAATACATAATACGAAGCACATGCCAACTTACTATGTCTCTAAGTCGACGAATCGCAAAGCAGTAGCTACATAGTTTTTTACAAAGTACATTGACGTGATCTTTCCATTTTAAGGTTTCGTCGACTGTAAGACCCAGCAGCTTAACACAAGTGCGGACAGGATATTCGCAGTTATTAATATTCACAGCTTCTGAAAGAGTTTGAAATTTGTTACATTTGAAGAAGATAACATTTTGATTTATCGTGGTTAATTTTAAGCTGGTTGATAGTTAACCACTCCTCAATTGTATTTAGATAAGTGCTGCCTAGATCGATAACTTCATCTAGTGTACTACCAGTGATTAAAAAAGTAGTATCGTCCGCATAATTTACAGTTGAAAAGTTACTTACAAGAGAGGTGGGCTTGAGATTATAAATATCATTACAGTAAACGATAAATAGTAATGGACCTAGTATGCTACCTTGTGGCACACCTTTTGTTATGGTCATGTTATCTGAAAGAGCAGCTTCATTTTTAATTTTAACATGCACTTTTGCTACTTCTAAATAAGTGGTATCGGAGCAATATTCAGCTCAGTCGTTCGACTCGCAGATCCCGGGCAGTTATCCGGAGTATCCAAAATTTCTACCAGGGCTCCCAAATTCTGAAGGTTACTCTTGAGCGAAATAGACTGCTCGTGATGATGATGTTAAAAGTAAAATTTGCAAAGCCGGTACTGATAATTGGTGGTAATTTAAAATAGTATTCAAGAATTGGTCTATTAGGGCCAGGTGATAAACGGCCACGGTATTACTGGCCCTGAGATCCTGAGATCATAAAAGGGAAGAAACACAAATGGCGAACACGTGGTCGCGTCGGGTAAAAAGTGAAAATACACACTAGGTAAGTTAATCCGCGTAAGCGATTGAAGCATTCGATAATTCAAAACCCAAAGAATACTTCGAACGTGGTGACGGTTCACAAATCTCAATAAAATGGCAGTAATATGGCTCAGTAAACTTAATTGAAAACCGAACTGATTTACCTAAAAAAGTCTCTCCACTCTCTTCTTTTTCATTTCGTGCTAACGCGCTAGTCAAAAACAGTCCGACCGAAAGACGGAAACGGAAATATACCTCTATAGGTTAGCCGAAGTAGAAAACAAAAACAGAAATTTCCAAAACTATGGGCACAATGAAGACCAAAACAGCTAGCAGGCCCTCAAATAAAGCAGGGAAAGAATGTGACTCAATACCTAAGGCAAATATCACGACGACCATAAGAGTAAACCAACTGAATCGAAGAGTGTGATAAGAAATCCAGGTAATTACATTGGTCAAAACGCTCCAATAAACCATACAAGACTAAAAATAACAACAAAGTGAGTATCAAACGCCAAAGGAAACTGGGAAATAAATAGATGCATAGTGAGATTCAAAAATGTTTACAGAGTGCCAGAAAACGAAAAAGATCGTAAAATCATATTCCTACGGAGGCCATTCTTTGCCTATTTAGTACCATCTTTACCAACACTGCTCAAATGGTACTGAGATGCTAAGTGCAACAGACATACACGTACTGATAATATTTTATATTCATTTTACCCGCGGTCCGTTGGACCGCACGCTTGTACTCCAGGGTTAAAAAAATGTTCTTGAGTTTTTTTTTAATACCTAATACCGAATGTGGATTAAATGGCGAATGCGCATCTAAAACGTCAACTGCAATAATTGGCACTAGAGCTTACAGAATTTCCCACAAACAATTTCCTCCTTTTATTCCAAGATTAAAATGCAATCACGTCTCCGAGGGAATTCGATCTACTCGAAAGCAATGTTTAATTTCCCGTTGTCGACGGAATTCAAAAGACAAACGTAGACTTCAGCTCCACACTCCGCGTTTCGAACGATGAGAACTCGTCGCGCTGCAGTTATACCCGGTAAAATGGAAGTTTAATCAGCTTTTACGGCGAGTATTCTTAATACTCCCGTTCCGAGCAAACCTCGTGCCACGGCGTCACCCTAAAATTGACGAAGTGTTTCATTAGATTATGTCCGACCTGTTTAATGGGGCCATAAATCTTATTTCTGGCTTGGCGGCATCTTGAGTGAATTAGGCCGGGAATCGGTAACGGTGTTTGAAGATATGATTGAGACCGGAATTGAGGTATCAGGTACTAAGTCCCGGTCAGTGTCGTTCGGGGGTTGGTTATTTTAAATTCAGGAGCCGTCGTCCGCATACCGAATGGGAACGTTTATACTGGGTCCGTCGCAAATCTTCTTTATCTGACACGAACCTGCTGCTTTTTGCGAAGGGTCCCGTGGAGCAGGCGGTTTACCAGAGTACATTAGTTTTCTCACCGCCTTATAGATACAGCAGTGGTATTGTTTAATCCGACACCGTCGCTTGATAGTTTATAGTTAGGATAAGGGTGGAAGTTTTATTGTAATGCCCTAATGTTAGATTGTATGGGGTTTAAATCTCCCTAAATATCGTTTCTACCCGCTATAATAAAAACTTATCGTTATAATAATCTAAACGATGCACACAGTCATTCCAATATTTAATCGCGGGATTAATTATGCAAATGTAGAATATCATGTATATATCCATAAAGATGGAACTACATGAAGTGACCCTTAAGCATTTAAAACGATTTATATTCTTTACTTACTGTAATAACACAGAGAAAGTATATCTGATGTCAGTGTAATTTATATTACTTACACAAATTATTTTGGGGTATTGAGGTATATGCAAGTAAGGATCAGTTGCTATTTAGCCTTTTTTTGTTGTGGGAGTCGTCTGACATGGAATAATCTCCGAAACACTGCAGGCTCTTGGTTTTTTGTATTTAATCTCTCATTTCTTTTACCCATTAAATTATACCAGTCATTCCAGTACCGTAGTACACTGCACTAATCTGAATAAGCCCATGTCTGGTTGATTGGAGTAATCCTCCAAGTTCATTTTTGGCTTACCAAAAATTGCTTCTCTTCTTGCGGCCAGAGCCTCGCATTTACACAGTATGTGGTAAGTATTCTCTATCCGCTGATTACACAGTTTGCAGTTGGTATCTGCTATAGTTAGCCATCTTTTTTGATGGACCCTCAATAAAGATCTTACCATGAATTTGCCTGATTGTATTAATCCAGTGTTCTGTGTGTTTCTCTTTGACTCAACTTCTTACCTGCTCCCGTGCTGTGTTTTTAAGCACTTCTAGAACAGGTGCTGCGCCTATATATGAAGCAGATGCTTTTTTGCTAACTTATCATCTAATTCAGCGCTTGATCTCAAGCTCAGTAATCTGTAGGCTACTCCTGTTTCTGGCAGATCTGTCGGTGTATGTAGGCTTATCTGTAAAGATTCCTATTCTGCACAGAGATTTGCTTAGACTACTATACCCCATCAACAAGCTTGCCATCATTTTAAACCAGTTTTGGTAGAGGAACAACCCGCCACCAGTCAAGCATTAGGTTTTCTAATAATGATCTCTGCCCATGAACATCGATCTAATTAAGCTGGTATTTTCTTATGATTCTCTCAGCAAAGGTCAAATCCAGTGAAAGTTGTTTCAAAACTTGCTAGTTGCTTTGTAATTACTCGCTATGCAGTGATCCAATTGTCTTGAAATTGATATATTTTTAACAGAAGTTTATTGCATAATTTGGAGTATATATTATCTTTCAAAATAATTATTCTGGCGAACAGGTTGACCTTTGGAATACACTGACTATTGTGCTCCTTTTACAAAGCAGTCAATCAGTCAATGAGTCCAGGGGGTTTTCTAAAATTTGGACGAAATCATGCTTTAGGACAAAATGAATATGTCGCAAAAATATTCTGCACATTTTTAAATAGATAAGATTTCTTTCCACTGGTTCCAGATATATATTCACTACTCCTTCGATTGTAGAAAGTCCATCGATTTGTACAATTAGTATTTTTTATACAAATTACTGAGTGTAATGTGTTCTTACACATATCCACATGTGTGATATGGTTGACGATGCCATATGTACATTTTATAGAGTACAGTTTAAAAATATATAAAATGAAAATTAGTTGTATATGAACACATAGCACTTATAAGTGAATACATGGTTATCATTTATTCAATAATTTAAAAGTTAATTTAATTACATACTTATGGTTAGGGTTGGGCAACCTGTCCGGCGGAGCAGATACGTATTGTGACGCGGGCCTCAAATAATGTAGTATAAATAAAGCAGATCAATCGTATTATTATAATTTAGTATGTATTTATAAAACATAAGTCATATTAATAGAGTTGTGCAAATTTTCCTTGGAGATAAAATCGAATAAAGCGGGTGAACAAACGGGCCACCTTGCCATGTATTCGCATTTAATATCACTACATATTTAAATACAATAAAAAAAATTACAGTTTATAAGAAAAACAGGCACTGTTGTTACTGACTTGCAACTCTACGGTTCATCTGCTTTATTGGAGTACATGAGTTGGAGTGCACGTTCTGAATACGTACCTGCCGCGCCGGAAAATTTGCCCAACTCTACTTATGGTATATTTAAGGTATGTATAGACTACCATCTCAATTCTGTCCAACGCTAGTAGAACCTATTCTAAAAGTCAGGCAATGTACTGACAATGCCAAGCAATGTACTGAATGCACAAAGCAAGCTATGTGAACATTAATTAGTGAAGATGCCTCTGAAATTTTCTGTGTATTTACAGATACACTTTACGGTGTCTAAAAAATACAAGACTTGTTCTTTATTTTTACTGTTGCAGTTGGCCTTGCAATCTTATTCCTTTCAGAAAGTGCAGCATATGAGATGACCCCAGGTTAGGTAAATCTACCTCATCGATTTCACATGCTCCCAGGTGTAACGCCTTTGAGTTGCACAGTGCTACGCAATTTAGGAGAAGACGGATGAGTGTTTCATCCTGTTCCTCACAAAATCTACATTCAGATTCTTTTGCTAATTCAAGCTTAGCCAGATGTTCTTTGCAATTGCCCAAAGTATTCCTGTTAATATGCAAATATTGTTCTTACTCAGGTTGATGCATTTTGTAAACCTCTTCTGGTTATAGATTCCCACAAGAGCTTTAGCTTGTTTGCCTCATTCTTTGGAGATTTTCCCAATAATTGTATCTTCCCTACTCCATTTCTCCATCCTTCGCTTTTCAATTTCTTCAGAATATTGTACTGCTACTCATCCCGCAAAGGGGTTCAGTTCTTACAAATGGTATTCCTGCACCTTTTTTGCAAGATTATACGTTGTTTAGTTTCCATCCACACTGGTGATACCCGGACCCGGCAAGAGGGTTACTTCGTTCCTTCTGCTTAGCTCGTTTGATTTCCGTAGGCATTCCCCGACCATCTTGGAACTGGGTTCAAGCTCAGTGCCTCGATGGTTGCTTAACTATCAGACACAACGATAATCTCCTGCTTTCGGTAATTCCTGTCAATATTGAACTGGACGCATCTTTCATTAGCGTGCATCTCCGCCTGAAATATACTTGGTATTTTCCAAGCTTTCGAAATATGTAGTTCTAGGCCACATATTCCTATCAGTTCCTCTGCCGTTTTGAAGCCATCAGTGTTCCATTTGATGGTATCTCTTTTCAATTTCATGAAGCTATGTTGATGCCACTCGCTCTTGTTCTTAAGCTTTGTGGTGATTTTCTTCAGAAAGTAGATTTTTTTTGACATATCATCCCGGGGCATATCTCAGGTTTGATCACCGCAAGGAAATTAAGGCCTATGCCTAATCATTCCTTCCTTAATAATTCTGACTGAGTTTGTTTTTGCCACGCCCTCTACCACAAGGTGGAGAGGGGTAAGATCCAACACTACCTCTATAGCTGTTGTTGGGCAGACTTTCATAGCCCCAGATATGCACACGCATGCTAATCTTTGCCCTTCCGCGAGGTTAATTCTTTGGGTGGCCAGATTTGTTCCTTTGCTACAAGTTACTGATACATAAATGTTGATCGATATTACTATCGCTGTACACATCCAAAGCAGTATTTTTGGATAGCATTCTCCATTTTTTCCTGCAAACGTTTAATTAAGAAAAAGTGCTAGTTTAATAAAAAAATACATTTTTTTAATCTTTGAATTGCACTTATGACAAAATAACAAAGATGATATTTGGTCATGGGTAACTCCATTCACAAGACATACAATTCCAAGCGAAACTAACAATAAGTGAAAAAAATATTTGTTAAATTTACGGAATAGTACGAAAATGTCAAAATATAGAAGACATGCCGGAGATAGAAGCATGAATAAGTGAATGTGGAAGTTACTAGTAGCGCAATAAGTAATAGTATATATGTTCCATCAGATATTAAATTAAAGCACTTACGACGAAGTTGATGGTAGGAATTAGCATGACAAAGGGATAAATTCATCGCATAAGGTAAGAATCCGATTACATTGCGAATTTTAAAATATACTCGTTACCAATGGAAGATTTTAAAAAGTATTGTATCGTAAAAGTAACACTCGAAAGCTCCCGTATCTATATAAATACATTACAACAAAAACAAAAGATATCCACTCTAAAAGCTTAAATGTACCCAGTGCAATTTATACGCCAGATAATATCCCTATATTGGATTCTATTGTTACGTACGGCACCACGTCGCTCGTTAAAAGAAAAAAGACAGAATACAAAAAAAAAAAGATGTCACCGGTTAAACGACTTTAATCACCCCGGATTGTTCTGACGTCCAAAGCCGATGTAGTGAAGTCGGGTGACGTATTACTTGTGCGGTTTGCGCTCGGACCGCCTCGATTGTAGTCCTGCGCTGGCGTCGCTGGGTGCTTAATCTGCATATTCAGATCTGCCCTAGTCTCATCAGAATCGTAGCTCTAATGAGAGTTTAATTGCTGCGGTTAATTAAGTTATTCGCTTGATACCGACTCGACAAACAACAAACAAACGACCGCCGCGGAGTAAACCGGAATGTTTTGCCGATGAAAAGAATTAGAACGTAATGCCCTAGAACAGTGGAAATGCAAATTCAATTTAATTCTTCACCCTGGGATTGTCTCTCTCAACTGGGGAGCCATTTACAAAGTTTTCCGGCTGCATTCGAACTTCCTAGTCTCATTCTGTAGGAATAGTACTCATCATAAATGATAATAATTTATAAGATTCTGCCAGCAATCTTTAGATCTAAATACCAGATATGAACTGCAGATGCCAACAGAAATTGTACCAAAACGATGATAGATTTCCTGCAAACCTTGCAATTGCTAAGATTCTTCTACCTTACATCAGGGAATTAAATAGGTAATTGAATAAGCAGTAGGTACCTAACTCCAGTGGCTGCAGGCAATAAAGTAATAAAATTGGCAATTTCCGTCTATACATTTTGCCAATGTCGTAGGATTAATTTTATATGCCATTTATCTGGCATCCATCAACCATGTTTTACTCTATCTCAAAAAAATGTTAATTAGGAATTACTTAAAATCAAGTACAATTCAAAATTGCTCATTTACTACAGCCAGGTAGAAGCGGCTAAACTAAAACCAGTTTGAAAGTCTACTTAAACACACAGCTCCCACAATACTCTGATTCCAATTTAAATACAAGTAAGTAATAACCTTTATTCCTTTTACTTTCAACCGATAGATGCAAATGAACTATCAGCAATAACTAAATTCTTAAAGAACTGTAGATCGTCCAATATTGACAATATCCCCAAGTTGTTTCATTAAAAAAAAATGCTATCCCAGTTTCGTAGAACTCATAGCACACGTTGTAAATGACACTTTTTCAGCTGGAACTTTTCCGGATTCACTCAAATAAGCTGTGGTTGTTCCAATTTATAAATCCGGTGATGTAGACAATTTGAAAAACTATAGACCCATTAGTCTATCAACAAGTTTTTCTAAACTATTTGAAAGAGTAGCATACAACCGATTGTTGGAGTTTCTCGATAAGTTTAACATCATAACAAATGTCAGCAGGGCTTCATTAAGGATAAAAAATACAGAAACTGCATTTTTCGAATTAACAAGCGGAATTTTAACCGCTTTGGAAAATAAACAGATAACTACTACACCCTTCGGTGGTACATGTACTAAAATTGGAACGATACAGAGAAGATTAGCATGGCCCTGCGCAAGGATAACACGCAAAATCGTGAAGCGTTCCACATTTTTATATATTACGCAC
Organism: Protaetia brevitarsis; assembly: GCA_004143645.1. Lineage (NCBI taxonomy): Eukaryota > Metazoa > Arthropoda > Insecta > Coleoptera > Scarabaeidae > Protaetia > Protaetia brevitarsis. The sequence goes on along the minus strand of RXPK01000202.1, from coordinate 3,266,078 downwards.
AATTACTAAAGTTCGATGGGGTGCAGATTTTTCGATCTCTATGAACGTCTAAAAGACATATATTAGCATGGCGTGGTATATATATTATATATGTATATGTGTATATTTTATAGCACTGCTTCATCCAAAAATTTGCATATTAGGCTCGACATCATACAAAACAAAGCTCTTCGAATACGCGTAGGTGCAACCTCTAACGTTCCGGAGACAAATGTTGGCTGTAAAATATATCACAAAAGCGAAGATTACGTGTTTGAGTTGCATTCTACGAAATTTATCAACACTAAGCGTATTAGATCTGACTGCGGTATATTGGCAAAAGAAAAAGTCACCTTTGTTATGCGAAGCATTTCGTTATTCAGTAAATTTTGATGTTTATATAAAGCCGAAGAAATGCCTGTAACATACTTAGAGTCTATAAAACCATGTTCTGCTACATTTCCACCATACACAGAACAACCTGAACATGATTTTCAACTTTGTAGTCAAATTTTATCTCAATACCAATAAGATCTAGTTATTTTTACTGACGGTTCCAAGTCTGAAGAAGGGTGTGAGGGCGCCTTCTGCGTTGTAAGCACTGGACTATATAAGTTATTTAAACTAGATTCAGATGCATCTATATTTACGGTAGAGGCTGTTGCAATATTAGAAGCATTGCGTTATAGTGCCAATACAAACTTTAAACATATAGTTATTATGTCCGATTCCTACAATCTCTCTCTCAGAATCCGTTAACAAAAAATAAAACGTCACGCATAATCAAAGATACTATTATACTAATTGGTAAGTTGCGTCGCGGGGGAATCTCCATTATTTTCTACTGGGTTAAAGGTCACTCTGGGATCTCATACAATGAAACAGTTGATAGACTCGCTAAGATGAGTTGCGTGGATGGACTTTTATATAAAGCTTGTCTTAGTAAAAAAGATGTACTTAACATTTTTAAAAGAGATTTACTGTATCGAAATTGGGAGGATCTGTGGAAAGCGCTAAATGAAAAATGACGCAATAGCGTACATTCACCAATCAGTATACAGTAACCATGGTATTTTCTCATGATAAATATCAGTTTTATATCGTTACTACCATTGCTCCGAATCAAATTTGGACATGGTCAGCACCCGTCGCACTTATACAAGCTCCATATTATTGAGTTCCCAAGATGTCGATGCGGGCATGAGATGTGCGACTTTAACATGTGTCCCATACAGTAACATGTTATTAATACTCTTATAAATCAGGTGATTTTAGAGAAAGTGGAATTACCTACGAGCATAATAACGCTAATGTGTTACAATAATAAACGTATCTGCGACATAGTCATAAGTACTCTTTTTAAAATGAATGTACAAATATAAAGGGTAAATAACCCCCATCCCAGCTCAGCCTTCTCAGTAATCTAGTGGTGATACAAACTTTAGGCATCCCGATAGGCCCCGATGTGAAATATGTGTCCACGTCTGTTTCGCTAATTAGTTCCTTTAACCTAGTCGTAAACTTAGTCTTTAATATAATTAATACCGTTATTGTCTATACTAGGTATATCTTACCCGTCCAATGCAATGAATAAGCCTTACTGAGGCACATGGGCTGTGATCCCAAGATGCCAAATTAAAGAAAAACAGACAACTATACTTACATACTATACTAGATCTTTCAAAAGCGTTCGATAGCATAGACATTGTATACTTTTATAGAAGCTTGAGCATTGTGAAGTAAAAGGTAACGCTTTCGCTTGGTTTCCTCCATATCTAAACGACCGCCAACAAAAAGTAGCATGTTAGAATTAAAAATAAAGCTGCTCCTTTCAGATAACATGACCAACAAAAGGCGTGCTACAAGGTAGCATACTTGGTCCTTTACTGTTTATTGTCTACTTTAATGATATTTATAATCACAAGCTCACCTCTATTGTAACTGACTTTCTAAAATAATTATATAAATATAAATTATTCGACAATAACTACTTCTCTAATAACTGATAGTACACTAGATGAAATTATCAATCTAGGCAGCACTTATCTAAATACAATTGAGGAATGGTTAACTATCAACCAGCTTAAAACTAACCACGATAAATCATATCTTCTTCAAATTTAACAAATTTTAAGCTTTCCCAGAAGCTGTAAATATTAATAACTGCTAGTATCCCGCCCGCACTTGCGTTAAGCTTTTGGGTCTTATAGTCGACGAAACCTTAAACTGGAAAGATCACGTCAATGTACTTCGTAAAAAACTATGCAGTTATTGGTTTACGATTCGTCGACTTAAGCCTGTTTCAGACGAGGCGATTAGTTGATTGCACTAGTTGAACGGACAATTGTCAAAGAACATACTGATATGAACCCTTTCACACGGACTTTCTGTGAAAGGGTTCAGGCGATTCTTGGTCAGTCGCTATATCAGTAAACTCTTTGACAACCGTCCGTTCAACTAGTGGAATCAACTAATAGCCTCGTCTGAAACAGGCCTTTGAGATATTGTAAGTTGGCATGTGCTTCGTATTATGTATTATGGTTGCTGCTACTCAAACATAAAATGTGGAATTGTTTTTGGGGTGGTGGTAGTAATCTAAACAGATTTTTTTTGATACAGAAAAAGATTTTACGTGTTATTAATAAACTCGAGTACAATCAGCCTTGCAGACTTAACTGCATGCTTAACTGTAAGTATATGGTATTTATATATTTAAATTGCGAATCTTATTTAAAAACAAACACTTATTCAAGGATAGTGAATTCTAACAAGTTTACAAGGTTTAAAACCGATTATCGCTACCCCAACCATCGACTCACACTGATTGTAAGTGAGAACAATTTAGATTATAATTGCCTGAGGCTCTACAATAAATTGCCATCTCATCATAAAACTGTAAAAAATTGTCAATATTTAAAAATTATCTATACAAATTATTACTAGAAATAGAGCTATACATTGTATAGCTACCATAGAGCTATATATTGTATATCTCAATGGCAGCTAACAAGGCATTGTCATTATTAGCAAGGAAGAATCGGGTAACACAGCAGAGTCAAGACCCAGAACAACAAGACAAGGTGGTGCACAACTGTAAAATCCGAGTTACGTAAAAGTGCTACCGGAAAAAATCAGGGAAATAGGCAACTACTACAAGGTTGGAACAGCAATAGGGACGACGAACACCAACAGATTAATCCCAACCAAAACAGAGTCGGACAACGTGAATCAGAAAACGAAAGAATGCATATACAACAGGTAAAATTGACGGAGTGAATAGGGAGAGTCTCCGTTTTTGGAAATATTTTGTTCAAAACGGAGTTGCCATAGCTGAAAACAAGAAAGTATTTCCTCGGTTTTATACAAAATCTCAAAAACGTGAAACAAATATTCCTAACATTGCATATATTTTCTCCGTCACAGGAGGTGTAATTTGTTTTTACTTAAGCAGTGTTTCTATTTCACAATACATCAACGCCAAAAAGGGGAAGGATACCTCCGATTGGGACATTTGTTCTCAAAATCGTCACTGTTTCGTAAACATATTAATTAATTTATTTCCACGTGACTTACTTGCATAATAGAGATAATTTAATCTGATGCGGATAGTAGTATTTACATCATATGGGGGAAACAACATCCGTTATTCATTTAATAACAGCCAGTAGGGTTAAATTCTCCATTCGGAACTTTACAACTTTATTGCAAATAGTGAACTGCATAAGAGAGACAAATTGGCCTTAACGATTAGGTTGCCTCGGTTAAAGATGTGTTTTCTCCTATGGAAAGCAAAAATTGTCCTCTGTATCTAATCCGTTTAGTAGTCGAACATTAATCTCCGAAGGAGGCTCCTTAAAGGGATGGTCGCGAAGGGACACCGCGAAAAGAGTTAAAACGGTGTTCGATTCAAACTCCGTATTTTTATCTGTACACCCAGTACCGTATGAATGTGGAAGGCCCATACATCGGAGAAACAGGTAGACCCCTACAAGTCAAAACCAAAGAACACCAAAAATTGGTTCGACTGGGAGAAACGGATAAGTCTCGTTTAAAATCACAGGATTAAATGGGACGAAGCGACAATCCTGGCAAGAGAGAGAAACTTCACAAAAAGGAAATTGAAAGAAGCCAGCTACATGCATAATATCAACTGCCATAGCACACCAAGCCTTGAAATCAAAGATGTCTGGTTACCAATGATTAGGAATAGCTTAAGCAAAAGACCAGCATCCCGGAGACTATAACTTAATTGTAAATTTTAAGATAGCAATATCTGTCCCCCCGATTGGCTGATTGGTTAAGTGTTAGATTAGTAAATATTCGGAATTTCGAGACCGAGTTTGAATCTCACACAGGACAAATAAAAAATTGGTTATCGGACATATTTGTCAAATTAATTACAATAATGAGTTTGGCAAGAAACAACCCTCTTCAGGGCTACCCTAATGACGGCAGTAAACGAACTGCCGAAACGTCGGATCATTAAAATCCTAGAAACGATGGAAATAGCCCAATCAACAACTCAGGTAAAAAAAACAAACAAAAAAAATCGCTCCACTAGTTAATCAGGATAAAACTAAAATTACGACTATCAACAACAATCAACAAATCAATAAAACAATAAATGAGATCTCCATTGGCAAGGGTAAACAATTTCACATATCTAGGAAGGGTCATGGAAGAAAAGGAAAGTTATACAAACCAGGATAAACAAGACTCAGTCGTCAATAAAAATACTGATTGAGGCAATCTGCTGTACATCTAAATGCATTGTACAACGAAAACTAAGGTTAGATTATTTGATGCAAATGTTAAAAATTGTTGTTCACCATTGTTGCCCTTGTCAAAGCCACTCTCTATCTTTAAAATGAGGCATTTTACGAATCAAAGTTTAATAGATATGTTGCTTAGATATTTGTCAGGTAAGTGGCATTCCTGTAAGTTTGGCCAGTTGACTCGGAACAGTTTGTATATGATATACAGAAACGAATTTTAAGTGCATAAACAAGATGAATATTCCGTGTAAAACTATTTTATCTGTATAGGTAATATTTTTTTGCACGTTTTTCTCCATAATTAAAATATATCATTATTGTGTGCCTGAATAAATAATTGGATTGTGATCTGTTTGTTGAATACATTTCAAAGGACAATATTTTGATCTGAACTTATGGAGGTTCTCGGGAATTCCTAAAAAGCACGGAAAGTGTTAGAGGTATGGCGGAAGCGCCGGCAAGGCTTTTCAGTAAAACCTTTGTGGGTGGAACCCGGAGCTTGAAGATATATGTTTGCGGTTGACTCGTGCTGATAGCTAAGCTTTCACCGAACCATTAGCTCCGAACGTCTAAATGCACGGTCGGCCCAAATCGAAGTTGGGATTTTCCAGTCACAAATCTACGCTAAACTGTCCGAAAGCGAAGCGCTACAAAAACGCTTGTTTACCCGCATGTACGCTCCATCGAGCGTGTCGATAGTATATTGGGTGTAGCATTTCACAAAACGTAAAAAGTATATATTTCACCCCTTGAAACCTTCTTCTTGTTTATTTACCATTTCTGAGCTTAGATAATTAATCTACCGAAACTTAATTGGAAGGAGGTGCAGAAAAAATGTTCAAACATAGATGTATTCGATATTAAAATCGCTTTATTAGAACAAAAAATCGTAATAACTTTAGTAACTCGTAACTTTTCTTTTACAACAAAATTAAAAACAACAGTATATACATGTCTTTTATAGGTTTTAAGCTAAAACTGTAATATTCTATTGTACTATAATAAGAAATACACACAAAATCACTTAACACACAGTACCTAGATAATCGTGCGAAAGCGTTCGTACAGGAATCTGCTATGGTGTAAGTTGAGTTAAATCAGAAAAGTTCGGCAATAAATACGGCCTCCGAGCATTGGAAAGTTTTCCTCGTAAAAATCTAAGTGAACAACTTCCGAAAACTAATATGACACAAACCCGGCGAATACATATTCATTATTATTATTATTGCGTAACGGTTAGCTCTTTTTGCGGGTCAGTATATTGCAAGTTATTTAATAAATGCAAGCTAAATATATGTTAACAAATAGAGCTGTCCTTAATACGACTTAATAACGTACCAAATGTATTTCAGAAAAAAAAAAACTGAATTCCTGAAGTTTTCCATGTCGTATATTTGTACGATAGTATAAATATGACAGCAGATGGTGTACGTTATTATATTTTGAGTGAATAGAGCGATATTTATGTAATGAGAGCACACTGGCATTTCCCGAAGATTCAGATTTCGATGAAACTGCAAAGACTAAAAGGTATCATAGCATCAAAACAACACAATTCTTAGATTGTTGTAAATATGTCGGAACAGATGTTTCTTTCCTGTTAAATTTTATGTATACTACATGGTCAAAAATGATGTAAATTATCTTAAAAAATAAAGTGGCTATTACATACCCACAAAGCAATGTTTCATAACAATTTTTCTACCTTCCCAATTCGATGTATTGGATCACTAAAACTACGTATTCTTACATCATAACATTCAAACTAATTAAAGGAATCCCAAGATACAATCAAGATTACTTTGGGAATGTATTTGAGTATCCACCGTACTGTGGATGCCCGAAAATTTGACAATCCAAAAAAAAAAAAAAAACCCGATGAGCTAACAAGGAAGGAGTAATCGATCTCATACATAACCCTCAGAAACCTACTCCAGGAGTAATCAAAAGTAACAGCACGAAAGCAGATGACAAGAAGAGAAGGTAGTAGGAGATTGGAATACAACCAGACAAATTTATGGAAAGACCTCTTTACTGAAGGACGACCAAACACGAAGACTTAAGAACTACTGCAGTTCAGTAGGGCTAACCTTTGCACGATAACAGGTCTCCTAAGAGGCCACTGTGTATTGAACAGAAACTTGGGATTAGCAATGGAATACTGGCTGCGAGAGTCTGGACGAAAAAGCAAGCCAAAAATAAACTCTGAAGATTACTTTAATCAATAAGGCAGAGATGGAACTGTATAGATTATTACAGCACTGGTGCAGAGCATCGATTGCAAATTCGTTCTACATCCTTGCAAAACTTGAAAATAACATTCTCTGCCAGACCTATAGGAGTGGATATGCCTCATTGGCAACAAGTGACCAGCTAAATATCCAGATAGGTTAGTTGTATGTTTACGGCTTTCTTTCTTTAAAAACTAGTTTGCGTGTTTCTGTTTTGGTGAGTATTGCCACAATTCTTTAAACTTCTTGTATATGCTTCAGTTCATACCCGTGTACTGCAGCCACAGTATGGCTACTGGTATCGTTTGATATATTATTAGTATTATTATTATATATACCATTTTAAAGCCGTCAGACACAAAACTTAGCAATTGTGGTTTGGTGTGTAATTGGGATAAAATACAAATTTATTCCATCGAGATACGTGAATATTTCAAGAAATAGCGGACTTTACATTCAAAGTCTAAATAAAACCTTTTCACGCACTTCACAATAGACGATAACGTAAAGGATTAGGGTTTACTTCACAGCTTGCAAGTGTCTCTAATGACCTCCTTTTTCCTTTTCTGATGCTTTCAAAACAATCTTCCTCACAAATTTCATTTTGCCCAGTAGAATTTGTTATTAGTGGTACAAATTTTATATATAACATCGTAGCATTTGCAAGAAAAATATATATAAATAATAATTCCATAATATTTCCTCCTCGTGTTTTTACAAGAAATTTCTAGTTTATGATTTGTGATTCCTTTAAATAGATTGCTTCGTGATGCTGCAAAATTAACTGCATGATTAATTACATTGTTTTAGTAGGAAAAATTTGTTCTTTTATGTAACGCAGTATAAAATTATTTTCGTATTAGAAGAACGTTAATTATTTTTCCTTAACTACTTGTTGTGTCTTCTGCATGTCTAGTTTTGAAATTTTATTTACTACTAGGGGTACTTTGAATGGAAATAATGCGGCACAATCTAAGCTTGTACTTTATGGAGCTCACGCAAGCTTCTATGTATGTTTAGTCTGGAGAACACGGAGATCCTGCTAATACCGGTCGCCCAGGTTGATTTATCGGTACATTAGCTCCTTTTAAAAGAGGTGTCTACGCCGGCGACAAACGCTGAAAATCAGTGTTGCATGACGCGTCCGTGCCGCCGGTGCATAAACCACGTGACGTGTACCCTCGCAAACACCTCTATAACCATGGTACAAATAATACGGTATGCTTACGCGCATACGGAAGTTGCGTCAGATAGGAGCATAAATGGCGCCACATATATAAATATTATTATATTAAAATCGATTTCGACCGTGAGGGTTTTGTTAATGCGAAAGGTAAGTTTAAAAAATCCGGACGGGGTTACGGAACATATTTTAAAAACGTTAAGGTGTTTTCACGATTCAATTTTCTAGAAAAACCACGAAAATCTTTGTAAACACACACGAAATTCGCTACAATTGTAGAAATAAACACGAGCGCTACTAGATGGCGACAAGATACATAAAGTAAATTTCAACTTAAAACGGGCTTTTTTAAAGCAAAGCTGCATTTGAATTACATTAATTGGTAGTTGGGAATAATTTGGATCTTAACATTTTGCTATTTACCATACATGTATTTATTGTTTTCGATACGCTCCTTAATTACGTCATCTGACCGGACTTGACGAATTTGAGATTCAAAACGAGCATACCGTATTATTTGTACCGTGTCTATAACTAATTTCATTAACTTGGCCCCACTGCTCGATAGGCGCTGTCAAAAAACAAAGGACATTCTCGCCGATTTATGTGAATAGTTGATATGCATTTAACCCGTTCCTTATTTTAATTAAATTTTAAGGTTTGCTGATTAAAAGTTCCTTGTTAGGAACAGTTGACGCGATGACGTGCTTAAATTGGATGAAAGGGGCGAATGTTAAAAAATTGAAGGTGATAATAAGGCAGATTAATGTTTGAAGTTTGCTTCTGAACGTTCTGAACCAAGGCCCAACCACCAGCGCGCTAAAACTTATCCCCGTTGAAGGTAATGTGCTTGTGTTATGAATACGGTAGATTAATGGCATTACTTGCCTTCACACATTTTTGACTTGCAAGACTATGAATTACTTAAAAGGTAATTACTATACTATTCCTTTTTTTATTGTGGTAGCCATTTGACATCGAATTTATCGAATTTGTATTTAGTCTCTGATTTTTTTAGCCATTAAATTATACCAAGCATTCCAGCATCTCAGTATCTTGCGCTAATTTGTACAGGTCTCTAGCTGGTTGATAGAATGTGGTAAGCGTGCTTTGTCATATCATTACATAATGTGCAATTGGTATCTCCAGTGTGGATCCCAATTCTCTACAAGTATTCCTTCACTATACAGATTCCTATTAGGAGACCTGTTATGGTGCGAAGATGATTCCTACTAAGCTGCCGTGGTTCCTCGGTCTTCTTTCTTGATAGTTTCTTAATGAAGGTCTTCCCATGAATTTGCCTAGTTGTAATTATTTCAGTATTCTTTGTATTTCTCTTTGACTCAACTGTTTACCTGCCCTCGCACTACGTTTTTAGATACTTCTAGAGTTTAACTCACGAGGTTTTTCGTACCTTTCGACTGCCGAATGCCCGGTCACTCACAGCAATTTTGTTGTGCAATCACGAATTTACGAACACGGGGAAATTTTGGAATTCTGTTTAGAAGTTTGAATTTAACTTTCAATTTAGATGCGTCTGGTAAGAGAAAAAAGGCCGTTTGCGAGCTATTTTCTGCAGCTGTTTCGATCTTCGCGAACTAATCAAGGGTTTTTATAAACTTTACTTGTGACGTTATTCCGCACCGCTATACTCATTCCATTTTTTTTACAAGAGGGCGCAAGAATGGCGGTTTGCACTGTTTTCTGAACTTCAAACGCCCTTCTAGGAAGTAATGTGGGATTCGCTGATCAGCAATTGTGACATACAATAGACAAAGAAGCAGATAAAATTTCAAATAAATATCGTATTATCTTAATTATGCGAGTCTTTAAACAAAATAGACATCATTTCCTGTGGGGAAGACGCTGTTACAGCAGATGCCACATTACTTAACAACAGTTTAATAATAAAATGCATTTAAATACTTTAAATTATACCAAATGGAATTTCGAATTCTGACACTTGTATATTTGCCTCCTCTATTTTATGCCATTCTTTCCGGGTATCCTCTTCCTGTACAGTCATGCACATTTGTTATCTAGTTCTTCATGTACTTTTTTAATCACATCTTTGCTGAGAAATGATCTTTAAGACTTTAGAACTTTTGGTTTGTTGAGCTGGCATTGACTTTCTCCAATATTACTTGTTACAAATTTGCTATGAATAGCTTATTTTTTATTAAGTGATGCTCGCTCTACTTTCTAGTATTCCTACCCGGTAAATCCACGCTTTTGATCTTTTTAATGATTGTCAAGTACCTTAACGGTAGCCAGTTCTTAGAACATATTCCTCTCACAAAGTAAACTAATGGACGTTTTTTCACATTTTGTAATAGCTTATGGCATAATCTTAACCATTATCCTTTACCACACAAAGTTAATTTTGGATCTACTATTTAATGATGATAGTTATACACGCATATGTTTGTACACAACGTACAACGCTCGCGTCAAAGGCTGCCTGTTTTTGGTTGAAAGTGTGTCTTTGGAGCGTTGTTACGTATACCCTATTGAAATGAACTCGAGCCTCGGGCCTCGAATAAATGTTTGCGCAAGGAAGCGTCGCAACGCATAAACAGAGTCGTCTCTGTGTTCTTATCTGTAAATAAAACAAGCTACATCGGAAGGTGCATGTAGTGGAGCTCTCGTGGCGAAATAACAACACACAACTTCAATTTGATAGCGTACGAGATAAGGCAGCTTATGACATTCTGCGTTAGAAGCCTTGTTAGCGGGATATGCGGTTAGTTCTAGTCGCAGGACGTTGATTCGTGTACGGGATGCCATAGAATGGTCTCTAATGTACGCAGCGCCGCTGACGCTGCTTGTATGCGGCAACCAGTAGTCCTACTTCTCGCCACCGCGTTGACAAGAGACTTGTCTGGAACAGAAAAGATAAACGAAAGGCGAGAGCGTAGTTACTGAAGTATCCGCGGAATGAGCTAATGCTGTTAAGTTGGCGTTGATATCTCGGTTTTTGCAGATACGCCTTTAAGTTGAGCTTTTTTCTGGATATATGAGTTTGGTATATAATAAAATGCCAAGCAAAAACACATTTAATTAAAAGGATGTGCTGATATCGCTCTGGTTTTCCGGAAACTTTTCTCAATTATAACGAATGAGAAAATTGCTCCAACTTCCTTGGTAAAATAAGACAGAGTAGAAGAGATTATCTCCTATTATAATTTTAATGAGAACCACTCGTATTGATTTAGTCACTGGGTACAAATTAGGTACAAATTTAGTACTGCGCCTTACATTTGTAGTACCATTCTGCACCAAGTGAATCAAAGATTTGCAACAATCCACTTGATTCGTGAACATTCATTTACTTGGGATTGGCTTGACTTGATTCGATGCGCTGTGGAGCGTGATGTACTGGGGTCGGTTACGGTAATGAGCTGAGTTGAATTGATTAACTGATAACAAATATGTTAGCGAATTATTCATATCACTACTTCCACATATTTTTAGCAGCAAATTCATTAAATTAGACACTGAATTCTATTGCCAATATTACTGTTGTATTTATGAACTAAAATTCTGTTCTGAAAGCCATGGCAATTTATACGATAACAAACGCAGCGTGTCCCGCAGTCAATTGGTCAAGTTTAACATAGAGATGCCAGACATTATTCTGAATAAAATATCTGAATAAACCTTGATTCGCAAATGACTCATTTCGGATATACAGGCTGGCTTTTATGAGGATACTACTACCTCTGAAAATATAGGAGGTACAGAGTTGGTTAAATAAGTAAAAGATTGTGTATTTTAGAGACCACTAACATGCATTTGAAAAAAATAGCAGTGTCCTAAGGGTTTAGAAGATGCACAAAAATAACTAAAGAACTAATTTGTTTGTCTTGTTGATTGCGACCTCGGGTTCTTTATAAAATAACTTGGCTATAAATTGCAGTGACCAGATTTACAATACCAGTCTCCTTTTTTTAAATACGACCCTGGATATTCTTTTACATATCCGCACTAAATTTTTCTACACTAAATAAGATGGCAACATTTTTTTTTCTTATCTGTTATCCCTACTTCCATAACAATTGGCAATACGATCCTGGATAAGAGGAATGCTTTACAGTTTTTTTTTTTTTACATATACATATCATTTATTAATTTTAGTATAGTTTCTCTAGCTTTGCCAGCTAGATCCCCAAACTTAACGCCATTGGACTCTATGTGAAAGGGATATATGAAAAGCCATGCGCACGCTAGAAAAGTCAACATTTGTGAACATTTCACATATGACATCTGCGTATCTCAAATATTAACCCTGAAAACTCAAACCTCTACCCTCACAGTTAAAACCACAATTCCCAAATTCCATTTCAAAAACCTGATACCTCCATCCTCATATCTAAAACCTCAGACTTTTAACACGGTACTTCAAACCCGAGATCTCGTAACTCAAGCTCCAATATATCTATACCAACCAAGAAATTTGAAAATAAATGATACGTTTAATCACGCTTTTTTAGTAATTTCTGAAACTTCTTAAATAAGATACATTAAGATGTTTTAATGTTATTAAGAATCTCAATAAGAACAAATGAAACACAACGATCTATATGAGAACAAAGATGGCTAAAGTAAAGAGCAAAAGAAAAATACAGATGGTCTCTATTTGTTAGAACAGAAGAAGAGCATTTTAACACTTTTTGCCTTGTTGTTTGTTCTTGTTGTCGAGCCGTCTGACCTGAAGGTACTAGGATACTGGAATGGCTGGTATAAAGCCATTCCAGTATCCTAGTACCCTGCAGTAACCCGTACTAGGTCTCTGGCAAGCTGATCAAAGTAGTCCTCTGGGTCTTTTTATGTTCAGAGCCTCGCATTCACACAGTATGAGCTGAAATGCTCCATTTCCTGTCATCCCATTACATAGTCTGCGTTGGTATCCAATTTTTTGTAGGTGTCCTTTGAGTGTTACGATGAGAAGATGATTCCTACCAAGCTGCAGTCTTTCTTCTTTGATGGTCCCTTAATAAAGGTCTTTCCATGAATTTGCCTGGTTATTTTATTCCAGTATGCCTTATGTTTTCATTTTTCCTGGAACAGAACCGCTTGCTCTTGATTCAGGGTTTTTTTTTTACCGGACGACATTACTCAATTACTGCCATCTGTAGTCCTAACACTACCTCGCTATAGGTACTCTTGGGTCTCTTCGAGGTCTGCGGTGGCGTTTCAGGATCTTGTCGATGCCTTTGTTTACTGTCCTCGACCGTCTTCCTTTTACCCTCAGTGGTCTGACTTCCGCCTCCCACCTTAGGTTTCTGTTTTGTTTCCTTACCGACTTGGTTTACACCTTCCGCCTTAGATGTTGTACAGTTGCGATGACGTGGTCTCTGCTAGATTCACCTCCATTTTCCTTTACCTTTTCAATTTCCTGATCTGGGCGCCTGATAGTTTTTTTTTCCTGTTGCTGCTGTACGAGCTGATGTAGTCCTGCAACAATGTTTCCGGCAGTGTCATTGTCTTGTCTGGTACTCACCTCCAAGATAGTATCATCAGTTTTCGGAGTTCCGCTAGAAGAGGTTGCCGATGCCCTCTCCTGATCCTTCGTTCTGGTTTTAAAAGTTCATTACTCTAGTCCATACAGTTCCTACGAGTAGGAGAGAAAGGATTGTCCACACCTGCGATGGCTTCTATACAGATGCAAGGCTAATTACTCTGGAAAGTCGCTCAGTTTCTAAGAGGCTCTATTTATGTATACCTTTTGCTCCAAGTGCCATCCATCCCTCTGCACTGATCGCATAACACCACTGGATTGGGGGGAATTAGACTAACACGCATCCCATTGGCTCAGTCCGCCCCTTTAGAGGATTAGGTTTTTGCTAAGGTTGTCTCCTCTCAATCTGTTCAGTTAAGCCCAGATCCCCCACCCTTTTCGGAGTATAGTTTAACAATCGCATGCTCTACAATCGGGAGCGTTATTCCTGATGCACTGTGACCATTAGTCACGACACGACAGCTTGGTCAGGAGATTTTTTATCGACTTTAACTGACCCAGATCGAAGTGTTTTGCTTGCACAGTGGTACATTGTTGGGGTAAAAATGCCCCGCACTGCGTTCGGCAGCAGAAAGAGGGTATTCCTAGAAGGACTGAATTCCGCATAACCTGCTGATGGGCTCGTTCATAAGAAACTCATAGACTCGTCCCTCACCAACTGCGTTGTTATTTGTTTTACACATGTACGTATGGGACTTGTTGTCCGATATAACAGATGCACTATCTTTCTAATGATCAATGGCGATAATCCATTGTCTGTGCGGAGTGCTATTATGCCTGTATTTTTTTTTTAGTTTTAATTGTCTTGTTTACGTCAAAATTTTCTTAAAATTAACTACGCCCTAAAAAAAAAAAATGTGGTAAAATTACCCCAAAAATAAGTGGCAGCTGGGCTACCTCCTATTTTTGGGGTAATTTTACCACACTTTTGGGATAAATTTACACCTATAGCCGTAAATTTACCCCAAAAAGTGTAGTAGATTTACTTCAAAAATAGGAGGTAGCCCAGTTTTCACCTATATTTGTGGTAATGTTACCACATTTTTTTTAGGGTGTACTTGTATTTTTCCTCCTTCCATTTTATTGATGCACGATTTGCACAATTAACAGGAGAGAATCCATTTACCTACCAGCATGGGCCGGTATGATCACCCAAAATTATATATTTGAATACACCAAGAGGAACGCCGCGCCGTGTTCATATAAAGTAAACGTATGGATAGGCGTCACTGAAAATCAGATAACCAGGCCGTTATGTATCGACGGCAACTTCAACGGTAATAGATATCTGGAACCACTAGAAAACAACATCATTCCTGCTGTATGACAGCAATTTAATAGGTACTAATGAATTTTAGTTTCAACGCAACGGTTGCCCAGCATAATGTTACAAATTTAACTTCCAAAATATCTGCTTCTATAATCCAATCATTTTTTTGGTTATCTTTACATACATTTTAAACCACCATAATTGACTGAGCGCGGTGAGAGACTTATATATCCATTGATTGGTCGAACATATCCACTCTATATAAGTAGTCGATGGTCTATCGGCATATACGCTTGGATATCAGTAATGGGGTCCTTCGTTCGAATCCTAAAGTCTGCCTTCAGGAAGAGGTACTGTATTTAATTTCTTGGCAAATTCTAAGAGACGCACTTCTTAAGTCGTTCTACTAGGCCAGACTTTGTAATAAGTATGCCTCCTGTGGTGAAAACCTGTTGGGGATACGAAGGCATCAATTATTATTGCTATTATCCTTTTTTTTTAACCTTATACCCCACAGCCTACTACTACTTGGCTTTAGTTTTGTGTTACATTTAAACTGCTGCACTGTGTTTACATGTCCAACAATGAATCTACTGATAAGTAAGAAACTCCATTAAGGAATTATAATTCAAAATTTTCTTTCTTGATAGGTATAAAATACATTTTAAAAGATGCCATACCTTACTTTATTTATCACCACCTCTTCATCACAGTTTTTCGTTGCAGCTCAACAGTTTTGTTCTTCCAATTATTTATATACACTTTTGTTATTTATTCGTAAGGGTAAATCCCTATAAATGGCGTATGTCCGCGAACAAAATGGAGATTTCGCAAACAAACCCTTGGTAGGTTTATTCCCATTCCATTAGCATTAATTCTCTGAAGTGCTGGATCTAAATACTCTAGGGTCCATTGTTTTTGTGAAGCTTACTTATTTCTTTCGTACTATAACCTGTTGAGAACTTCGAAGGGGAATTGCTGTATTATGTATTTATGATTTACAATAGGGTATGTTTTACTTGTCGAGAACGTCTACTAATCATGGACACTGACATTACGTCGAGATAAATCGATATAAGAAAATGATTTTATATTTTAAATTCTATAGATTCTTTTATAATCCCAAATGGGCACAATTTTTGTTTTGCAGTGGCGTTGAAGGTATAGATCTTAAGCTAGATACTGAAACTAGAAATACATCAATATTAATTATTTATTTTAAAAATTAAAAAGCCTGTACTGTGTAGAACTCGTAGAAAAAACTTCGGAATTAAATTTCGTATTAAAATGTCAATAAAAATATGCACCAGTGCAAGAGATATTTAAATTAAAATACTACAAATGCCACATTCACATACTATCAAACGTTATTACAAGCAGCAAATATTACAATTTCCTATCTACTAAAAATATTTGTTGTCGATAAAATTACACATACGTCCGCCATTAATTAAACTTCCAATCGCATTTGGTTCTGCACAGATAAAACTTTTTTTTCGGCACGGTATTTGAAAAATTCATTAATTATGTTGGTATTAAAAAAAAAAAAACCGAATACATTTCCAGCCGATTGAAATCAAATAGGTAAACACATGTATTAAATAACGCATAGATAAATGTCGATTAAAATGGGACGGTGCACGTTCGTGTTCTACAGAGAAAAAAGCGTCGCGTAATAAACATGTGGAATTAAAATTGTCTCATTTGTTACACTTCTAAAATGCAAGCACTACAAGCTGTGCTGTGACATAAAAACGAACCTACAATTTCCCAGCTTTCAAAATGGATTAGATCACGCGACGGTTAAATGGAAACATGTGGTATTCATCTAGATGAGTCGGGACGTAATGACTTCTTTTTATTTAAACCTAGAAAATGATACAAATCAACATGATTTATATAAATTGTTGGCATGATATAAATGATACAAAGTACATGCATTAAAGCAAGTAACAAGTGATCTTGCACGAAGTTTTGTTTGTCTGTTCTTCAGTTAGGTAAAATACGGAAAAGGAAGATACATACTGCTGTGAACTGATTTTCCAAGCATATAAGTTTAAAGAAATTAAACTGACAAAATTAAATTAGCTAGCTCAGCAAATATGAATTTAAAAGGGCGCCAGAGATTCTTAGATCTCAGAGTAACTTTCATGAAAAGTAATAGTGGGCGTTTGTAAAATTTGACTTTCTTTAAAATCCCCAATAATAGAAGTGGCTAATTCCAAAATAAAAGAACTATTTAAGATGATATTTAAAATCATTAACTTTTATTGTAAAAAGAAAAAAAAACATTTAAATAACAACAATAGGGGAAAAAACCTTAAGACAGAAGGTCTTGGATTAAAATAACCCCTTCGTGAATTTAAAATTAAAAAGGACAATGCAAATCCTTTAGCAAACAAAATGGAAGATTTGTTCCAGAAGATAAATCTCAATCACACAAAAAATATCCACGCGGTCACGAAATTTAAACCAAACTATAATTTACACGTGGAGAAACAAATATAATTTAAATTGAAATTTAATTTTAACAGCACATAGCTTCTCTTCACCTTAACCGTGGTGATTAACAATAAAATACAAATCAGCAAAAAGAAGAAAATTTAAACTCTTTAAACTAAAAACACGAAATCTTCTAGAACATTTTACAATAATTACTGATCTAATATTCAAAATGCGTACACAATTAAACAAAACAGCAATAATTAAATAAAGAGTTCTTTGATGGATGAATTAATATCAAATTAAACGAACAAAGATTTACAATTAAATGAAATTACCTACATGGTAGCAAGCAAAATGAAAACATGTACTCACACGGCCGCCATCATTCAAAGAACTGAGTGCCTCACAGGGATAACATCGTACATATAAAATTTACAACATCTGCGTGCGATGAAGCCGCAACGCCTCGCAAAGAAAATACAAGCATATAAACTATATACAATACTGGAGTACTCAAAATGTACAAATAAATGAAATTAACTTTACACAACTGAACAATAAAATACTCAAACAAAACTATTAAATTCTTTCTTAAAATTAAATAAAAATTAACATTTGAGAGAATCCTCCCGCAGCGCGGACAAAAATTGATCTCTAATATCACTGAATTTACAATCCCGGAGTGCCGGACCACAGCAATACGTTTACAACTATATGAATGAACGCTATTTTGAGAGTGACAAATAGTAATCTATTAGAAAATAAACTATATACAGTGGGACCTCGTTAACCCGGATCAATTGGGACCAGAGCTGATCCGGGTTAACGAAAATCTGGGTTACACAGACACTAGGCTAAAAAAATAAATAAATAAAACAGTACTTAGAGAAAAATGACTTAATTTCTTAGATAAACAAATACACACGCAAACAAAACTACTCGAACATTTATATTTTTAAACTCATTTTAAACTATAAGGGCAAAACTTTACTGCTATTTGAAATAGTCGGATATTTTTTTTTTTTGGGTTAGCAGCTAGTTCCGCTTACGGGCAACGCGACCAAGCATTCTTTGCAGCATTAAAAGCTTGGATGGGATGTATCCTGTTGACACTCGAAATACGCCATTATCCAATCCATGAATCCAAATGAGAAGTTGCTTCGGCGTGGTTGATAACTGCACCCGGATTATTAGCGGTTTCGTTATCTGAAGGATTTACATCGTCTTTGGTCGATGAAGAGGAGGCAATAATTTCTTCGTCGGTTAACTTTCCGTAACCTCGGTCGTTGTCTCCTTCCAACCATTCCTCTATGTCATTAAAATCTATTTCTCCGCAGCCATCAATGTCTCCAAACATGTTCAGTAATTGATCAGGCTGAACTATTTCACCCAAGTCGTCTTCTTCACATTCCCCAACCGCGGTGCAGTAACTTTTGTTTGAGGTCATCTTCAGTGGCACTGTCTTTCATCCAACAACGTTAAACCATCTCAGTTTAAATTTAGGAAGGCACATTGCTGCAATGACAGTATTGTCATCTTCTAATTGACAAATAGATCGGAATCGATGCATCAAAATGTTTAAACAGACAGGTAAAAGAATTTCTCTCCCATTTTTAATTAAAATATCTTAATTTTTGTAAGTTCTTCAGCTTGTGTTTTAAATAAAAAAAAATTGACAGTAGCATGCCGTAAAAAAAATATTATCCTGACCTAGTAGAATATGATTAGAATAGAATTGTTATATATTCTAATACCTGACAGTATTCTTCTAGATATTGAAGTTCTCCATTAGTAAAATTTTTAAGTTTCATTTTTCGAACTATGACGGTATAACTATCGTACAGGAAATTCCATCTGGTGATACCAGGGGTACTAACAGTGTATCCTAAACATGAAATAACTACTTCAGAAGACTTTGGTTTAGCTGCTTTCTTCCAAAGGGAACTGAATTTAGTAAAACCGTCGGTGTTTCTCTGGTAAACTTACAATAGATTGGCACTACCTCCCACTTCCCACGTCACGATTGCCCTGTGGATATCTAAAGACTCAAAAATTAAAGCACTTGTTTTTGCAAATTATATAGCAATCACAATTACAAATACTTTGCAAATAGTAATTGTACTTGTACAAAGTAATTACAAATACTAACAACATTGTAATTGTAATTGCTTACAATAATTACAAATACATTTACACAAATGCACGCTCAGCTGTGACATTATCCAACTGAATATTAAAACTTTCAAGACATTGTGTAGAGCATATAAGGATATAAGACGTTGCTTTTAAGATAAACGGTTAAGAACTTAAACAAAGTATATTTTAGTTTCAGGTATATTCAAATTTTTTCTTATTTATACAATCGGAACTGCAAAAAAGAAAGTATTATTCGGAAGAATGACACACAAGTTGGGGACTTTCTCTCCAAGAATGAATATTTATTTCATTTTTATTTACATCATGTTTGTATTATTTTCGAGCAAACAGTTTAAAGTATTGAAAAATCGAAGCGAAAATAAATTCGTATTCCAATCCTATTTATTTTAATATTTTATTGCGACATGTTTCGGTCTTAAATAACCATCATCAGGCAATAAACGTCAATCTTGGTTTTATATAAAATGATGCTTCGTAAATAAGTGTATATAAAAATTGATGAGAGAAAATTTGAAAAATTACTAATTAGAATACAAACGAAAACAGAATATAACACATTAAAATGTATGTGAAATTATCACAGCTATCAAACAGAACTAGACGCAAAAGGAACCGAGAACGCACTAAGTAAATCGACGTTTATTGTCTGATGATGGTTATTTAGGACCGAAACATGCAGTAAAATATTAAAATAAATAGGATTGGAATACGAATTTTCGCTTTAGCTTTTCAATTACACACACTTGTCCTCTGGGACACCATACACTACTTTAAAGTGTGTCTAGAATTTTACTTTAGGTAAATCATTTATATAAATATGAAAAATTCAACAGTAGAACATATAGACTATCAACTTTTGTACTTTGGCATTCAAGCTTTTTATACAAAATGGCAGACACTAACACTGAGGACGCATAATAAAGATAAAGGCACAGTCTAAGTTTTTTCAAATTTATTAATAATTGCATTAATGATTCCTTAAATGCTGATTCCAAACAATTGATTATTGTATTTGGTATTGTTACTCAATACCTGTTTTTAGCAATCTCAAATGGTAAAATCAAAAAGGGATTTAACGGTTTTCTGTTTTTAATTGTTAATTGGAAGTTATTGAAAACACTAATTAGGGGTATCTCAATTGCAACTCAATTAAGAAGTGGTAGGAATTTAATACAAGGAAAACTCATTTTAGAAAACGTCTACCATTATTTCCGTATAATGACAAGCAATCGTACAAATTGCGCTGGAAGTTTAAACGCAATTATTCATTATACACTCACAATAAAATAAGAATTTTAATGTAAGAATTCCATGCTAAATTAAAAAATTCTTGTAACAGAATAATTTCCATACTCTACGGACATTCAGCGATATGAGGTTTCATGCATTCTGTCGTAAACGAGGAGTTTTACACCGTATACCAACACGAAAAATATTTTGCAGTCGCAGCATCACAGTTACCTGCTTCGTCGGTCTCTCGTTTTCGATTTAATATTAAAATTTAATTTAATTGTGAGACGTCGACGCGAACGTCCCAGAATTGCAATTTTTATGTATCAACACAGAATGTCTCCTTGACAACGCCCATCTACATCATTTCATAACAAGACATCCAATCTAATGTGTATCCGATGTACCTGCCAGTTTTTACTTCGACATAACGACACGGTTATTGATTATGGCATGTATATATCGCGTTACGTAAATACATGAATAACAATGTATTTTGAAACAGGGTTGCCTTTACCGTTTCAATGATGTACAGGAACGCTTTGTAGTTATTATATTTTTATTAAAACTAAGGCACATCAAACGGCAATCTTTATTTTAATAAAAAAAAACCATTAAAATTAATATAGCTTTTTAATTGACGTAAGTATTTCTTCTTACAGTAGCAATCTTCTATTTCACAAATTTAGCGACAAAATTGAACATAAGGAACATAAGTGGCTGAAATTATCATTTGTAATCATAAAGGCTCTGCTCCGATAAGCCATTGAAAAGTGCCACTAAAGCTAGCGGGCTGAAATTAAAGCAAATGAGTACTACTGTCACACATACTGTAAATATCAAAAATTAGCTCAATCGATGCCACCCCATTCGAGATATTAGCGCAAGGGTGGAAAAATTCAATATTTTTTTCTCAGGAATTACTTAAGCTATCACGTTCAATACCAGTTTTACTTACTTTTTTTTTTGAACGTGATAGCTATACACTGATATACACTGATT
This sequence comes from Protaetia brevitarsis, assembly GCA_004143645.1. NCBI lineage: Eukaryota > Metazoa > Arthropoda > Insecta > Coleoptera > Scarabaeidae > Protaetia > Protaetia brevitarsis. Next base: position 3,244,285 of record RXPK01000202.1, on the reverse strand, counting down.
ATGGGCATTCTATAAAAATTCAAGAACTAATTCCCTCTACTCAGTTCAAAGTTATTATTATTTTTCCCTTTTTAGGGGTGGTTTTTTTGAGTTTAGTTCAAGGTGCCAACTTGGCTTTTTTGTTATATTAGACCGTATGCATTTAGGTTTATTATATCTTTTTTTCAGTTTTTTCTGTGTGGTAGAACATGTAAATAAAAAATAAAAACTCTTTGAATGATCTTATATCTTATTGTAGGGTTAAACAATTGTTCATCCATCATTTTCAGGATTATCTGTATGTATGTTTCAGCCCTAGTAGTTATAAAAGTATCGAAATATAAAAAAGAAAATTATAACAACAAAATAATATTTATTTCCGTACAAGTAGCTGAAAGTTATTGTTATTTTTCCTTTTTGAAGGGCGGTGTTTTTTTAGTTGAGTTTAATGTGTCAATCCGATTTTTTGTTTTATAGTAATGTATGTATTTGGGTTCAATATATATTTTTTTAATTTCTCTTTCTGTGTGGTAGAACATGCAAATAAAAAAGGAAAATCATCGAGCGGTTTCAGGATTATTTATATGTTGTACATTTCAGCCCTAGTAGTTATGAAAGCACTGAGCTATAAAAAATAATTCTGTATGAATAAATGATAATAAGTAATACATTATTATATAATATATTATCTGTTGTTACATTTAGTATTAACATATATGTGTATTTATATCAATACAAAATAATATTTAGCTCCGTATACGAAGTTCAAAGTTCCCTTTGGAGGGTGGTTTTTGAATTTAAGGTTCCAACTTGACTTTTTGCTATATAGTAATGCCTGCATTTGGGTTTACTTTTTTCCTAATAAATTCTTTACAAGTGATGTCATATGAACTGAGAAATATGCTCTTGATATGCAACTTTCACTGATTCTTCTGGAAAGAATGAATACCTCCAAATAAGTATTTCTATCATCTTCATCGTTTATTTATTTGTTTAAGCTTTATTCTTCCAGCTATTTTTATTAGCAAACCACCGCGATTAATACACTTATGTGAGAACATATTTTAACTTACTTTCTACAGCACTGCTGTTTATTCTACATAAAGAAATTACATTAAACAACAGTCTCCAAACTCTCACAATCAAATAATTGTCATATTAAAACAAATTATGCACGTCTCAGAACATTGATTAAAGAAATATGTATAATAAATGTATATATCTATTTGGCAGTAAGAACAAAAGTAAAATACGAATAGCGGTTCTGTTCAACATTAAGAAAATTATAACAACTATAAACACATAACTTGTCGCAATAACAAATGTGGATAGAATTATGTTGTTACTAGAACAATAAATATCTAACAGAGATTTATTTGTTTTATGTCAATATGTTATATCATATAAAAACTTATATATTGTACCAAAACGCATAGATTTATAGGTAACAAAAAATCAAGTCGAATTGTTAAATCCAACTTGAAAAAACATTCCCCAAAAGGAGAAAATAACTTCGAACAGCGTGTGCTGAATTAAATATTATTTTATTGTTACAATATTCTTTTTTATATGTCGATGCTTTTATAGATATTAGGGCTGAAATGTACATATAAATAATCCTGAATTCGATCAATGAATAATTTGAATTTTATCCTTAATATAATCGATAACCCTATGCTGCTGCTAAGATCAAAGAGGTTTTATTTTTTATTTGTATTACTTCATTGAAAGAACTTGACGAAATATATAATAAACCCAAATATAAATATACACTCATGTATAATAAAAAGTTAAATTGGACCCTAAACCCAACTCAAAAAAATCACCCCAAAAATCAGAGGAAATAATAATAGCTTTGAACTGCGTGTACGGAATTAAATATTACTTTATTGTTACAATATGCTTTTGTATATTTCGGTGGATTTATAAATAATAGAGCTGAAACATTTATACAAATAATCCTGAAATTAATCGATGAATAATTATTTTAACCCTAAAATAACCAATAACAAATTGCTCCTACTAAAAATCATTCAAAGAGATTTTATTTTTTATTTACATGTTCTACCACACAGAAAAAACTAGAAAAAAATATATAATAAACCTTAATGCATTCAGTCTAATATAATAAAAAGCCAAGTAGGCACCTTCAACCAAACTCAAAAAAACCACCCCTAAAAAGGGGAAAATAATAATAACTTTGAACTGAGTGGAGGGAATTAGTTTTTTTTTTTTATAGAATGCCCATAATCAGTTTTTATTTACATATTTTTTTTGAACATGATGGCTTAAGTAATTTCTGAGAAAAAAAATATTGAATTTTTCCACCCTTATGCTAATATCTTGAATGGGGTGGCATCGAATGAGCTAATTTTTGGTATTTATAGTATGTGTAACAGTAGTACTCATTTGTTTTAATTTCAGCCCGATAGCTTTAGGGGCATTTTTCAATGGCTTATCGGAGCAGAGCCTTTACGAAATATTCTCCACTACATATCAAATATCAATCAAGCTACTGTATCGTTAATGAACTAGGAATTTCATGTCATGTACAAAACTGCAGCAGCTTCTCACATGCTTAAACTCCAGATATCTCTATTAAGAATGACTATCTTGTTATTTTCAAGCGAATTCTTGATCGAATTATAAACGCAAGTGCATTTGCCTGTAAGTGTCAGGTTGCAAGGAGCAAAATTCCAGCTTAAGTATTTTCGGGAGGCATATTCTAGTACACCGGATTTAATAATTACTATAACAAAGCATGGATCGTAATTGATGTAGCCGTGCGACGCAGTGTCGCATAGTTGTTTCCGAATTTATATGCGAAATTTGTGCAGTGTAGTTAATTGGATAAATTTACTTCAATCAACAAGCGAGAAATTCATAAAAGAGGGAAATTGGGAGACGCAGGTACAGCGGAAAGGTCTGCATTTTCTCATAAGAGTACCAGGCTTGACAGTGATAATTTATTTTATTAATGAAGCAATGTACTATTTTTAGATATTACTGTTTCAGATTTCCTACCATTTCTATGTTACCCTACCAAATTAAATAGCCATGATATTAAAAAAAGATATTTAAATGATGAATGATTTCAGCAGATCTTAGTTAATCAAGATTACTTATTGTAATACATGTTTCTACCTAACTAGAACGTTATTTTTTCCCAGTAGGATTTCTGTAGTAACGTTAATACAATTTTTAGTGGTATCTTGTATATTAATTTTTAATAATCTTGAATGAACAATAGCTTTTGGGGATTCGCAAAGAGGTTAATGGATATGCAGCCAAATTGAATTAATGAAATTATATTTTCTCCTATCTGAGACAACTCATTGCTTCCTCATAGACGTGGAAAAGGAAAACAATACTTATGAATAAGTGAACTCATTTGTGGCCCATTAAGAAGTTGGCTATGAAAAGATTAAAATTTCATATTTTTTACACCCTTGGCTTTATTTCAGGTTGAGTATTTATAAATCTTTATTTGTCGTACTTTTCTCCAAGGATTTCTGAGGAAGCAATAAATTGTGTTTAATCCTATTTGACTGCAAACCCAATATTTACTTCTTTTCAAATCCCTAACAAGTACACAAGCACATACTTCTGCCTAACCAATAGATTTTGATTGGATGAAATCGAAAAGATCAGAATAATTACCTAGAAATGCCACTTCGTACTATTCGAAAAAGAATTAAGATATCCATTTAACGAAGGATAATAAATGCTAAGAGTAAATTTTGTTTAGCAATGTATGAATTAAAATCAAGCTATGTGGAATGATGTCGTATCTTTCGATTAGAAGATATTCCAGTTTTTTGAATATACAGGCCCACAGAACTAGAAATGTTAAAACATATACCACATTTAAGTAACTGAAATAACGGAACAGCTCATTTTTTATTAAGTATTATCAGATTAGTTCAATAGCAGAGATCCAAGAGCGTGTATCATAGTGGTGGAGAAATTAAAGAGTGCTGTTTACTGAATAATACACAGAGCTTGGCTTTCGGATATACGGACTGCGTCCTGGAGCCGCTTCTGTCCGACATTTCGTCCTCAGTCGCATGGAATATCTTCAGATAATGTTAAACTCCTTGTAGGATGATCCACAAGGTCTCAACGTAGCACCGTCACCTAAACCTATTTCTGCCAGAAATCCGAACGACATCCCTTATCCAATCAATTACGAAACCTCTAACATCCTTACTTGGCCAGCGGAGGTGGGACATAAGACCATCTCGGTCAGCACGACCAGAGGATGCCTACAGGGGGGAGTTACATCCCCACTTATGTGGAGCCTAATAGTAGACGAACTCTTATGCGGATTGACGGATCTAGGCATATCCTGTCTAGGGTATGCTGATGATATTGTCATATACGCAAGAGGCAAATTTGAGAATACCCTCTGTGACGTAGTTCAAAGAGGATTGAACTTTACGAGAAGATGGTGTCAATCGATGGGACTCAATGTCAACCCCACTAAGACAACCCTAGTAGCATTTACCAGGAAAAGAAAATCCAATCTTAGAACCATAAAACTGGATGGGCAAAATATAGACTGGAGAGCGGAAGTTAAATATCTAGGCCTCACCCTAGACAACAAACTTCTATGGAACAAACATGAGCTTGAGGTAACCAACAAGGCCAAAAGAGCTCTGATGGTGTGCAGAAACTTGCAGGGAAAAATTGGGGATGCAACCCAAAAATACTGCTTGGATGTATACAGCGATTAGTGAGACCGATCATCACCTATGCATCAGTAGCATGGAGCAAAAGAACTAATCTGGCCACCGCGAGAATTAACCTCTCGAAAGTGCAAAGATTAGCATGTGTATGCATAACGGGGGCTATGAGAACCTGCCCAACAGCAGCTATTGAAGTAGTATTGGATCTTGCCCCCCTCCACATTGTAGTGGAGGGCGTGGCGAAAAGAACCGCACTAAGAATGGTCAAGGAAGAATGGTTAGGCATAGGCCTCAATCTCCTGACGGTGATCAAACCGGGATATGCCCCGGGATGACATGTTAAAGAAATTTAGTTTTGTGAAGGAACTCACCACAAAGCTAAGTAACAGGAACGAGTGGGATCATAAACACCATCTTGAATTTTAATAGAAATGCCATCAAATGGTACACTGATGGCTCCAAAACGGCAGAAGGAACTGGAATAGGAATATACGGCCTAGAACTACATATTTCGAAAGCTTGGAAAATACCCAAGTATATTTCAGGCGGAAAATACACGCTATTGGAAGATGTGTTCAGTTCAATATGGATAGAAACTATCGGAAACAGGAGATTATCATCATGTCTGATAGTCAAGCAGCCATCAAGGCGCCGAGCTCATATGAAATCAGCTCCAAGATGGTCTGGGAATGCCTAGGAAACTAAATGAGCTAGGCAAAGAAATAAAGTAACCCTCCTGTGGGTTCCGGGTCACACAGGAGTGGAAGGAAACGAAATAACGGATAACCTCGCGAAAAAAGGGGCTGGAATGCCTTTCGTAGGGCCTGAACCCTTTTGCGGGTTAAGTAGCAGTACAATACTGAAGAAACTAAAAATAGAAATGGAGCAGAGAAAATCCAGTTACTGGGAAAATCTCCAGGAATGACGCAGAGTAAAATTCTTCGGGAACTTATAACCAGAAGAGGTTTACAGAATGCATCAACCTGAGTAAGAACAATGTTCGCATATTAACAGAAATACTTTCAGGCCATTGTAAACTGAAAGGACACCTGAGTAAGCTTGGATTGGAAAAAGATCCTGAATGCAGATTTTGTGGGGAACAGGATGAAACACCCATCCACCTCCTCTCAAACTGCGTAGCACTGTGCAACCCGAGGGCATTGTACCTGGGAGCATGTGAAATCGAAGAGGGAGACTTATCTAGACTGGGGCCCTCTGACATCCTACACTTTTTAAAATGAATAGGATTGGAAGGCCAATTGTAAAGCAGCAAGAATGGGGGACACAATAGATCCTTTAGGTCGCAATGTAACACCACCCTTCATCTACATACATACATACTTGGCCAAACCTCCTAAATCCAAATACGCTAAATCTAAGATACCGATCCTCAAATCTTTGTTACAAATCTTATAAATGGAACATTATAGTTGATGGTAAGGTACTTGACAGTAGTACGTATGAGCAGAAAATCCTTTTCTTACTCCAAAATTATTCCTACTAACTCGTAAAACGTGATCCTACAACACGCATTCCATCTTCCAATTCATAAAATTCTCATTAATGTCCCCTGAATTCCACAAGTCCTTATTACCTAATGATTCCGATGCTCCTAAGTTATATGGTTAATAAAAAATTCGCAAACCTAACATCCTTTTGTTTCGTTTCCTTAATACCATAAATAGTCCTATCCTCAAGCTCTCCAAATATCTTTCTAAGATCTTCAAACCCTAAAGTGGCAACACTGTTTCATTTATCCAAAGATCCAAACATTTTTTTCTACAGATTGAGGGAACTGAGAGTAGATTTCCGAGATTTATTTGTTAACTTCGATGTCGAATCCAAAGTTGTTATCTCCAATACGATTCATTTAATCCATGATACCGTATATTTCAATTTTAATTCTAGTGACTTAGCTAACTTGGTAGAAATTTGCCTTACCCCTACCTACTTCAGCCATGAGTTCTTCACTTTCTTCCGCTGTTGCTGAAACTTTTATGGAGGCATTTGAGTAACAAATCGTAACTTCTTATCACCACAAACTAAGATGCTGCTTTAGTATGCAATAGTAATTCCAGAACATGGTTTCAACTTGGAAGCTAAGCAGTGTATAGTACGGAGAATGACCGCGGAAGCCTACGTAGTTATATTTTATCGTTTGGCGATGAAAACAGATATTTTAACACTGCTTTATAGTCTTTATTGCTTAACCTTCTATTGATTAACATTTTAGTTTAGGATAATTTTACCAGCGTAATAAGTGATGGTAATATTGGGATAGCAAGCAAGTACGGGTTTTACCTTGGCCTTTCGAAACTACCGGCTTAAACTCTCTATATTGATTTTGGTATCCAAAACGTACAGCAAAAAATTGTTGAAGATTGACATTAAATGATGTTTAAATATACCGGAAATTTAATTATTTTCTACGCTCCGTATGTTACAAATGCTATAGAGGAAATATTAGTCTTCCTTTGTAACTGCTAATCAAATGAAAATCCTTTTAATATGCTTCGAGAATTGCTGTCACTTTCAAGTTGCTAAATATTATTACTTGTTTTTCTTTTACTGCTGACCTAAGCGGTCGTTTTTAACGTTGTCCAATTTTCAATTTGGGTCAGCATTTTACGTCGCCGACGGTATCTGTATCTGAATTCCACAAGTAAGAGAATTCCAGTCTTGATACCTTAATTGATAGCGCGGACTGGACCACAGACTGTGTAACTGGCGAACATAAAATCGCTAGCTTGGGCAATACGGTGGTAGTCAGGTCATACTTAACAATGGTTCACATTTATGAAAGCAATTAGTAATCAAATGATCTAGGAAATATTTTGCTGATTAAATCAGGTAGTATGGGTCCTTCGATGAGCTTTACCAAGGGCACAACAGTGTTCCAAGGTGAGATTGTTGCAATTCATCATTGTGTCACAGCAATGGAAAGATAGACCGAGCTAGGTAGAAGCTTTCCTTCTCTGACAGTCAATCCACATTTGAAGCGAATGACTTAGCTGATTTTGCACTCTGTAAGCGCCCTAAATAAGGTGGGCATCCAAGAAAATTAACACTGGCTTGGGTTCCCAGCCGCTCTAGAGTGAGGGTAAATAAGGCGAGACTCGTCAAGGTCATTTGTTGGGACTGGCCGTTCTTTTATCATCATCAAATCTCAAATTATAAAGTCCTTCTATAAAGGGAAACATAATACGTCCACAGAATGATGATCAAACTCACCAGCAGAACAGATATAAGCAAAAGAGTTTCTAAAGGAGCAGAATCCTGCATTAGCTAAAGACCTGCTGAGTCAAGACGGGAAGATTGTTAAATTGATAGTATATCTGCTAACTAATAGCATATGTACAAAATGACCTGATGGATGGTGCTGCCTGCAGGTTCTGCCAAGCGAAAGAAGAACCATCAGTTATTGTGTTGTGCAAATGCGACGATCTGATGAGGACAACGCTTCTTATAATGAGCGCGGAGAGCCCCACAGCTTACAGCTACACAAAGGAGCATCTTTTAAGGATGATAGGCCTAATTAAGAGGGTAAAAATAGAAAGCATTTTGAAAGCAGTTTCACTGCGACCTGAAATGGGTCCGTGGCCGTCCTAATCTAATCTGATCTAGGTAGTATGAGAAGTGATCAATTAATTCTTCTTCTTACAAAGCATATGCGTTTTGAAGTTGTGTATAGTACTTTCACTTTATGCAAATTTATTTGTTAAATGTAAGGTGGATCCAAAGCTGTATAGTTTATTTATTAGAGTCGCACACTGTCAGTACATATACTCCATAAATCTACTTTCCTGGTTAGCATTTGGGAAATGTTGAAAAATGTTGAAAAATGTTCGAAATGTATGCATACATGGAACAATGAAAAGTGAGCCAATATAGGTACCTACGTTGGTAAAACATATTCACATACCACTAAGTACAAAATTGTATCCGCATATAGGTTTGTATTTACATAGAGGAAATGCAACATCAGTGTTCCCCACAAAATTACATATAACCTCATACAGGGCGCGTACATATTCGCGAACGCTATTGTGTAAATTATATTAATGGCCCTTTGTTCTTGTTATGACAGGCAGGTCTGTTAATAATTTTCTCGTTTAATCGATTTCAGAAGTCGGATTTAGGGAACACAATGCCTGCTCCGCGCGTCCATTAATTTTACGAGTAAATCCCCTCAGTGGTAATTTACCACGGGGATGTTCGCTAGGTAGCTGGAAGACATTCCTATTTAATAGAGACTTAATACATGTAAATGCGGAATTAGTCGTCGGCTTGTGGCGGTTGTATTTAAGCAAACTATCGAGCTGCTTTTTGCTTCGGCGTTTCTAGAATTATATACTGAGAAACCGCTCAACTATGTTTGTTCCATACCTTATGTGGGTTAATTAATTCAAGTAACCTATTAAAATTGTGTCACTAACAATAATGCTATTAAACCAATGCCCACTAGTACCAGCTATGTATACTCCTCTATAGTGCCATCCTCAGTTACTGCCAGTTCGGATTCATGAATTGTAGCACCTCATAGGTATAATTGCAGATGTATATTATTGTCATGGAATGTGTACTTGATATTATTTAAGTGTAAAGTTACTAGTTTTACTTATATATGTATTTTTAAAATAATCTGATATAACAAAAAAAGGATATAAAATGTAGCAGCAAACAGCCAGACGATGTCCCAAATCTCTGCATTTGGCAAGTCCTTAAAGGCATTTTCCTTCAGAATTAGGGAGAAATAGGAAATATAGATGATCAGCAGTGATATACCTACACAACGAGTTTGAATATTAGAATATGAATAGTACAATTTAACAATAGACATTGACAGATCAAAGTTGGATCCAAGTTCAATTCAAATGAACATTTACATATTTTTTACAGTGTACTTATCTTATTTAAACTTCAGTCTAATAATATTTTTATATGGATTAGCATTCCAATTGCATATATGCGTGATGTGTCAACAGAAAGACATGGAAAATTGCTGGAAATTCGGTTTCGTCACAATGTCGTGTGTTGAAATGGTTGCCTACTCTTCGTACAGTAATTAATTTTAAGATTGCTAATTTTACATAGCAATAGTGCTGACAATTTTTAAATGCATTTTTCTCATGATCCAGAAACACCTTTACTATATTTATTATTATAATTGTTCATTTTAGTTTTTCATTCTACAGTCCATTTGGTCACATGGGCATTCTCATGTATTAAACGAATTATATTCCTCTCACTTCGGTGAATTTAACGGACTTTCTGAGACAGTTGTCTCTGTTGTCGAAGACAATCGCAGTCAAGTCGGTTAGAATTTTTCACTTCGAAAGGATTCACTAGCCAACCTCCGTCAGAGGCAGACGTGTCTCAATCATTTCGTAAAATTTAACGGCTGTTTATGTCTTATTTTACACGGGTTCACATTTCTAACTTTGTTATTAAATAAAACTACTTTTATTCACACTTAAATGTTTTCTTTATCATACAAATTTAATCATAATTGAGGTACAAGACTCTCTTGCGTATGCTATCGTGTAAACTGGCTATTAAAGATGCAAATTGAAGGAAAGGACATTTTGGCAACAGTCTTCCACACCACCTCCTCACGTACTGAAGGAAATAAGGGGGGTAACTAGCTATTCATTATTTTTTTGATGGCAGCGTGTTTCAATCGGAAATTCTCTCCTTGCATGCCATCATCATCATTTTGCCCCATCAGGAGAATGACGTTTAAAACTAAAACTTTAATATCTACTGAAGCACATATACCCTATAACTACGTCCTTAATTAACTTTATTTACAGCTCTTTTCTCATACTTTCTTATTTATTTTAATATAAAAAAATTAAATAAAATAAAACTGACACGTATTGCAAAATATAAATTAATGTAAATTTGAAGAGGTTTATTGTGATTATATTAAATCAATTTATTAATTTAAAATATTATTAGGATTCAAGTAACTTTCCAAAATTATCTAAAGAACAAGAATGTCACGTTCCAGCTCCAGTAGCTCAAATCGTAGAGTGCTCGTCCGGTAAACGAGAGTGTGTAGGATCGAATCCCATGTGAGGAAAATTTTCATGGGAAAATTCCTCTTAATTATTACAGTTATCAGAAATACATTAATTCGTTAATTATCTCATACTGTAAAAAGGTTGCAATCTGGCTTTGCAAATCGAATATTGTTGTTAATTTTATCTAGTTAAATCAAAAAATTATCTACGTGTCTGTCAGATTCTTTTTTGTATGACATTACCAATGAGAAATGTTGTATCAAGAGATTTAGGCCACTTCGCATTAACTATTCAACGAGTTGTGTATAAAATGGTATGGCAATGGTTTAGTGCAAATGAAATGCATTTATGAAGCTAGTGATTTAATTTATCATTCCAAGATTTGAGAGTTTATATTAAAAAAAAGTTAAAATTTTGTTTTCCACTGTAACAGGAAAATACACATACAGACCTTTACAAAATATATTTAAACACAAATTTTAATCTTGAAAATGAGAATTTTTCACTATATTTATTTTTCTGTCGCGAAGAATAAATCGTTACCGTTGAAAAGGACAAAACATAACTCTGAAGAGGACATGTGGATTTATCAAAATTTTCAAATGTGATTAACGGGATCCAATCCGTCATGTAAATGCGACCCATTCGTCACCTTGCTGTCCGTTAAAAATGCGAGGGTCACATCGCTTGCCTTTTTCCATCTCGGGCGAAACAATCACATCAAATTAGGTCGCAGTATGTTGTATATATTTTTTTATTTCTACAAATCTCCTTTGACCCTTGCGTTTTCCCTATGTACATAAATATTGTATCTATACGGGAGATTTACGAGTTTTCAAGTTTTTTTTTTGTCAATTTCTGCAGAAATACGGTGCAGAACACCTTTTATTATTAATATATTTATTGCGTACGTGTTATATATCCTGTTATATCCTGGAATAATAAATTGCAAAAGCAATTTTAAAGCTTTATCAATTTGGTGTAAATTTAATAGTGACTTTAAAGACCTATATAACTTAGAAAACATAAAATTGAATCAGTTGTTAATTATCGTGGAGAAAGAACCACAATATTCATTTTTTTACATCCGACAATCCAGTTAAAGCGATTTGGCATGTCAACTTAAGTATTACAGAAGAATTAAGGAAATAGAAAGCTGACATTTTTAACCTACAAGGTAATCCCAAAGATATTGTAAATGAGGTCAATGAGCATTTTCCAAATATTCATACTAACCTATGTAAAAACATTCTACAAGTACTATCAATCCTGGTTTAGTAAATCTTAATGAAGCTTAATTTCAGATTTAACTAAGAAAGAGTAACTGATTAATATTGTTAGTATAGTTTTAAGAATAATGGCAATGATAAAACCACTACCTCACTTTTAAAACAATGTGAATACATACAATGGTGAAGCTTCTAGCAAAAATAATTATAAATTTGCTTAATTTTGGAAAATTTCCAGAACATTTAACGATTTTCAAAGAACGTGAAGACTTTAGAGAACTACAGATCGATCAGCAAACTCTCTTGTTTCGCTAATGAGCGCAATTTTGCGCAAATCAGTTTGGTTTTTTGTAAGGAGGGTCTAGTGAAACTGTCTTCTCGATCACATTGATGTAATTTATCAGGCTCTGTAGGGTGGTACATCTATTAGTAAGCTGATCTTAGTATATCAGTTTTTAGTGATTTACTCTTATATTTTACTAATTTGAAGAATTATAAGCAAAGAAAACCCAGTTGTATAATAGAGTGGAAGATGTCGATCTTCAAACAAAAAATTTACGTAGAAAAATTGCAAATATGCACTTTGAATGTAAGTCAATGGACAGTTTATCCATACCACATTCACGCGTTCAGGCACTACCGCCTGCTGATTTTCCTCCACGTATTGCATTATGTCAATGGATATTGCAAACATTAGCTCGCATCCCTCTATTCCTGACATAGATTCTTTTTACCGATGAAGCCAGTTTCTCAAGAAATGCAATAAGGAATTTTCATAATAACCATATGTGGGCAGATGAAAATCCGCAGGAGATATTTGAAGATCGTTTTCAACATCAGTTCTCGTTGAATGTTTGGGTTGGAATTGTGGGTGGCTATCTAGTTGGACCGATATTTCTACAAGGAATACTTACTGGCGTGGTGTACCGCAACTTTTTGGAAGCAACGCTGCCTGAGTTTCAATACGCGACAAGAATTGCAATGTGGTTTATGCACGATGGTGCACCACCACATTTTAGTTTGGTTGCTTGTAATTTTTTAACAGCAACATAGGGAGATCGCTGAATTGGTCGAGGTGGACTACACATGGCCTGCTCGATCCACAGACTTAAACCGTCTAGATTATTTCTTCGGAGGATCTCTGAAGTCAGCAGTTTATGCTACTCCAGTGGAGAATTTGGATGATTTGCGAAATCGGATAATTGCTGGGTGTAACTCAATTAGAAACGACCCTGGTGTGTTTGAAAGAGTTCGACAGTCGATGACGAGAAGATTGAATGCTTGTATTCAGGCTGGAGGAAGCCATTCCAACATTTATTGTAGATTGAGCAACTTTACATGTACTTTTTGATGATAAAATGTTGTTACTCTGGCAAATTTTGTTCGCCCTCTATCTTCAAAACAAACGGGTTTTTCAAAAATCATCATAGGACAAAATATTCTTAGAATAGACCAAAGAATAACCCCTTGAATTTTAACCGCATGTTTACCTAACACCCATTTTTCAGTTTTTTAAGTACGGTAAAACATGCAAATAAAAAATAGGATCTCTTTGAGTGTTCTTTGTAGGAACAATTTTTTATCATTTTGTTATTATTGTTTGTTTTAGGGTATAATTATTCATTGATCAATTTGAGAACACATCAGGCTGACCATATAATTTTTAAACAATTTTAATTAATTTTTACGTGTTTATAGTCTACTTGTGCATTGTCTATATTTTATGTTATTAAGAATTTTAATCATTAATGTATAACTATACAAGTTCATATGACGTAGCACCTGATTCCTCTTAGACGTACTGTGTGTCCAGATGATGGCAAAAGGCCGAAACCGGTAGACACAGCGAAATTTAAAATAAATAATTGATTGGATAGAACATTTAATTTATTATTACCAATTTGAGAATTATTTCTAAGTATGTCTCACCGCTACTAGCTATAAAAGCACCGAAATGTAGAAAAAGAAATATTGTAAGAAAAACAATATTTAATTCGTACACGCAGTTCAACTAGATATTATTATTATTTTCCCTTTTTAAGGGATGTTTTTTTTTTCGAGTTGAGTTTAAGGTGCTAACTCACTTATCGAAGTAGAGCCATTATCTAGGACTCGCTTAAATGTAAAGATAAAAGCTAGGAACATACCGATTTACACCGAAAGCATTCTTAAATAAATTAACTGAATTAATTCACGGCGAAATCAGCTGATTTCCAGTCGATTAATGGTAATATGAGGATAGCAATAAGGGGTTTGTAAAATATGTTACTTAATGTAAGATGAAATCCCTTCATTATCAATTATGTTTTCTAAAAGTTTTGTAAAGGATTTTTTATCAAAGAACTTTTGTAATGTAATACCTGCCAAAGCACTTTTATTACTGATAGTGATCTTCAAGTCTGTAAGATTACATCGAAAACTGAATTTGACTACACTTGATGCTCTCTTGCTAGAATCTTTCATACAAACTGTAAAAGCATTTGTATTAATTAGTGTTTAGTTAGAGCAACTCTCATAAAATCTATGCAATGCTTTGTGCTCGGCATATCAAAGAAGTTTCCTTTTATAGCACAGGCATATAGAACCCTATTTAGATTGACAGATGCGATAGCAAGCATACTTTCTTCGTTATTCACTACGCCAAACAGGAACATGCCTTTGCAAATTTATAGAAACGAACTTCAATTTAACCATTTATGTGTACGTACCCGCGCTACATACAAACGTAGAATGAAATCATTTTTAATTTTGTGTTCATTGTTTCCGAGAGCTTTGTTGGTATTCATATTTTGCGTATGCACAATTCAGTTTCCGTAGCATTCAGTTTCATTAACGATATTATTCCGCGTAAAACATGTAACGTTCAACAACGTATACCGATTTGCATTTGATTAATTTGTTCCACGATGCGTATAGAATCAAACAGCATCAAGATGGGTACGCTGCATGGATGATAATTTACGTTTAACGAACTCCGCTAATGAATGCTATGTGCATCGATAAAAGTGCTTTGTGTAACTTTTTGGATTTTGTTAAACACAGTTCTTGCACTTTTGATGTTCTTTTTTAAATTGTAGTGACTTTTATTCAACCATTCTGCATGTATTTTGGCGGTCAAGTTAAAAAAAAAAAACATGGTATGTAAATTTGGTTTTTTGAGAAAATAAAATATAGACACAGTCAGATTCCGCTTATATTCCTCTTGTTTAAAAACTAGTTATCCTGATCTCGAACCAATTAAAAATCTTCGTAAATCTAGGACAGGTAGCAGATTTTCCCCAGATCTTGTAAAATTTGGGGTTTAAACTACTATTTACTAATTTATTTACTATATTAAGATAAAAAGATCGTTCGCTGGATATGAGAATACGATCTGATGAAAAAATGGGAAAAGAATTTTCGTTCTTGTTGTGAGTACTTCATCATTTTTTTTTAATAAACTTCAATTGCATAATGAATGATCTCTTTCAAAACAGAACACTAATATAAATAGCAAAACAGTTACGGTATTGTTAACAAACATTATGCTGATTATACAAAGAGGGCGTATGAATAAAGCAATAGCGCCTTTATACAGAGCTTTATTTTTACTTGTAGGTATCTCAAATACTTTAAATTTTAAGAGATTTTGTGACAAGAGAAGATTCTATCAGGATAATGACAGTATTTTTAGTAGTTTGAGATAGGTTTGATTTCTCTATGGTTTTTGTCGCCCTATATATTTAAGAATCTCATTTAATATTACCAATTGCAGATATAAACACAATATTTCATTCTGTGAGATCAATTTAATAATATAAATAAACATATTAAGAAGTAGGGCGGTTAATAACAAGAAAAAATAACAGGTATAGAAAAAGAATAGAAGACAATTAAGGAAGCTGTGATAGGCGCGACAGAAAGAAAGATGGAACATTGAAGAAACAAACCCACATCTTATCGTTCGATAGGGAATGCAATCATGCGATAGAAAAAAAGAACAAAGCCAGAATTAAATACATATAGCAACAACAGGGCAGAACAATAAGCAGAGCAGAAAGGAAAGCATACATTATTAATAAAGAATGAAAAAGTAGAAGGTGCCGGTTTTCAAACAAAAATTTTAAAGAAATAATACAATGACATTGTAAAAAATATTTGAGAAAAAGGAACAAGGAGAATAAAGTGACAACAAAGATTAAAGCACAGAAGTGGATAAATTATTTTATTTTTCAATTAGTTGCTAATAGTTCCAAACTAATCAAGATAAAGGTGAGTACTTTAGAGGCAATTCCAGGAATAAAAGAAGTGGAAGGAATAACAGCAAAGACGAAAAAGAGATAATCATCCGAAACTGATCAAATTTGTGCTCAATTACTAGAAAGTGCAGCGATATTTTTTCACAAAAAAATAATAATAACCGTAGCAAAAGTAAGAAATTTAAGCGCAGTAACTACAGAGGAATAACTTTATTGAATATTAATTTTAATTAATAATAAGTTCTAGATAGAATAAAATAAGAATTATATGAAGATCCCAGAAATATAAATACGTCACCCAAATAGTAAAATTGAAAAGTATAAGAACGGAAAACGCAATGGCCGCCGTAGAAATAGAGAAAATTTGAAGCAAACGAAGAAGTAAAGGCAAGGAGTCCTGCTTGAATTTATCTCTATCGAGAGGTTTAAAAGTAATTTTGAGAATTTAAGAATCCAAAAGATACTGGATAGTGGTTGATATTTGATTTAAATTTTCCAAATAAGTGCACTAATCAAGAGTTCATTTACTCTTTCTATGTTTTTGATATGATATTGAATAATAAATTATGCATATTATTGATATTTACACTGTCTAGCATTTAAAATTAATAGCAAAGTTATTAAATCATTTTTAATCTAACTTAGATATTCAAAATTTGCTTGAACGATTCATTCTTTAAAAAAAAATTAAAACTGAAAACCTAGTGTGCGCAAAATTACCTGACTGGATGGTGTAATTCTGGGCGCACTAAGTTTTGAGCTTCAATTTTTTTTATTTTTTTTTAAGGAATGAAATCGTTCAAGTACGTACTGCTGTGTACTGACTAAGTTGAAAATGCAAAAAGGAATTTTAACAATGAAAAAGAAATATTAAATTCGCTAGCTCAACGGATAAAATCTTAAAGGGCGCAAAAGAACAATTAACCTCAGAGTTACCCTCGCGAATTAAAACTTGAATCTAATCACGAAAAATAAATTTTGAGTGAAAGAAATCTGACTTTCTTAAATACCCCAAAAACTGAAAAGGTTTAATTTTAAAATAAAAGAACAGAATTTTAAACTCAACTACATTAATTAACAATTAAAAAATTATTATAAAAAAAAAGAAAAAAAAAGTTAATTACAAATTTGCTGAAAAAAAAAAAACCATGAGCAGAGGGTTCTGGCCTAAATTTAAAAACTGCACGTGATTCTAAATTACAATAGGACAATGCTATTTCCTATATTAAAGCAAAAGATTTGTTTGTTCAGGAAGATAATTCTTTTTTTCAATAAAATCCACGTGGTATCAAATTAAAATAAAATAAATTCGTGGACAAACACTAAAAATTTATAAAATTGAAAACTAATAGCAAGTACAATGCTTCTATTCACCCAACCCGAGGTGATTGATAAAATAAAAATGAATCGGCAAACTAGAAAACGGAAAAATTAATTCTTTATACTATAATGAGAGAATTTAAACTAAAATCTATCTTCCTGCACGAAAATGATAAATTATCTTATATCTATAATGTGCACACATCAATATACTAACAATTATCATTAAATGAATTCCTTGATGGACAGAAAAAAACAAATAACGCGAATCAAATTTCGATATAAAAATGTAATACAAAATGGCTGCAAAGAATTTAAAAATACAAGTACTCACGCTAGCGTCTACCAAGGAACTGGTTGAAAAATCTCAACCGTTGTCGTCCAATTGACCGACAAAATTTACGAGACTAAACATTAACTCTAACACACAAACAAGGGACATCTTTTTGAATGAAATTAATTTAAAAAAAAACTTGACACTTAATTAAATAAATTATACAATTAACTCTTTCCCTAAATCTATGCAAAAACAAACATTATTATGAAAAATTCTCGATACAATGATTCAGCAGTTTCAAGCATATCAAATATGCAACACAAAATACACTCGCAGTAATGTGGGTTGTCACAGCAGTACGTGTGAAGCAAAATGTACTGAATTAAAATATAATTGTAATTCTATACTAACTATAAATATGTTACTGTTTGCAAATTAAATTTTTATACTTAACTTTACCTTTCACAAAAAGATTATCCTATGCAATTAGACACGATAATATAATCACAAACCCAGACAAAAGAAACACAAATAATGGCGTTTTCACACTAACTTTTCTCGCTTGTCCTAAGATGGCAGTATCCTACACACTACTAAATAAGTTGTGTGAATATTGAAACATAAAAAGAACCAGAACCACCCTACGGCCGACCCATAAGGCCATTGTTAATTTATACATAAAATTTGTGAAGAACGAACTATCCACAGGGAGCGAAGGCGGGAACGTTTAACGTCGCTGTCTGTTGACGATGATTCCTTTTGGGGACAAAAGAAATCATCGTGACAAAAATCTCCTCCAGCACTGCACGGAGCTGGGAGGGGGAGGGGAGAGTATTGTTACTGATGACGATGGTATGGCCTACTACTTGGAGTCAACCTGTGGCGTCGCCCCTGAGTCTGACTCCTCTAACGAGGAAGATGGTACTCTTACTGAGACGTCGCTAAGTCCGTCATGTTCTTATAATCGTCCGTCTCAATCTCAGCCCCTTACTACATCCACAGCTAAGATTTCAGCGATAATTAAAAGCCTCAAGGTTAGTGAGGCTCCGGGTCCTGCTGGGATAACCAACAGGGTCCCCAAGTTCCTCCCCTTAAGCACTGTCGGTGTTCTGGTCAGGATTGTCAACTTCATCTTAAATCTCGACCATCTTCTATCCTCGTGGATGCATGCCACGGTCATTGCTATTCCGAAACCGGGGCAGGATTCTCTCTTAAGTCTTCTCTCCTCTATCTCAAAAATCGCGGGAGCAGTTATCCTCTCCCGGCTTCGGAGAAAATTTGTTAGATATCAATCCCCTTCCCGATGAACAGTTTGGATTTCGAACCGGCCTATCCACGGACTTTCAACTGTTCCGTTTCACAGAGGCCATTCGGGACGGATTCTAGAGAGGGGACACAACAGTGACTGTCTTTTTGGACATCGAAAAAGCATTTGACTCGGTCTGGTATGATGGAATCATCGCTAAGATGACTAGGATTGGGGTTGACCCTCACCTGACCAGGACTGTCGAATCCTATCTTTCCGGCCGGTCCTTCTCGTGCGTGTTGGAGAGGCGCATTCTGCCCATCGTCCAGCCAGGACGGCTATTCCACAGGCCTCCCTACTGGGCCCGGAGCTCTTCCTAATACACCCTGGCGGCATACGCGGTCGACACAGCCGTTTTCTCCACCTGTAAAAATGAGAACATTTTAATGAGACGAGTTCAGACTGCCATCGATAACATCTGGTTATGGGCTGAGCGTTGGGCTCCTGTGTGTCCATAGAGGCCGATACTTGGGCTTGTTTTGGATGAAGGGCTCATCTTTAAACACCATGTTGACATCAGCGTTCTTTTTCTGGGAGGGCGTCTTATTCCACTGATATCTAGGCAAAGCCAACTCGATATGTGTTCTTAGCTTCTCCTCTACATCACGTGCTTGAGAGCGATACTTACTGCTGTGTACTGAATGAATTTGAAAATGCAAAATGAATTTTAAAAAATGAAAAAGAAAAAATTAAATTAGCTATCTCAACGGATACAAATTTAAAGAGCGCAAAAGAACAAAACTCAGAGATACCCTCGCGAATTAAAACTTGAATCTGGCCACAAAAGTAAATTGTGGGTGAAATAAATCTGACTTTCTTAATTACCCCAAAAATTGAATAAACCTGTTCAATTTTTGGGGTAATTAATTAAAATAAAAGAACAGAATTTTTAACCCAATGACGTTAAGTAACAATCAATAATTTATTATAAAAAAAAAAACAAGTTAATTACAATTTGCAGAAAAAAAAAAACCATGTACAGAGGGTTCTGGCCTAAATTTAAAAACTGCACGTGATTCTAAATTACAATAGGACAATGCTATTTCCTATACAAAGCAAAAGATTAATTTTCTCAGGAAGATAATCGTAATTCTTACAATTTCAAACCACGTGGTTTCAAAGTAAAACAAACTAAATACAACGTGGACAATCACTAGTAATTAACAAAAGGAAAATCTAAATGCAAGCACAAAGCTTCTACTCACCCAAACCGAGGTGATAAATAAAGATAATTAAAAACGAATCAGCAAAATTTAAAAACGAAAAATTAACTCTTTAAACTAAAATATCTTCCCGAACAAAAATAATAAATGATCTTATATCTATAATGTGCACACATCAATATAATAACAATTATTATTAAGCGAATTCCTTGATGGACAAGAATAAAACAAATAACGCGAATCAAATTACGATATAAAAATGTAATACAAAATGGCTGCAAAGAATTTAAAAATACATGTACTCACGCCAGTGTCTAACAAGGAACTGACCTGATACAAACTCAACCGCTGCGTATAACACAAACGCACAAATCAGTACGCCAACGGACAAAATCTCAAAACAGAATAAACATAAACTATACATGACAAACAAAAGACATCTTAAAGAGTGAAATTAATTTAAAAAAAAAAAAACTGACACTAAACTAAATAAATCATACAATCAATTCATTAACTAAATCTTATATAAAAATAAAATCTACATCTGTGAAAATCCTCTCGAAACATTGACAAAGGCTGAACGGAGTAAACATGACAACATCTGAATTTGCGAAAAACGGGCTGCCAGTCCACAGTATTACGTATGGGGTGCTCGCCCCTATGCACCATGGCCAAAACCCACTACAATAAACTCGAAATGCTTCAGAACACCATATTGAGGCAAATAGTGGGGGCACCATGGATAGTACGAAATCAACAGATCCAGTACGATCTTAACATTTCTTCCCTTCGGGATTTTTCATTAGATCTCGCGTCTCGGACTTGGCTAAAGGTGAGCGCTTCAACCAGCCCATTAGTGGTCCGCCTGGTTGAGTCCCAGGACCGTCCTCTGCCCCGCACTTTGGTCAGGTGAATTCGCGGCATTGTTGACACATCCGGCGGTGGAGTCGGAAGATATGGATGGCATGGCAGGATGTTATATTCTTTTACCGCGGCTCTCGCATTGGCCGCAATATTACTGATAAAAATGCCCTGGGGACAAAAGTCCGGCATTAGTAACGACGACGTGACCCATGAAACACAACTGGCGGAATTACCCGCCTGTGCAGAATTCGACCACTTTTCCTTACGTCTTGCGTTTTCAAAAAAAAAAATAAACAATGATAATTGTATACCATTTTTTTTTTTTCTTAAATTATTCATTGAGCATCAGTAAATACCTAAACTAAATGTGCTTGTATACTGCATACATTCATTCAGACATTAAACATATTATACATAAAATTCTATAAAGTCATACGCCACTGTTAACGCTTAAAACAAATCTCTTTCGCCCAAAATAACCGAAGCGTATGTGAATTAGTATAGTGCACGTAAATTTAAGCTGTCAGAATCACGCAAGCGTAGTTTTTATCCGGCGGTTCGTCTTTAAAAGTATCTACGCTCACAACAAAACAGTTTAATATCCGGTACATTTCGTCGTGGGGTGTTTTATATGAGCAAAATAAATCAGGTTTAAATACCAGTTGGGAATGTGTTTAAGCAGTCGACGCGGTCATGGCCTAGCGGTCGACGTGTCAATTTGCATTTCAAATTTTGCGTATGGGTGAGAATGGAAGTTAGTCGAAAAGAGAACGCTGGACATAAATATTCGAGTGGAAAGTTATAAACGCTATATCTATATGAAATCCTAATCGGTTTGAGTTTAAATGATTATTTGATTATTGATAAAGGGTCTTACAGCTGTATCACCGTAAATAAACTACTTCATGGTCCTGAGACTATTAATTTTTTTGATTTATCGATAGGACAATTTTTAGAATTGCGCAATTGGCAACCCAATTGCGCAAAACCCTACTACCTCATAAATCCCCTAGAGAAAACAGAAACACTAACCTATGAATCTACTTCTTTCTGAGATCCTATCCCAAAATATCTCATCTAAGAAATCCTGTTAAAAAAAAATAAAACTATGTATGTATCCATGTAGATAGAAGGGTGATGTTACACTGCGCTCTAAAAGATCTGTTGTGTCCCCTATTCTTGCTGGTTTACAGCTGGCCTTCGAATCCTATTCCTTTCAGAAAGTGTAGGATGTCAGAGGGCCCCAGTCTAGGTAAGTCTCCCTCTTCGATTTCACGTGCGATTTCAGGTGCAGCGCCCTCGAGTTGCACAGTGCTACGCAGTTTGAGAGGAGGTGGATGGGTGTTTCATCCTGTTTCTCACAAAATCTACACTCAGATTCCTTTTCCAATCCAAGCTTACTCAGGTGTCCTTTCAGTCTACAATTGCCTGAAAGTATCCTGTTAATATGCGAACGTTGTTCTTACTCAGGTTGATGCATTCTGTAAACCTCTTCTGGTTATAAGTTCCCAGAAGAATTTTACTTTGAAAATAAAACTAAGCAACTACTTCTAATTTTGACAGAATGATTGGAAAAACCACATCAATTAACAATAATTTATCTCTGAGAAGCTTTCGGGGTGACATTTTACTTGATTTGTTTGTTTATATCGCCGATTTAATTCTTAGTGTTTAGTTTCACAAATACACTTTGTTGTACTTTATCATTCTTTTATAGCAAAATATCTGTTATGCCTATTGGTAAAACTCTAAGTTTAGATAATGAAACTAGTCTTGATAATAAGCTATTGCTAGGGAAATAGGTGTATTGAAAATAATTTAGAGTCACTTAAAATATGTTTCAAAGCCCAATAAAGTAATCATTTTTAGTTGACGTGCATACTCAGTTGCTTACTCTACAAGTAACTTTTGAATTTTTTAAAAATGACTATAATAAAAATAGACCATATCAGCTAGAGGTGTTAATTATAGCCTTATATATAATGTGAACTGTGTTTGTTAATTCAAGCTTACCTAGTATTTTTTTTTTTTTTCTATTTTATTATATTTTGCTCCGGGAGATTTATCATTCTTTGGGATGTTTATTCAGTAACAATAAAATTGCTGTATTTTCCTCAACCTAGAATAAATAACGGTATCTTAAGGTCAGTTACTGGTTGCCCATTTGAATTCTAATATTGGTTTACCCGATAGCGATAATAGTCGAAGGCAGATTACTGGTAATTTGTGCTTAAATTAGCATTCTTTCTGTGGCCACGAGAGAGAACGGTTGTTCGTGAGCTTCTATAACAATTTTTACACCATACACTCAGAAATATCAAAGTTCCACGAAGTGTTTATCTAAAAAGTATCGATATATCACCTGAATAATATAAATTCGTATCATTACCTGAATAATTTTTCGAGAATTTCTTATAAAATTTCCTGAGAAGAATCTGGGTAGTATACCACTCCAAGATTCGATCGTTGCTGGAGCCCCTCGAATCGAACGTCCAACTGGACCCAGAGAATTATCTGCCCACACCTATATTTTATTTTAAAACACTACAATCTTTTGAGTTTTTGAATCAAATTCTCTAAATTTCCGTGCCCTTTAGATTGAAGTCTAGTTCTGTTGTAAAATATGAGCTCTCTAGTTAATCCTTAGTTCGCGGTAAGTCATGGTCATCGAATTATTAAACGTCGATCCGATAGTTAAATCCTTCGACATATCATCCTTGTCCCATGATCTATTTTGTCTGCAGCCAAACGCTAGCATGTTTAAGCACGTCTGGGTACTTCCGATGTTCTACTGTAAACCAGTTTCCAGCTAATAGACCCAGCTTCTTTCCCTTGCTCTTACTGGTTCCTACTGACCCAGTTCCAAAGCTAGTACACTTGGCCACTTTGGAAGGTTGGATTTATCAGTAGTTAAATCCGTGCTTTTTCAAAGATTCCTGATTATACCTTTGCCTCTAACTAGGTTCTTGTGTTTTTTGGATGTGGAAGGTCATTTATATATTTACACTTCCAGTGAAGATTTTCTTTGTGAATTGCACTAAATACATGTTCCTACTAGTAAACAATCGTACATCGCAATCACGAGTTTTTGAATCAGGTCCGTCTGATGATTTGATTTTGATTTCTTGTTGATTTCAGATGCTCTTGTTTATTACCGTCATCTGTAATCCTGACACTGTTTCACTGAATCAATAGGTTTGTTCGAGGCTTGCAAAGATGTTTTAAAGCCTTCGTTAGTTTATTTTTAGCCCTCGATATTCTTCTTCTTACACTTAATGGTTTGGCTTACGTCTCCTGCCTTGAATTTATCTATTTCCCCGACTTTGCGGTCTGGCTTTTGCCATGCGCTTGATTAGGATATTTGTAACTCTAAGTAGAGATCTTCCAAGAGGTTGTCTGTCGTTCGGGCCAAATGAAAACCCTCGTTTCTCATTTTGGCTTGGGACAGGCATTGGTGCAGTTTTGGTCGAATGGTTACTAGGAAGGTACAGAAAAGTGAGTTTGGTTAGTTCAAGTGGGTCACTTTATCAAAAAGAAAAAAAAAAGCCATCCATCTGTTTTTATTAGAAACTGAACAAACCTAAGTAACCAAAACACATCAAACGAATATGCCTTATATTTGATCCTATGACAAATGATATAACTAATTTTCAATACCTACATCATTTCTTAAATAATTCACATTATTTACAATGTCCATAGGAAGATTTTGCGGGTAATTAATTGTCAATAAGTTATTACAAAACCTTATGGTATAAAATCTATTTCAAACTGCGAAGAAAATTACCGGAAAAAGCCATATTCTTGGCCAAGTCAACTTGGTAATATGCCGCATGTGGTACTAACCTATACAGGTAACGCCCTAGCGTCCATTTTCTTGTGTTATTTTTAACGAATTTGTCGACGCAAAATATAATGTGTAACATATGACCCGAAACTATTTTGCGAATATTCACACTTTTGGGGTTCTTAACCACAAAACTATAGTTTCTGGTCTAGTAATACAAATAACTATTATTATAATTACTTTATCAAAAAAAAAATTCCGTGAGGTATAGATAAGGGAAAGTCAGGTAAGTGTGTAACCGGAGCAAGTGTGTAGATTGGCTATATTTATTTTAAACATTAAAATAAGGATGTCCTCTGTTATATTACTAACGTACTAAACTTCATACTAATTTTACAAATAAAAATTCACATCTGCTAACGTGTAATAACTTAGATATCTTGTAAATTTATCATACCTTATTAAAAAGGCATCAGTATAGTATTACACACTTGGCCGAACTAAAGCATAATGCTATTAATATATAAAATGCGGAACGATTACACATTTACCCCATTTTGCTGGGTAAGTGTGTAGTATTGACACTGTTTAAAATTTCTTTTTTTTTTTTTGTAGTAAACCGTTGATAATTATAAAGAGCCTATCTATTGAAGGCTTACAACTGGGCATACATTATGTACTTCTATGTATAAAATTTATCAAAATGTCTTATTGTGGGAACAGTGTTACATTTTTCACACTATGCAATTTTTACTACACACTTACCTGACTTTACCTTAACTTTATTTTTTATTCACTTACATTAGACTTGCTCCAGCATGCTTCAAAAAATTTTGACGGCATATCAGAAGCAAGCGTATTGAACTAACGTTGCAGTACACCTGAGCAAATTACTTCATGTATATGCATCTGACATCTATCCGACAATAAGCGACTTTAGTTGACACACTGTCATTCATACACTCTTCCGTTGAAGTGTTGCAAAAACCTAACATCATGTACCAAGAATCAAGAACAAAGTTTCGAGCAATTATCTTTATTCTTTATGAATTATAAGTGACACAGTTGTTGACTGACATCTACTAACAGCAAGCATGTTCGGACAAACGCTATGTAATTCAATACAAAATGAAACTTATTATAACTTAAGCAATTTGTACTTTTTGAAGAAACGATTATTGAAGATAAGATTCCGAAAAAACTCAAATCTGAAATAAAAAATGGAGGGTTTCCATTAGAAATTTGACGTTGGTCTCAACCCTAACCGCTAGAAATGGAAATGATAGATCGAAATTGGTATCATAGAAAATGCCCTTTCAAGACGAACTACTTGCATTCATAACATTTTTTAACCATGTGGTTATAATAATTATTTATGAAACAGAGCGGGAAGTGAGTTTTTTGCACCCGAACGCGATGCTTAGAGCACGAGCGAAGCGATTGCTCTATTTCACGTGAGAGCGCAATACGTACAAAAATTTAGAAGATGGTCAAAGTGACCATAATTTGAAACCTTAAAAACATTTTCACAAAACGAAATAACGAATTATAAATGTAGGTACTTTTATAAAATAAATCCATTAGATATATAAATACAATTAAAAGCAATTTAATCCCCTAATCTCGTTGGCTTCAACTTCAAAACCGGGCAAACTCAAAAGCACCTGCGCTTATCCAGAACATATCGTGACATGTACATTTCAGTGGGCGAGTTGATAGCAATCCCATACGTTTCCAGGATATTACATTTAATATTATGTTAGATGTACCGTGTTTAGAGATAACACATATACCCATCACATAAATACTGAAACGTCAGAAAATATCGTAAGGGGAATCGGAGACCGGCCGGATATTTAAACGAATTCAGTTTCCCATTAAGGCAAATTCCATTTCCATACTTGATTTATTTGACAAAGGCGCAGTATATATATATGTTCGGTAAATCTTTAATTGGTGACATTTAATTCTTTCATGTTAGAAAGTTAATATTGCAGACCCAAATATATTTAATCCAACAACATTAATTCATGTGGCATTTCTCCGCGTCATATTACACAAACTTCTCCTGGTTGACCTGAAACCAGACAGCTTATCGTATTATGTATTCATAAGAGGAAAAGAAAAAATATGGGTTTATTTCTTTCCGCTATACTGCGGTTTATTTTTCTTGTGACATAAATGTCAACTCTCATATGTTTTGTTACAGGGTAGATCGAAAAAGAAATCAGTCCTACTAGTAATTTCGTTAGCCGGTATAAAAGTATGCAGCCCAGAAGGAAAGGTGAGTAAATATTTTATAAGGCTTTATTGGCTTTTTGCACACATATCATATTGCCAACGTTTTCTCCGCACAGACAGGTTTATGGGAATCCCTTTGCGAGAAAAAAGTAAATTATATTTTCTCTGGTATAAAGTACGTCTGTAACAGACGTATATATTCCAATTTTTTTTGCATGATTATGTTACGTGACAGAAATTTAGTATTAGAATCATATAAATTTATTTATTGAAATGTGATATTGTTTCATATTGTATATTTCCACTTGCTTTGAGTTACTACTCTGATAAAATTTCACTAAAAATATTAAATCAGATGCATTCGATGGCTATACATTGAACGTTGACTGTTGTGAGACAGAAATTGATTTGTATTTCGTGTGTTAATTATCGTATTTATTTTGTTTGGTAATCCAAGTCTCGTTGATACGAGCTGATTTTGTGACAGGTCATGGTTCCAAACACTGCATTTATTTTTATAAATCACAGAACATTTTCTAAAATCAATAACATCAATATTACATTTTAATTTATTTGTTTCTTAAAGTATTAGAATTCTGAAAAACCGAACGAAGATTGTATTCTTTATACAAGTTTAATATCTGGTTAACACATAATTTATTAAAGTTAAATCTGCAAAACTTTTTTTCAACTAGTTTCTTTAGAATAAATGTAGTGATATTTCTTAATGACCTCTTAATTTCTAACTTTTTTTTTAATTTTATCTACTACACTTTTCTTATAAGCATTAATTTCTACTACATATTTACGAATTGTGGCCTTTAAGTGCGAATTGTGTCTAAGTTTACGCGGCTATTTATTATATTTAATTAATTAAATATATATTATTATTAAAAACAACAGCAATGTCTATGAAATATTCATTTATATATACGTACTACTCTACTCCTTAAATATCATGCCGTAACCTATCTAACTCTTTAGCAGCATTGCTAAAAAACTTCCACCATTCGACTGATTCGTTACTCCTATTAATGTCTGTTTCGCGTAGCGGCCAATTTAACCTCTTAGCTAATGCCCTAGTATCCGTACGCGACCACCACTCATCAATGAGTGAGCATTTAAATAAAACATGCCCCGTTATATCTACCCCACCGCATTCGCAATGCGAATCATTAACCCTTCCAATTCTACATAAATATGACTGAGAAATCAAGCACGAAAGGCGTTAGATGTATTTCTTACTGCTTGTGTCTTTCAATAAGCAATGCAATAAAGTATGTTCCTATTCTTTACAGGTTACAGTACTTCTAATAAAACTCCACTGTAATTGAATAATTCAAGTCGTTCTAATCTTTGATCTCCTCGATTCTTGCTCGCTTCTATATTTCCGTTTTTTTTTATGTTTCCAGGCTTAGTATGTTTAATATAGTTATTTCATACATATCGCATGATGACTAGCATGACGCTAAACGTAAAAAAAATAATGTGAAACAGGACAAAGTGAGGTTAGGAAGAAAATCACTTGAAGAAGTTAGTCAAAATTCATTCGGGTTATATGCAAATTTTAAATAATATTTTCAGAATCCTAATACCTTTTCGAATATTCTTTTTTAATAAATAACATATTTCAATATATTTTTCGTTTTTAGTTTAAATTTGGCTGGCACTCAAATAACTTTGTCAATTCTCGCATAATTAATAAAATTAAACATAGTGATAGTAAATAAATTTTACAAATATTATACAAGTTACTTAATAAACATTGCTCCTATTGAAGGAATGGTTAGACCAAATCTTAACACTACGCAAATATGTTATACCTAACAATACTATTGTGCTCATTGAAGTAGGTATTTAAGTAAATTTTGTGATCAGAAATTAACGAATAATAGTAGTGTACAATAAACAAGAAGAGCGACCATTTTTGTTGAACCTATTGATCATTTTTTTTTTCATGTTAATCTCAGAATTTTCTCAATTCCTAATAGTTCTTTTCCTAGTTTTTCATGTATGCGTGGGTAGTTTAATGACAAGAGTTTATATAATAATTCATTTGATTCCATTTGAAATTGATATCATCACTGCTTGATATCATATTTATCAAGCTTTATTTCACAAGAAACAATTTATACTAGCCTTTGAAGAAGAATACGAAATTATTCTAGTGCTTTTAGTAAATTCCGATTAATTATTTATCAGCTATATAAAATAGCTTTGTTTAGAGGAACAGTCGTGTTACACTATTTTCCAAATTTGCCAAAATATTTGCCAAAATATATTGCTGTCACCCATTTAAATATTAGAATGTGCTGCTTTTGGTACGACTTACTATAAAGAATTTTTTGAAAAATATGAAATAGATGATGGTTATAAAACGAATACACCTTAACAAAATATGTTGTCTCCGTCATTTACACATTTAATACAAACCAAGGAAAATGTAGTTTATCAATACGCAATTTTTTATAATGAGTTAGTAAAGTATTGTAGGACTTACAGATCAGTTTTTTAAAAAAAAAAGAACAGTAACATAGTTATGATAACTTCTTTATCATAGTTAATTTGTTTTTGTGCTTTTAATTTATTGTTCGTCTATATTTGATATTTTCTATACTGTATTACTACCATGAAAAGAATAAACCATGTTATTATTATGTTACATTAAATAATTATACTTTGCATCAACTATTTTCACATTTTATTAATTATTTTTTAATAACATGCATTCAAAACGCCTGTTGCATACGAGCAAACTTATTTACCAACTTTTAATTAATTTAGCGCTCTAGGGCAAATTATCATGCTCCAAAATCGATAAATTTACATGCTCAGAAGCTTTTGTGTAGTTGTAGTAAGCACACAGCCCGGTATATAATTCTACCTGCGAATATGTAACTTCTCGTTTTACAGTAACTTTATTATTTATGTATGTGCATAACGAACTCGCCCTAAATGAAAATTAACACGGTTCCACTTAATTAATATTCAGCAAGTCCCGCTCTAATGTTATTGTAATTCGTCGTGCCGATATACATTCGGCAAATATAATGTTCCGGGCTGGAAAGTGATTCTCGGAAAATCAAGACATAAAGAGAGGGCCGTGACTGGAATACCGGAGCGCCACCGGAACACTAAATTAATCCTAGTTCTGCATACATTTACATAACATATATTAAACGCCGACTGCACAAATATTATCCTTTTTAATAAGTCACCCCTGCGCGCGGCCCCCACAGAGCGCACTCCACGCTTCTCGTTCTCTCGACCGGAACGGGAAAACATTCTAACCGAGTTATTAAGCGTTTGAAAAAATATCCCCGAGCACCGGCAATATTAATAAAGTCCTCTCGTAAAATGTTGACACGCCGTAATTATATTAGGTGAGTTAATAGAGAGAAAGAGAGGATCGAGGAACGTATAGTTGTTAACGCGGCCTGGGGAAGTGACTCGCTCTCAGGATTAACCTAATAAAGGCTCTTTAAATATACACACGCACGTTGCGTATATTTCAAGGAATCATAAAAGTGCGGAGT
Source organism: Protaetia brevitarsis (assembly GCA_004143645.1). Taxonomy (NCBI): domain Eukaryota; kingdom Metazoa; phylum Arthropoda; class Insecta; order Coleoptera; family Scarabaeidae; genus Protaetia; species Protaetia brevitarsis. Next base: position 3,213,631 of record RXPK01000202.1, on the reverse strand, counting down.
ATTTTCGGGCGCCATATTAAAATAGCGTAAAATAATTAAAACAAAGTGTTAAGGTATATTCACATTTCACAGACATTTGAAGAAAAACAAGGGATCATTATTTTTATCCTTTTCTACCGAAGGTATAAGAAATTACTTCTCATGGCATCTATAACTTTTTCTAAAACCCTAACTAAGCTATTACATTTGCTATATTCAGGAAATATCTTTATGATAACAACGAGACATCTATCTTAAAATTCTGATTGGATTATCATGTCGTCCCAAAGTTGCTGTTATTCTTTACAGATAGGTATATATTGCAGTTTCAGATCGAAAATTTAGCAAATATGTTCACGATAATAGTGATATTTCCATCTTAAAATCTCATTCAACTATTCTTTCACTTCTCATATTAAATAAATGGCTGGGATCCATGGAGACGAGGTGGTTGTTGACTAAAAAAACTTGAAATTTGTTTCACTTTTTCGTCACGTCGAATTGATTAAATTATATTTCCATAATGTATTCGAAATTGAATGGGATCTTCTATGCGAATTATTGTATTTACCACTGGGCTGAAAATATACAAAAGAACCTCAAGATTTTTCATTATTAGAAGAAATTTGCTGAACCAACCTATTTTTTTATCAATTGTATGTTTTGCCGTTTTGAATATCACGATATACCTTGAAAGAACCTCACTATACCCCGATACCGTTGTCGTACCTATTTTTGATGTGAATCCTTTTCCTGTTACATGTTTGGTTTGTCACTGCGAGGAAATTCCATTCTGAAATACTTTGGGGTGTGAATTATCTGATGTTGGAGGTATTTCTTCGTATTCTTTCTTTAATTGTTGTTTAAACTTCTATATGAATAACTATTTATCTCGTAACTTTGAGGTCATCTACATAATGGTAAATGACAGTTTAAATTGAAATTTTAATATATATATAAGTTGGTAGGTACCATTAGATTCATCGTGTGGGATAGTGGAGATTTGAATGCTGTTTTGATTTTAAATTGGAATTTAATAATCCAAAATGTCTAGATAGTAGCTGATATTGATCTAAATATTGAAAATAAGTGTACTTACTTTGAGTACGAGTCGTCATGCTCCTTAAGTGTTTTTGATATATGGGTATACAATAAATTATGCATGCTATCGACAGTTACACTGCATTTATTAATAAAGGCTGGCAATATATTAAATAATTAACATTAAATTATCAATTCAATATTAACAGAAGTGGAAGTCTTACATTATACAAGTTATTGATTTATTCGGCACATCACCTGCAGCCTGCTCGGCTACCTAGTTACTACTGGTAAAATAATATAAAAACTGCTCATTGCTTAATAAGAGGGGGAGGGTACTGATGCGCATTATTTGCAGTGGTGAATTCGAGGCATATGTATAAGCTCTTAGCCATCTAGAGAAGGTAAATTGTATCTTTCAATCTTATCTAACATATAAGGACAGGCGTATGTCAAGAAAAGGCAGATTAAAGAATAAAAGTTACATAACAATAATATACATGGGTTCTCCGTATAACGTATTACCAATAGCACTGATGATTTTTTGTAAGATGAAACACATGCATGGAAATATCAGCCGAGTATTACACACATTTTAATGTGACCCAATTATATTAATCAGAGCTTATGCTTAATATCCTCTTATTATTGTTTTTTTTTTACATTTAAGGACCATTGAAAGTATCAAATGTATATTTTTGAACCCCTACTTGTTATCTATTTACTTGCTTTACCTCCACTACCATCGTTGTAGAAGCAATGATTTTTTTACAATTTTTTTGTCTTCGGTTTAATTTGTTGCTTGTATCCAGGTTAGTCTTTATTAGTATATCTGCCATTCCGTCATTCCGCCCTCTTCTCGTCTTTTTATTGGTCTTTGCTTTCCACACTACGCTAACCATTCTATTCTCGTTCCTTTCAATAACGACTAAAGCCACCTTACTTCTGTTGTTATTGTTTGTACACTCATTACTTTTACTTTACTTCCTATTATTTTACTTTCAGTTTCACCCAGTCTAATCACTCCTGCTTTTTTTTTTTTTTCGTGGCATATTCATGTTGTTATTTGTTGTATTATCTTGCGTTCCTCACTCATTGATGAATTGGTATGAAAATAGTCGATTGTTGCTAAATACTGGAAAAGATGCAGTTACTACATTTTATACACGGAAGCAAAGACTTTAGCATTAATATTAATATTAAGGTAACGAAGTCCGGTCGGTACTCCTTTTCAAATAATATTAAGGTAAATCTATATGAGAATCGGAGATTGTCGCCTTTTTAGAAACTACATTGGTCAACAACTTAAGCTTTACAAACCATTGTGATATACTTAACAGCAGATTTGCGACTTTATATTATGATATCAATTCTTCAAAAGTATGTACGGTGGTGGTGTTAATTAATGTATCCCTGCGATGGAAAATTACTTACTTAATTAAGTAAGAAGTTGGTAGTATATGTAACCGATTGTGTGTTTCTATGTAAAATTGATGCCTGCACAAACCAATAGAAGCCGAACTGTCTATGACATCCAGAGACCATAGATTTGATAGCCTCTCTGTCATAAAGAAAGTCATCAATTAAGAACATAACTATACCTCTCGATTCTTAAAAAGAAAAACGCTTTATTATGCCAATCATATAAAATCACTTCTGTCACGGCATTATCTTCTGAAGCTCCTCAGTAGAGAGTAAAAGCGTTCTTGTGGCTCAGAAGAGCATCATTAGAATTTAGAATAATAAGGTTAATGGCGACTTCCAGTTAACCGACATTGTAAGGAACTGGAAAATATTTTAAAAGGAAAGTAAATAAATACCAAATACCGGCAGTACAACTAAGAAGAAAGGGTGCATCAGTGTCAATATTGCGAGTCAAGTAGCAGTATGCGGTACCGGTTCTTGGTTAGGTGACCATTCGGGCAACACTTCTCAGCGGCCAAGGGCCTTCGAGGCTCTGTAATGCTGAATTATTATTATTATAAATAAATACCAAAATAAGTACCAAACTATCGCAAATTTAAAGTTTCTATAAATACGAAAACTTCTTAATAAGATTTGTTATAATGTAGGGGGTTCACTGAATGGTGTCGAACTTGATCCCCCACCTCAGCCCCCCAAAGTGGGAGGGGGGACAACTTTGAAATCTTAAATGGGAACCCCCATTTTGGTAGATAGATCAAAAAAACTCACCCAGTATGTATATAGATCTGAGATTTCTGTATCATCTATGGATTCCTTTCGTTTACTTTTTTAGAGATTTTATCCCTCACAATTATAAAAAGCAACGGACTAAATAGTCTTACCTGTCTAACCCCTCTGACCGTTGTAAAACTTGCGGTTATTTTTTCCAATCCTTACACGGTTTTCCTGTTAAAAACCTGTCCAAACTTTTAGTCGTTTCAGTAAGTTTTACATTTATTCATCTTGCCTCCAAAATTTTCCAGGTTTTTATTTTTTCAAATGCTTTTTCGAAATTCTTCTCCAACAAATTTAAATATAACATGTAACTACATATTGCCCAATAATATATGAATACACAATATGGTATATGTAATATATTAATATATATTTTTTCTCTGTGACACTACCTACCTCCCCTCCCCCTCGGGTAACAAAATGACGTGAAATGACGTTCAATAGACGTCACTATCACGTAATAGGATGTCATATTGACGTCCATTAAACGTCATTTCGCGTCATTTTGTTACCTGGGCCGTTTCTTCTTAGTGAGAGATAGCATCAGTATGCTTCGATCTGTTTCGATCTGATTCGTCCTATCCGTGCGATCATTAAGGTCTGTTGCAGAGTTTATACAGTGTTTTCTTTGTATGTACATTTTAAAGCAGTAGTAAATAATTTAAATTTAAATTGAAGTAAACTAAAATTTTGTCAGAACCCATTGAAAGATGGATGATCTTTCGCAAAATATAAGCATCAGAGAACACATTGATCGTCCTTTTTTAGTTAGCGTCTAGACAACTAGCCTTTATTTTTCACAATCCTAGGGATATTTTCAATCTATCACCATTCCTTTTTTTGTGAATCTCTGAAGAATTGTTCCGTAGTTGCTCGGGCCTACTATTATGAAACATTTTGTGTGTTAGAGGCGGCAGCGAAACCAAGGATCTACTATTTTAACTGAATTTTCATGTTCTTATGGGCTTTCCCAATGTAATAATAATAATAATAATAATAATAATAATATAATATAATAATAATAATAATAATAATATCAATTTATTGCTTTTATACAAATTATATATACATATCGAAATTCATATACAGGGTGTTTTGAAACATCGTTTAAAGATTTTAAGGGCATGTAGTACGATCGAAAATAATGTTAAAAGTCATAAGTAAAACATATGTCCACAAATTAACTGTTTCCGAGATGACAGCGATTTTATCGCAATTGCGGAATAAGTTTGCTTTTGCGTTTTTATTAAGATTTTATTGCATTTACATACAATAGTTATAACTAAAGAAGATGTTCAAAATGACGTCCTTCCATTTCGACACAGGATCTACATCTGCTTCCAAAGAAAGCGCGCACTCTTTCAAAAACCAAGGGTTTTTCTCGTATTATCTGGCAACAGTGTTCTATTCGTTGGCGCAACTCTGGAAGATACTAAAGTCCAACGGGTTAAGATCGGGAGACCTTGGAGGCCAGCAATGGGACTTGCTCGCCCTATCCATCTCCCAGGAAATTCATTGTTAAGATGTTCCCTAACAGCACGCGTAAAGTGCGGTGGAGCTGCATCTTGCATAAACCAGAGGTTCAGTCTTAGATTTATAAGTAAATCTTTCAAAACTTCAGGATAAAGTATTTTCCAAGAACTCGAGGTATGCAGGATCTGTTAAACGTGTTGTGCAAAACAATGGTCCTAACAACCGTTCCTTATCATGCCTAACCAGATGTTTAGAGAGAAACGTTGCTCGTTCCTGGCTTCAACGGTAGCATGAGATTCTCGTCACACCATACGTGATTGTTGTGGAAATTAAATATTCCATTTTTAGTAAAACCAGCTTCAGTGAAAAGGATGTTATCAGCGAAATCTGGCCGATCAGCAGCTGTTCGCAAAAACCACTCACAGAAAGCCCTTTTCGCTTGATAATCCGAGCAGTAAGGACTTGTACCCGTTGGATATGGTAGGGTTATAGGAGTTGCTTCATGAAGATTCTCTAAACAGATTGCTGCTTGCACCACTTGAGTCGAAATTCTTCTAAACTAGTTTCTGTATTTTCATCAATAATATTCAAAATTCGATCGTTTGTCTGTGGAGTACATGCTATTCTCTGCCGCCAGTATCAGAAAACCGCTTCTCAAACGAACAGTTTCTCTTAGTCGTTGAAAGACCGTCTGAACATCACATCGGAAGGAGTTTGCGATCAGGAACGTTTCAACATAGAAGCGGACGTGCTTGTAAAGAATTCCCATTAGAACGACCGTACATGAACACCATATCGCTCATTTTCAGCATTAGCATACGCAACCATTGTAATTGCTACAAATTGCACAAAATGTCAAATCAAACTGTCATAAAACAATAGCTGATAAGCACCTGTTTACTGGGATATGTTATATCCATGTACTACTAGTAACACTCGCTGTTATCTCGTAAACGGTTGATTTGTGAACATATGTTTATTATGACTTTAACCTTATTTTCGATTCGTACTACATGCCCTTAAAAATCTTTAAAACGATGTTTTCAAAACAACCCTGTATATGCCAAACACGCTAAATGTTGTAGGTATTTTCTTTCTTTTAGACTTCACGTCAGCTATATAATAGTCCTTATTTTTCGTAGTAATTTGGTTAAAAATTTTATTTATGCGTTAATTTGTTTAATCTAATTATTTTCTTTTTAAATCCTTCACTGGTGCTAAATATGTAGAATATTTCATCGGCGCTTTTTTTTATAGTCCAATGCTTGTTTAACGTAAAGAAGTAGAAGAAATATTAAGCAAACTCAATTCGTGCTTTTATCTGCAAATTCAAAATTTAATTATTCTTCTCCAAATTTGGAATTGCAATTTGCGCCATCAAATTATCCAAATGCCTACTAAATGAAATATCTTGCGGCAAGCAAGCTGCGTCCAAATACTGAACCAAAGTAACGGCAATACACGCACATACATAAATGCATATAGCTGAGGATATTGCAGTTTGTACGTGTCGGAAACAGCAATGTAAATTCTATTATCTCGGCATTAAACCGGTAAATAATTCAATTCTCGGCGCTGCACGGGGCTATCTGAAAATTAATTTATTAGAGGTGAAGCTGATAGTAGTAATGAGATTAAGGTTATTAATGGCGGGGTCGTGCTTCGGCGACACCTGTTACAATGCAATTAAAACTGCAATTGGTAAACGAGAACGTATGAATATTTAAAATTTCGTTCTGCAACACATTTTTATTGCCTGCTTTACATGAATTATCATTCAGCAGTGTATGGGTAGTGTGCAATTACATCTGGTTGTTTTTAAGTATACTATAATTAACTTGACGTTTTTACTAATATCTGACGTGGTATATTGCGGGGTAGATGGATTACGGTGACAAATCACATTTATGCTTGCGTGTCTAGGATAGGTAGGGTTTTCTGTTTTCTACGTAAGCCGCGATCAAAGGCTCGCTGGAAAATGGGCTGTGCCAATGTAATAGGATATATGAGTAATTAATTACATTAAGAAGTTGACGTAGTAATAATAACGTGAGCATAAAAGACCCAAACGAAAATTAAAAATATTTGTGGATCATACACAGATCTCAAAAAGCACAAATCCCTTGTTAAGCATGACATAAGAAATGAAAATAAAAAAAAATCGGTAAAATGTGTTATAACCCTGTGACACCATATACTAAAGTCAATAATTTTAATTTGTTATTTTATTTTTTTATATTCATAAGAAGTAATATTTTGAACATAAAATGTCTAATAAACGCAAAAAAATTAAAGTACAGCAGGAATCTAGAAAGCCGAAGGTCAATAATTGCGCCTCAGCTGGTGTTGGAAACGAAAGCCTTCATTACAATTCACAGCAGATCGTCCGCTTCATAATACAACTTCAAGCAGTCTATTTCATTCATTGTATGGAGTAGTGGATCTTTCACGTGGCCTTCACAAAAATAAACGTGTAGCAACGTGTTTGTATATAAACAATTCCCTATTTATTTTATCAATAAGTTATTTGTTTTATAAATGAAAATATAACCTATTACAAAAGCCATGTCATGGACAAAGCTAATTGCTTCTGCCTTTCAGGAAATGTAACCACTCACGTCGTAAAAGCAACCTTGAGCATTTGTTTCATTTATTTTCTTGCTTCGTACTGCAATATGCACTCATACAGGCGTTTGAAACTACGTTCATCTCAACACTACTCTCTACTTTTAAATCTTGGTAGTTAAGGATAAATTTCAACATGAAAAGTGATTATAACAGTTGTTGCGTATTCCTAACATTATCACATAAAATCTCAAGAATGTTAAACAAACTTATAGAGAAAAATCTATGATAGAATAGGAGTTATTATCCTGGGCTAGTAACGCAATATTCTCAATTAACGTAATTTACACGTGCTATTAAGAATTTATACATTAATAAATCGACAAGATGGCCTCGTCGATGTATCCATCGCACAAAAGGGACTTGAAGTTCTTCTTTGGGGAGACTCTCATAAGCCGCCATTATAGAATTTTCAACTGCTGTTTAGTTTGTACAGTCAGATTAGATTAAATTAGGATTAGGGTGGCCTATGGACCTACTTTACCGCGACCTTTGCAGATTTATTGTGATCTCTTTTCCATAAAACACGGTCTCTAATTTTGCCCTCTTAATTAGGCCTATCATCTTTGGGAGCGGCTTCTTTGTGTAGCTGCTAGCGGTGGGGTTCTCCACCCCCATTACTAGAAACCCTGTCCTCGCTAAGCCTTCACATTAGCATTGCACATGAACTGGTGTTTCTTCCTCCTCTTGGCAGAATCTACAGGTTGCGTCATCTACCAGACCTAATTTGTACTATGCCTATTTAGTCTACAGTGACCAGTCAGCAGATCTACTATCATTTTTACAGTCTTCTCCCCTTTAGGAACTCTTTTACCTTTCTCTGTTCCGGTGATTTTTGCAGTTGCACATAAGGGTAGTTTTGCAAACTACTAGATTTCTTTCCGAGACAACAGCCTATTTGAAAATTAACTCCACCCTTACCAAAGTTTTTTTTTTTTCGGTGGGTTGATTTTGGCACTGCCTTCCGTTCATGGGTATCCATATTCCTACCTTACCCGGATGACCTTTTTGAGCTCTTCTTGGATTCTTATAAGCTCTTGGTCCTGCCTTCCAAACCTTTTTTGTGTCGCATGAAACTAACTTTGATTACAGCTCTTCGGTCCTTAATGTAATTTTGAGCCCCCCCACCAGCTTTTGGATTTTGGCGTTAAATGATTCCGACAGTCATACTGATCGAATTACATCATATTAATGCTACATCCGTAACTACTTCTATTTGTACAGTCTTGAGTAAGCTCAAACAAGATAGCTACATCCTTATCTATCACCTAAAAATACGCCTAGTAAGGAGGTATTCTCAATCCTCAGACACATAGCGCTCAAAGCTGGGATACCAAAATTACCTTATTATTTTTAGTTTTGATAAATATACATATATAGCAATAACTTCCATATTTCTTATTGCACCCTCGACCAGCAGTTCTAAAATGTTTATGAAACAAACAAAACTACGGTTTGTTCAAATAGGGAAACGTCATTGCTGCATGAATGGGCTTTCGCCTCATTACACTATATACACCTTATAATCTTTGGTGTCTGACCTATCTGTATGTGTAGGTCATCAGCTTCGTTTATAACTCCACAATTATTGTTTTAAAAGTCGTTCTCTTTTTCTCAATCTCATGACTTTAAAATACATTTCTCTATTTAAATGAGTTTTGGTCATGTTTTTACAAACTGCGGTGCTAGAAGGATTAAAAAAAAATAGTCAACACGTTTTGAAAGTTGTTAATGCTTCAACGGTTTGATTCAATTAAATCTTGAATTCTTCTTGTTTAGTAATTGACTCACCTGGGCCGATCCTGATGATGTCTGACTTTGTACTAGATTAATCATAATCATAATAGACACATAATATCTGATCATTCTGGGCTACATGAGATTTTATTAATTCGGGACAATTGTTTCGGGAACATGCGAGTTCCTATTATGAAGCGAAAACCATATGAATTTAAGAAAAGTAATAAAAGACCTATTACCTAAACATACACCGTTACCTCTACCTAAAAAGGAAGCATATTTACAAGTGCTTTTTCTACGCCTACTTGACCCTTCGAAGTACCAAGAATTAGCGACAAATGTGAACCATTCTACCCCCCATAAATCTGTCAATATTTGTGTGTTCTCTTCGTATATATGGTTTCGTAGGTGCCTAACTCTTTCGGTAATTGTGCACTCTTCACTAATTCAAGGGTTTCTATATCGATTTTATATCCGGTATTGTTTATATATTGCGCAACGCTGAATGGTTCAAGTTTCCCATAACGATAGCTTGCTATGTGTTCCTTAAACCCAGTTCCGATCGCAAGCTTTGTTTATTCAATGTAAGCTTTATCACAATCACAACAACCGATTTTGTAAATCCCCGATTTCTTATTTAGTTGAGGTTTATCTTTCACGTGCACCTAAAATATTTTTCACAAAATTCCCAATTAACAAAGCGAGACAAAGAATTGCAAATCATTAAAAAGTTAGCGAGCTATAATGGTTACTCGTCCATATATGTAGTTCGGAGTATAAAGAAAGGCCAGTATAAACGCTAGCTAGTGTTGCCACGACTTCACAAAATAATCGCGTCAAAAAGTTTGTTAAATTACCTATCTTTCCGTCGTATTTCAAAGAGTTTAGGCGACAATTTTAAAGGACAAAATTCGAACATTTGCTTCACCTCAAGTATACACCGAGAAATGTTTTAGGTAGCGTGAAATATAAACCTCATCTCAATGAAAGATGGAGCATTTACAAAATTGTTAAACTAGGTTTAAGGAACACAGAGCAAGGTATCTCTATAGGAGACTTGAATCATCCAGCGTTGAGAAACTTACAAACGCTACCGGACATAAAATAGATATAGAAAACCTTGAATTAGTGAAAAATGTGCAATCACAGAAAGAATTGGACGCATACGAAACCATATATATAAAAAGACATTCGAATAACTTATTGTATATCTATTACTGCGCTACAGTCCTTCCGATACCTTTGTACTTTTGTTAATATTGAATCAATAATCTTTATGTGTAAATCGATTCTAAATGCGTGGCATTAAATGATTCGAATATCAACAAAATCTACTGATTGTGGTACTTCATTTGTGTAACGGTTTTCTCTGAATTACCTAACCATCAAAAATATAGGAGTAATTAACTAACTTGAATTTTGCATCTTTTTCCGCACTAAATATTATATTACTCAGCTATGAGAAGTTTCCTTGGACAAGGACTTAACGGTGAGATGTTGAGCGGCAAGCATCCTGTGTTGTCGCTGCGCCTCACCCCATGGGACACCTAGAAACAAGAGTTTATGAAAGACCGCGCACTAGAGGACTTTCGTGAAAAAATAAGCAGCCATTGCCGTTCCTTGACCCTAACATTTCAAGGAATGTGCTTATATAATTTACATTTAAGGTGCATTGCTAATAAATTCATGAATTTGGAGTTTAAAACAAACATTTAATTCAATAGATTATTATGATAGAAGAATATACAGAATAGAACCGGAATAAACCATGTCCATTGACTTATTTTATACTAAAGGCAGTACATAAAACTATATTGGCTGGTTCTTAGTCGATAAGAAAAAAAATCAGGCAAAAATATTCTCCCGTCTCCATAAACACTTCCCAGTTAACCTTATTTACCTGTAGTTAACGATTGAACGGTAGTATCAGAAATAAACTGCGGTTGCAGATTCACTAGTTCCTAAATGGATTTTTTCGTTTTACACTACATACTGCACATAAAAGTCTACCAGTCAAGCAATCGGAATGTGTGAGTTGCATATCTTCTCTCTGAAAAATTTAGCCTCTGAATGTCCAGTATATTTATATTTGGTACTGAAAGCCTGTTTAAGCTAACATGTAGTTTGTACCAGAGAACCAGTTATACGCTTCTGCTTATTTGTATTTGTTTAGAACAATGAAGTATCAATCAATTCAATAAGTTTATTATTCTTAAAATGATTTAAGAATAATAAAGTAGCGATGTGATGGCCAGACATGTTTTTTTTAATGTCTGCATATAGTCATAGATATTACCAACCAAGTAATGTTATCTAAAAGATAAAATTATATATATATTATAAACGGCAACGATCTAAGAACCGATCCTTGTGGAATACTGTACTTAATGAATCTTATTTTTAATGTTGCTTTGTTCCCGTAAGCTGCGTTCTTTTAATAAGGTAAAGTTGAAATAAGTTAAACGGATCATTCCATAGAATACGAGCTTATTTAAAAGTATATCAGGGCTTATTAAGTTATTTTAACAATCAAACAAATGCAACAACCCGCCAATAGTCTAGTCGCTCTTTCTTATAATATTTAATATTATATTAAACACCAGTGTTACAATGACGTTTGTTGTAATACGTTTCAATTCACGAGTATTACAACAGTCATTGTAACACATGTATTTTATACTATTTTTTCTTCTATTTCCCTTTAATATTCTTTTACGTTTACTTACTATTTAAAATGAGATTTCTTGTTCATGCAGGGAATTTGAGTGTTTTTATTTTGGTTTGTCATGCGTAATTGTATTATGCGCCATTATGAAATTTAAAACATAAATTTAAAAACAAATTTATTTTTTTTAAGGAAGAAGAAAGTAAATTTGCTCTTATTTTCATCAATATATTGAAGTGCGCTTGATAGTTAAGTTCCTACGGATTTAGAAGGGCTTTCCTGCACTAAGAAATCTAAATTAACTGCGCATATTATGTAACAAAAACTTGCAGCCGCAAAATACTAATAATTAATATTTTCCGGCTATATTACATATATTAATTTTGTAACTTGAACATATCCCTAACGTAATTCATTGTGGGTTATACTAATTATGGGATATTGTGGGGCGCTTAGGCGGGATGAGTTAACAAATAAGTCTGTAGCTGATTTAGAAATTCAAATAGACAAGATAAACCTAACGCAAAACTAAAGTAACTCGAGTTTTTTTTTATGTAAATGATTCACTGTGGATTGCCCTTTTAAAAAATTATGTTCAACTACGACCAAAATACACTTCACACAATATATTCTTCCTAACATATCGAAATAGTAAATACATAACGTCTCCCATTGAAATAAATAAGCTAGGTGAAGCTTCTAAAAATATAAGTTCCTTAATCTTCCAAATCTAGCGGTATATAATGGGCACCGCTTTCGTCGTTCGTCTGCTTCTCACGTTGCAAACCAGGGAGGTGAATTAATTACATAAAAAAGCACGGAAATCATCAGTCCTGGGGATACGTTGATGTTTTGTTAAAAAAAAAATAATAATTGAAATAGCACAATTGTTTACATCTGAGAATTAAGAGCTTCAATCTTTACTGCGAAAACTCCTACAGGATTAGGCTCCTTAAATCATAGTGAAAAGCATCCTGTTGAATCGAGTTCTGTGGTAGAAAATCAAACTGAAACGAAAATAGTTCAGGATGAAGCGGCCACCAATAATACCCAAAATATTCTTATAAATAAGCATGTCATTTCCATCAATTTCCGTTTCTTCAAATGATAATGCCACACTGCCACAGTGAAGATGTATAATAATTGCGTTATTAAGTAAGACAATTAAACTGAGAATTCGAGGATTTCAATTTCATTATATGGAAATTTTTTGCACTATTTATTACACATTTATGTTGGAGGTTAATTTTAGGTTAGTTATATTACTAGTTGCTTCGTTACATTATAATAAGTAATATTTTCTTCAAAATATGTTAACCCTATTTTTTTTTCTTTTTAATTTCTAACTCCGTAATGATTTGCGATATTGTTAAATTCTTCTTCTGTTAATGGGTTGTGGTTATCGGTCATTCAATAAAAATGAATTGAAGTGTCAAACCACAAACTACATACCAATCTCTGTCAACCGCGTATAAAATCACTACAAACAGTGCCACAAAGTGGAAATGCACTTACCAATTTTGGATCAATTGACACCACAAACAGGGTCGCAAAATGGAAAAACAAGTGGAACTTTGTGACACTGTTTTTCACAAAAGTACGCATTGCATATGCGAAATGGATTTTTGTTTCTAATTTGATGTATAAATGATAATAATGGTATAAATACGATAGACGAAATGTTATAACTCATAAATGTACTAGTACTTTAATAGGCTTATAAAGGAATTTTACGGAAATATCTTAATTTAAAAAGGGCAATTAATGTGCATATTAAAAAAAATATATCACAAAGAATGTGTTTCATAAGGTTTAGACTCGTCCTTGCTTAACACTGTGCATAATTTTTGATCTGGAGAGAATAATTTCAGTAACAATTTAAATATATTATATTAAATATATTTAAATTATAACAAAACATTATCAGACAATCGGGAATTTAACTTTGGGTATTTTCAGAAAGTTTTTGCATCCCATAACATTTGTATACCTTTTAATACAGATAAACAAAATATAAATATAGTACTGGCATGGAGTCGTGTTCATATTTTCCAATTCCACCGAAGAGAATAATCGAAAAATTACGGGAACGGCTGACAGCCACAATAAAATTATGGTCGGCAGTTCAGCAGTTCGCTCGCCGGCCGACATCCATCCGCTTTTTTTATATTTTATCTTTGATTACTCGCTCGTAAGTTGATGGATGAGTTTTTAGCCGCTTTTTTCATGGCAGGATGGGAAAATATAGCGATAATGCTTGCTCAGATTTCAGCGTCTTCTCCGCTTTTTACGTGCTGAACGTACGCGAGTTGACAAAGAACGGCGAAATAGTCCTTTTTCCAGAGCCGAATACATTTTTTTACTCCTATCGACCAGGCGGGTAATTTTCGGGCGAATGGATCAGCTCCATTTAAATTTTATCCTTAATGTAAGCCTTGATAAGAAGAATGGCATGTACTTTCTCAGAATTTAGAATAAAGCAACCTTTGCTGGGCATCGAAGGAGATTTTCGTGCACAAAGTATACAAAGCGTGAGATTGAAACCTCTATACAAAATTCATTCTTAAATGTAAAATCTTGAATCGATAGAGCCTTAATTGATTTTAAGCAGTGAGAGACATTAGATGTGGGAAGACCCATTTCATCATTCAAAACAACAGTTTTGTATACTGCATTTATCTATAAAAAGCAATTTATTTGCGCGTTCATCAAAAAGGAAGAATTCTATAAACTCTTCATCACCATAATTTGGCCTTCAGGACTGACCTGATAAACTATTGCCTTACGTCTGTTGCGCGTTAAACCTGCATATATTCTTATATACTAAAATCGTCAAAATTTAACTAGATATAGGAAAGTAGAGAATAGGAAAGGGCGCGTCGCTTTGAAATAGAAACAGACATACATTGACGACCAATATCGTTTCAAAATTGGCATCGGTGCGTATTACAAGATCATTTTATACATAGTATAATATTTCTATACTAAAGTCAAATTCTATCTAATCTTCGCCATTATTTAAGGTAACTTCAATATAATACTTAAACAGTTTCAGATATACATCGTTGCACACTTCATGCCATATATACAGGTTGACTGGTATTTAAACCTACATATTAAAGAAAACCGTTTACAATAGATTTACCTTAAAAAAAGTCAATACCAAGATATTTTTTTTGCATGTCGACAAAATTATGTTATTTTTGAAACTTTCTTGTTCTAATGAAATACTCTATACAGGCTGACTCACGACGAACTGCATCGATCGATATGTGAAAGAGTATACACTGGAAAATTCTGCAAATTTTGCAGTATACTAAAGTCGACATGCGCTATTGAACTAATATATTTTTAATAATCTAGCGCATCCGGTTGTATCGGAAGTGTCTGTCAACTTTGTTATTTTTAAATGGAACGTCCTATATATTATTACATTTTTTAATTCTTGGCTGAAATCTAAAGTAAGTTTGTTAAAACAACTACGTTGTTATTTCCAACCATATTTGAAATATTTACATTTTTTTTAAATTTTTGACAGATGGACGAGTGCATCTGAACTTCTATAAATGCAAAGGTATTTAACTTGGAAAATTTGATATTTCTAGAATTGTTGACCGTATAGGGTAGCATCCGAAACCGAATGAATTTTATGAAAAAAAATATACAACGTGTCCGAAAATTACAGTTAAACTGTCGAATTGAAAAATTTTCAAAACTTCTTTTTTTAAATACAACTACCTACTTTTCTCTTTCTCATCAAACTGCCCTTATAAAAATACAAAACAAAAGTCATATTCATTATCCATCTAAAATGGATACTTTTTAAGGTGATTAGTAAAATATTTTGATGTAATATATTCTTAGCCGATCGTTTATGTATTATTTCTTATTTCTTGAGATAGCGGCTGTTTAAAGAGTTGTGTTTATAATTAATACTCATTTTTATGTTTCGACAATTTTTTTATTGTCTTCTTCAGAACGATTTGTTTTTTATTATTTTTTATGTATATATAAATTCACGACACAAACATGTTAAAATTCAAAAATTTAAAATATATAATATAATATATATAAATTAAATACAACCCTTAGAAGCTTAGGTATATTTGTATCTCCACACACGCAGTTTAAATGTAGTTCATTATTGACAAACATTATAAGATAATGTAATGTAGCTTTAAAATTTTAAATTTTTGAATTTTAACATGTTTGTGTCGTGAATTTAACATATACATAAAAAATAATAAAAAACAAACCATTCTGAAGAAGACAATAAAAAAATTGTCGAAACGTAAAAATGAATATTAATTAAATACAACTTTTTAAACAGCCGCTATCTCAAGAAATAAAAAATAATTAGCAAAATATGTATGTATGGTGTAAGAAGGTAGCTTATGTAGTTTTTTAAAATGTCATCCTGCTTTGGTATATCTAAGAAAGTCATGACCATTCGGCAAACAATCTAGCATTGATCAAATGTCACTTAGTTTTGAATTATAAACAATGCCAGCACGCTTAAATTTGTTCATTATTTATGGAGAATGCAATAAAGTGATAACAAGAACATGTGATATCTTTGCTGCTCGGTATCTTCAAAAGCAGAAGCCGTCACCAAACACAGTTAAAGGAATAGTACAGAATTTTAAAAACTTCGAATCGGCTAGGGCAAAAATTCAAAAACATAAAACTATTGTTAATAATGCAAACTACAATTAAAAAGGAATTAAAAAATGTAATAATATATAGGATGTTCCATTTAAAATAACAAGTTGACAGCCACTTCCTTTACAACCGGATGCGCTAGATTATTAGAAATATTTTGGTTCAATAGCGCAAGTCGGCTTTAGTATACTGCGAAATTTTCATAATTTTCTAATAATAATAATAATAATAATAATATATTTCGTCTCCTTTGATCATGAACATGATATAAGACAGAGTCGTGCACAATACAAAAATATAAAATGCAAATAAAACTTTAATATAATTATAAAATACTTAATAGCTAAAAACTGTATATAATAAAAATAGATTAAAATAAAATAGAACTTAATTTATAATTTATGGGCATAAAGAGATATCGGTATCAGCACCATAAAACATATATATCACTAAGTCATGTATTCGCCAATACTATAAAAGCTATTGAGAACAAGGTACTCTTTTAGTTTGTATTTGTATGTTCTAATATTACTTATTTCCTTAATATCACTGGGAAGCCTATTATATAAGTGAATACCAGCGCAAGTGGGGTTATTTTCATATAATACCATTCTATGGCTAGGTATTCGCAGGTCAGTGCCATGTCTGGTGGGGTGTGAATGTTTAAAGTTATTGCGTGGAAGTTTATCAATATTTGCTTTAACAGTACATAATATCTGTAAAATATATAGACATGGCACTGTAAGTATTTTGAATTCCCTAAATAAGGGACGACAAAAAGTTCTAGAGGAAACACCCGCGACATTACGTAGAGCACGTTTTTGAATACGGAAAATTAACTGCTGCTTCGTATCAGCTCCCCAGAAAGAAATTGCATATATCACTCTAGATTGGAAGCAAGCATGATAATATGATAATAAGACGTCTCTAGCTACCAACAACGACAAGCGATATAACGCATAACAAACTGAAGACAACAAAGAACACAAAGCCTGTATGTGTGTATCCCAGCCCAGACCACAATCAATATGAAGCCCCAGAAACCTGGTCGACGATTCTTGTTTAATCGATTGTGAATTGACTCTTAATAGATAGCTACTATCGGTATATTTAGTTTTCGGTATGAAGTTAATAAAAACAGTTTTATCTTGATTCAAAGATAACTTATTTGCTGAGAACCAAGTGCTGAACCTAGCCAACATAATGCTTGCTAAATTCAATGTATCCGCAATGTTGTTCTTTCCGCACAAATAAGAAACGTCGTCAGTAAACTACCACTATCATATACGTTTTGGGAAATCATTGATAAAAATTAAAAAAAGCAAAGGACCAAGGATCGATCCCTGTGGTACACCAATACAAACCTGCAACGGTGAGGATATTGCACCGGCTATCTCCACCACTCTAATGTATACTCTTTCATATATCGATCGATGCAGTTCGTCGTAAGGCACCCTGTATATTGCCATGTGGTCGCATTGTATGTTAAAAACCAATGTATAGCTACACCAGACGCTAAATGCTTGATAGTTTTCGAGAATATTATGCCCGAGCATTTGAATGCAATAGTAATAGTCTATTCGCACCTCTACTACGAAGATATATGTAAATGCTGATAAGGTAGGAATCATGCATTAAACACACACATCTTTAACTCAGTGTTTTTTTAAAGCATTCATTTTAATTACAGTTTCTCCACAAAGCAACGTTCATATCAGTTCATCATTTTTTTTATGTTTGCGTTCACTTATTTAAAGCGTTATTGTAATGTTAACTATCAAAATAACAATTGCAACACTGCATCTCCCATACACTAATCACGTAATTATACGAATATATGCTATAATCAAAATAGGGAATGATACAATTCGATTATAAAATGCAAATGAGCTTTACATCATTCCATAACGCATAACAGAGCGAACAAGCGGTACCTAGCAATTACGATAACGCAATATCGAATAAATCCGCACACAATTTTTGTTGAGATATACAGGGCGCTCTACTTATCTAACGGCTATTATTATCCCTATTGCAACTTTTAGATCGAAAGGATTTATGAAAATATTATTAGATCAAAAGGAGAAATTTCGTCAAATTACTACTAATAAATCTTGATCGCTCTGTTTCTGTCTAACAGTAAGTTTGAGACAGTGGTGTGCACCATTTAGCGCGTGGGTTTCGGTAAAAACAGCTTGCGACACCAAAGGATCGGTAGACACGGAAGATTAAAAGGGAAATAAATGACGGGCGAACGGGGAAAAATCGTCCCTCGGTAATAGGGGTATTTTAGTTTATCCATAAAAGTACGGAAAAACGAGGAAATTCGCCAAAATTTCCATCGAAACAAACCTCTTGCAATGCGAGCCACTGCCATATTATTCTTGAAACATTTATGTTTTTTTTTTTAGTTTTGTAGAAAAATATGAACTAAAAGAAAAAAAAATTATTTCCATTTTATGCTACTGTATGTATACTTTGCTATTCCTATTCACAATAAAGTGTTTAACGTTTCTAGTAGGCAGCTGGTGTATGAAATACTATGAGATTAGCACAGGCAGTTAAGTGAAGTGAAAAATAATCTAAGAACTTGTCGCATAAGTCGACGAACTCTGCCCCTGCTGTAAATTTCGGGTTAATTCCGTGGCATCCGTACACAAATCTACGGATAATTAGTCAGTGAATGTCAACCCTTATCATACGCTCGCCCTCATAATTTCCAGACACCCGTCTCGCTATTCACTGTGCCACATAATTGATTGCCACCTTGCAGCATCCTACAAGAATCCGTCTCGGAGTAATTAATATCGAAATACTTCTTGTTTTGTGTATGGAATACTTCGTGTTCTTAAGTATAACAAGTGATATGATAAGCTCAAGCATGGAAAGTTTAGAACTTAGAATGCTGCACATCCTTGATCTTTCTTTGAAAGTGTGTGAACTTCAATATACCAAGGAAACGCACACAAGCTGGCAGTAGGAAATAAAGAGTAAAAGAGAAGCTAAACGGTTTCCGTTTGTTAAAACAGGAAAAAGTTATAGCTATTATTCAGCTACGCCATTGCTAGCGGTTTTTCATTACGTTCTAACTGGGTAACATTAACAATCTATTCAAATATTAATTATACCATATTATTAAACAAGTTGCTACTATGAACCAGTTTGATCCCAACATCATTGATAAACTACTCAATAAAATTCAAAGAAAAAGATTAGAAAGAATCACATTTAGATAGGTCTATTTCACTTACCAACACTATTACACCTTACATTCCTTTAATCTTCATTGGTCTCCTCTCTTACAGATTAGCCAATCACCCTTTACGGAATGTGTTATTGAATAATAAAGACATTGTTATTAACAGGAAGAAAAGAGGAGTCTATAAACTAACTTGTGACACTTGTGAGAGGAAAATCATGATATGTACGCGGAACATATCATGATTTTGATACACGCATCAAAGAACACCTGCGATGTCTACAACCTAACACTGGTTTTTCACATTTTATCAATCATTTAAAAGAAAACAACCGTCATTTTGATATCAATAAAAATGTCAATATCTTACTGACTTCCAGCAAAGGTGATTTACTTAACAATCTTGAAGCTGTAGAAATTTTGCGAGAACAAACGTTTAATCAAAGACTATGCCCAAATGAAATTTTAAAGCTACTTCCACCATCATATCAGTCATCTGTGGTTCAATTGTTAATCATTAATCTAGTACTATATTTATACTTAACTTTAAAATCAGCTTCTTTATTATAACTAATTGTTTAATTTGATTCTGGCACCGTGCATGTATGTTATTTTTTTTCTTTTATTTACTTTTTAATCATTATCCTGTTAATGGTCTTTGTACTGTTGGATAGTAAAGGTCTATTATTATTATCACAGTATTACTTTTCAATACTCCTTATTACATCCACCAACCAAATGTCTCTTCTTGTTTCTTACTTTTAAAAATTAAAAAAAAAAAAGAAAAATACTTTTCACTTACTTTATTTGTTACAATTTAGGGCACTGTCTGACTTCATCCAGTTAATTTTAATACGTTAATGTTTTCGTTCCGTTTACAATTTTGCAATTTCATCAATTTAACTTAACTAAGTATTTTCAACATTTCTTTTACACATATGTTCATTATTTGTAGTTTCCCCTACTTTGGCTTCCAGCTTCGGCCTGATGAAGGATGGTTTAACCATTTGAAACATGTCACTATTGTTTAATTATTAATAAAAAGAGTTTGTGAGATTTGGACCAAATTTTCAATTCACCTTTTGTAATTATCATGTACTCACACAAAGTCAACCTGAAAGAATTAAATTAAAAACTAATTATTATAAGCTGGAGTAGAACTATTTATGATGAACCAAATCGAAAGATTGACGGTAATTCCGCGGAAATAACTCTACATACAACAACACTTCAAGTCTTAAAACTCATGTCTTTGGTACATTTTAAAAACTATCTTGTGTTTTCCTCTCCCAGTTTTTGGCACCTAGACTTTATATATTAGATTAGATTAGATTAGGATTGGATGTGCCCACAGATCTGTTTTACCGCCACCTTTTCAGATCTATAGTAATCTCCTTTTTTCCTAGAACACTCTCTATTTTTTCCTCTTAATTAGGTTTGTCGTTCTTAAGAGCGGGATGCTCCTTGCATTGCTACTAGCTGTGGGGTTCTTCACGCTCATTAGTAAAACTCTTGTCCTCACCAGGCCGTCGCACTCACACACCACACGAACTGGTGTTCTTCCTCCTCTTGGCAGAATCTGCAAATAGCATCATCTACCAGGCTTATATTGTACATATGCCTATTTATTCTGCAATAATCTGTCAGTAGACCTACTATCGTTTTGACATTATCATTATTTCTAGAGACTTCAGGTCAGACAGCTACCACAACAAAAAAAAACAATCAGGCTTTTGTTCTTTTAGAAGCACTTTTATCTGTCTTTGCCATCGCTCTCTGGACTCATTATGTAACCATTCATTGATATATTTCTTGTTAATTTACGATTTGGTAATGCTAAAAGAAGGGCCAGTTCCAGAGAATGACCTTGACGAACTTCGTCTGACCATGTCATCCGCCGCCTTATTTCCCCTCACGTCCGAGGGGCTAAAACTTAGGCCAATGTTAATTTCCTTTGGATGCTCACTTCATTTAGAGCGCTTACACAGTCCCAAATTAGATTAGGGTCCACACTTATGGAACTAATCGTTTTAAGTGTGCATTCTTAGAGATCTTGCAGCACCGTTGTGTCTTTACTGAAGCTCTGACGCCGTAGTCCGTTTAGAGCCACCTATATACCAGTTCGAGTCTGCTCTTACTGGATTGCATTTTTTCCCAGTCCTTCTTATTTGGGTATTATGACCTGATTTTTTATTTAGGTTGAATTTTTGAACAATGGCTTCACATAGCGTCCCCAAAAGACGTGCCTCCTTAAGTTTATCTTATATCCTCCTAAGTCGTCCCTTTCTTTTTCTTACGCCTTCCCCTCTAAATAGCACCCACCTGACGTGTCTATTGTCTGCTATTCTGTATATTGTGGTCCAGTCACCTTTCTTTTTGTACCTTGAATAGTTGGATTATCACTGGTCAACTATGCAACTGCATAATCTTCACACTTTTTTGTTGTCTCTATTCCCCATCAATTCTTCTAACTCTTCAGATCATCCTCTTATCCCCAAATCCACTGTTTCCTCTCATTTTTTTTTTAATGTTCATAGTTCCCATCCATACAATACCGTTGATCTAATTTTTTCCTTGCTTCCTTTATCCAGTCTGCCATAATTCCTGCATTTTCCTCGCTTTTCTTTCCCAGTATAAGTTCAAGCTATTCAAAGCGCTCCACACTTCCAAAGCTATCGAAATATCGAATTTGAAAACTTCTTACTCTAATCTGTTCTTATTATTACCTTATCTCTATTCCGTGTTTGTTTCAATCCTCTTATCTCTATTTTTTTTTTGTTTTTTCCCTGTTTAGGGAGAGGATTACATTGTTTTTTTTTTCTGTATGTTCAAATACCACACCAGTTTTCGTTCTTGTGTTAGCTGCGCCTTACTCATCGGTTCCTTATTGCAGTATGGCATGTCTTTCGTTTGTAACTTGCTTTTCCTGATAATATATTCCAACACTAAGTTGAAGAATACCGTACATAATTGATCGTCTTGTTTCAGTACTCTTCTTACTTCGAAAGGTTTCCATACTTTTCCATCGATAGTTGCCCTACCTTCTGTTCTATTTAAAACCTTTATTGAAATTCACAAGGACTCCTAGTTTTTGAATGACTGTGTACGTATTGGTTCTATCGATTATATCATATTCTTGTTTTTAATTCATGAATAAAATGTGGCCCTAACTTTTATTCATAACCGTTTAAATCTATTTTAAGCTAAATACCTGGTCAAATCGTTAATTTGTTTTTCTTGAACCTCCATGATAGCCTTACAATTAACCTCATCTTTATTAACAGGCAACGCACGTCTGTCTATGAGAGCTATAATTCTAACATTTGCTCGTTTCTCCTTTGATGAAAATGGAGCACATGATTGTACTAGAATACCAAGTCCTGGATAGAATTTTGTTTGCCCACATCTGTTGCCTTAAGTGAACTATTCATCACTGAAGTACTTCACCTTCTCCCTTCAAAGTTTCAACATTACATCACATATTAATTCTTTTTAAAGCATTCTATTAGTCTCTTCTCTCTAATAAGCAACATTTTCCCTATTTAAGTGCCTCTATATCTCCTATACTTTCCGAGATAGCAATGGTGTCCCGATCTAAGCAACTTTGTATATGCGAAACGAGTCATTTGCCAATGTTCATTACGATATTGTGTTCAGAATTACATTAGGTACTTTTACCCATCTTAGGTTTGACCATTTGACTGCGGGTCAGCCTGTATATAACTTTTAGCACTATATCCAGTTTAATTTAGTTTACTTTATATTGTATCACGACGTTTCATCAGCATTATTTTTGACATTATCAAATTTATATAGATATTTGTCATGTATTCTAAATTTTCTATCTTAGAAAAAACGGTCAAAACTGGTCCAGCATAGGCCGTAGCAACTTTACACAAGGTTGATCTCATTTTAAACAACAAATTAGTTGACTGTGGTCTATTTTAGACTAGTTTTAATCTTTTTTCTAAGCTTGAAAAATAAAACAAATAAAAAAAAAGCAAATGTGGATGGCGAAGAAATAAAATTATGTATGTACACTTGATAATGTCAGAAAGCTATGCTGACGACACGTCGTAATAAAATATAACTATTATTACAAGCTGCTTCAGAATCCTACAACTGAAACACAAAATTGTAAACCAGTATGTGTATACTGATTTGTTGTTTATAGCACTAGCAGCTTGTACTTCTTTTGTGTCAACCATTTTACCACGCCAAATCATTAAACATTCTTTTTGTTTCAGTTTGTGTTACCACATCAATTCTTTAATGGTTTAAGCAAAACTGTACCCATGGTATAAACGCTTTTATTAATATTAACATTAACTTGGTCTATTGTAATTATTAATAGCAACCAAAGTATTAAAATGAACGCATGCTAGATTTTACGCTGTCTCTTTAATCTTCCGACACCGTACTCCTCTCTCACACTACACTTTTAATTTCTTTGCAATGAACTAGAAGAATCAAGTATTTTAGTCTATCTGGCCTCAACGCCTACAACAAACAAAGGATATCTTCGAGAGCTTCTTGAAGTCCATATATCTCATCAGTACTTCTTGAGTAAACTTCTTATATTCAAAATGGATTTTTTTCTCTTGAAAAGAAAGTGCATGCTTTCATTTTAAAACTGCCATAAAGTTTAAATTTGAAATGAAGATTTTGCTTCTACTATATTCAATGCACAGTAGGTTCTGGAATTTATTCTATACATCAGCACATCATTAGATATGTAAAAGTTTTATCATTTCTTCAACTTCTCTTTCTGTATCAGAATATATTTCCGGCGATGTTTCTACTTTGAAGCCTTAAGCAATTTTCTATGAAAGTTAGAGGTAAGGGTACTTTTTGCTCGGCCGCTTTCTCACCTTTGGCTTCTGCTTCGGAATATATTTCAGTAACTAATATTTATTACACTTAATATGAAAGGTAAATTAGTTTGCCGTAATTATTTCGAAGCAGCAGACTTTCAAACGGGAAGAAGTGCTCTTAGGTCTTTTAGAATTTTCGTATTTATTTCGAGAAGACCAATTTTCCTCGGTGAACACCATGAATTATCTTAAGCTTTTATATTCCAGCTAAACTTGAGTGTTCCGTAACAACAAGTAGGCACTTGCGAACGAAAATAATAATTAGTGCCGTAACCTACTTCAAAATTGAATTTATTTATGTTTCCTGCGGAAAATTGGATGAACCTCGTTCGGCATCATCTTTTACGAGACGAGGACCAGACCGAGAGCCGCTATCTCGCTTATAACATCTCGGACGGAGGCGAAGGTGAGGACAGGGTAGTCTCCGGGGGAGAAGCCGACGCCGTTGGAGCGGCCGTCCCAGGCCTCATTAAAACTACTAATAAGAAACAGACAAACGTCGAGTGGAGTTCTTGAATTACTTAACTTCTTCCGGTGAAGGGCCGTTGTTCCCGTAATAGACTGTTAAGATCTGTATATTGATGTGTTTCACGAGAAACGAAGGCAATTAGAACGAACGGCGAAGTGTAGAGATGCGGGACGGGTTTATCTGGCCCGTCTGTCGAAGATGGGGAGTTGTTTGTCGTTGCCATGAAAATTGGGGGAAATTTCATCCGCGCGTTCCGGTGCCCGGAGAATTTTTTTTCCGGCTAGCAACGATATAACTTTGATTAATAGCGTCATCCTTGAGGTCGGAAGCAGTTGAGCTTCCTTTCAATCTTATCAGGACTGCGAGACTTAATGGATACTTGATGATAATAGTTCGTAGCGTTGCTGTAAGAAATCTGAATTCGTGGAAATCCTCTCCTCTAAAAACGTTGAAATCAGAGAAAACTGTCTGGTACATATAGGTTATAGTAAAAAAACTGTAACACATGTTTATAATATGTCTTATAAATCCTATATTCTTTGAAGTACCTTACCAGAAACTTTATTGCGCTACAGTAAAACGGCGGTTGATAACTATTTTTTATATTGTTTCCCCCTGGTCTATCACATGATTTATTATTGGAAAAACTAGCCCATCACGGAATCAGAGACCCCCCTCTTTCATTTATTGAGAGTTTTATTAAAAACAGATATCAGTGTGTTATTAAAGACAACGAAACATCATCTTTGAAACATAATTTGTATGGCGTCCTCAAGGCTCCGTCTTAGGGCCCATTCTTTTCATGGGTCCGCACATCGTGAAGATTCTTGCAGACCTTTTTTCAAACAATTTCGAATTTTAACAATTACTAATCAATATATTTTACAATGTCTGATCTACTGCAGGAGTAACTTGGACTCTTACTATCGCCAGACTAACTAATTATATCCTAACCCACAATTTAGCCAAACCAAAAACATAAACCCATTTAGATATATTTCTTTAAAACTATATAATTTATTTCCTACTAAATGGAAAGATCTTAATGACATAATGTTCCAAAAAGTAATTAAAATTTATTTAATAGATAATCCTTACTATGAAATACAGTAATTCATTTATTATAATATAACTACTGAGGGTGTAGAGTAGCGTGTGTCCCTGGCTTCGGACCTGTACTTGTATCTTTTGTTTATTGTCAATGTTTAATATCTTTGTCTGTTGTTAATGTTTAATGTTGTTTGTTAATTCTAGTCTAACATGTGCATACGATTTTTTTTTGTCACGCACGAATAAAATTATCTATCTATCTATCTTAAATTTTATAGCAGCACTTCGAGTATAAATCATGGTCTTTATCGAGATAAAAATGAAATAATAATATACAAACACCTGGAAGAAGAAGGGTTAATTACCTGTCAATGATGTGAAAAATGTATAAAACAACGAATTAACAAACACTGGAATCATTAGACACCGTGTAAAAAGAGGTAAATAATTAAAACAGTTAAAATCTAGTGTAAGCAGGGGCATAACAAACAAGAATGAATATAATCGGTCAAAATGTACTCACAATCAGCGACACTAGAAGTATTACACCTGAAAGAAATAATTGTTTTTTTTTTTTGCATCAGAACAACTATATTTAAAGCAAGCTATTGTAAAAAATGTGAACTTTGTATCTTTGATAATTTTTTACGAAAAAAAAAATTATCTCTTAGTTTTTCTTTGTAAAGAAACCTGTTTATGCGAGCATTTCTGTACTAGTACAGAAATGCTCGCAGTTATTGCGCCCGTCTATGAGTGTTAAGCGTAATAAAATGCGTCAAAATTATCACCGTGTTAGTGACTTAGTAGTAGTTGGCTATCGAGATGTTGGTTTGTCCTATCGCGAAATTGGTCGACGTGTTAATTCTACTGCAGTGACGGTAATGCGAGTGTGTGGCGTGTAGACAAAGGACGACTAGCTCTACGAGAGCGTTTTGCTACTACGCGTCAAATCGCTGACTAATGGTTTGGAAAAAGAAGATAGACCTGATACTATGCCTACACCATATCGTCGCATTCGAGCCTTTGGACTTTCATACGGCCCACGATTAGTGCTTCCCTTGGCTACGGACCACTGTCATCAACATTTGAACTGGTGCAGAGAACAGCAACATTGGGAAGCAGAATGGTATAATGTCATATTCAGCGATGAAACGCTATTCTGTCTAGGTATGCACGATGGCCGCAGGGAGGGTACGACACGTCGCCGGCGCTCGTGGAGACCGACGTGAGATGTCTAAGATCGAGTTTGCTGTTAAGAGACATGTATACAGAACTGTTGGAGTAATGGTTTGGAAGCTATTGCCTATGGTAGCCGATCACCCCTTCTCTTTATTCGAGAGAGTATGACAGCAGTGCCTTATGTTGATGATGTCCCACAAATCCCTTTACTACCTTATCTAGATGGCTGTTCACACGTTCTTTTTCAGCAAGACAACGCACGTCCCCAAATTGCTCATCAAACTATAGACTTTCTCCAAGAAGCAAGCGTTAGCGTTTTGCCATGGCCACCCCGTTCACCGAATTTAAACCTCATGGAACATGTGTGGGATGTCATGGTGAGGAGACTGTCCACCATCCTCCGTAGACTATTTCATTCTGTCGATGCCTAAACGTGTACAGGAGTGTACTCAGCTACTCAACCTCTCCAGAGTGTTGTAATTATAAAAGACCATAGCAACAGCATAGGAACAAAGGACTTTCCTAAGCTGTAGTGACAAAATAGGTGGATATATGTTCCAATTTACGACGAAGCACGAACCCCGTTATTAGTAAGAGAGCCCGCAGAGTTACTCTCATCATGTAAATGTAAAATTCCGTCAACGACATGTCTAGTATAACTCTTTTTAAAGGGGTAGTAATGCTTAAGCCTCAGCTTGTTAGGCGCCCGCAGAGCTAACTCTCCCTCCTAATCAATATTACGATCCCGAAAAAAACACCGACTTTCATAACTGGTTATTCTCTGGTTTCTGCTACTGATAGCCGGTATTGCGCTTACTGTCATGAAAACATATTTGTTTGTTAGCACAACTTAGGAGAGTCCTTTGTTCCCCAGATTTTGCTAGTCTGTTATGATGACAACACTTGGAAAGGTTGAAGATTTCCAATAACTTAAAAGATAATAAACGGTTGCTGGAGAGGAGTAATGTAGTTTATGAAATCAATTGCAAAAATTGTAATAAATTACTATGTTGGCCAAAGTTCCAATCTGCGATGGAAACGTTTGAAGCAGCATCATTATGACGTACCCAGGAAATAGCCATACAGAAGTTTAGCATTACTCTATACCTTTAGATCATGTTTTTGATTTTTGTAATTTCATCATTCTTGATTATGAAGATAACTTCCAAAGGAGATTAATAACTGAAGTGTTACATATAAGAACTGGTGGAGGAATGGTGCTTTTCACAAGGACTCTCAGTTAAACCACAACAAAGTTGGTTGCCTTCACCAACATGAGGAAACTCAATGACCTAGGCGGCGTTAGACTGTTTCGGCAGGAATTACAATTAACCAAGAAAGTAAAGTATCTGGGTGTTACCATCGATGCGAAACTGAGCAGGAAAAATTACTTAGTTAAAACAACGACCAGGGCTACGCAATTATTTTGGCGTTGCAGGAAAGTTGCTGGTAAAACCTAGAGACTAAAGCCGAGAGTGATCCATTGGCTGTATACTGCCGTGATAAGACCAGCGATAGCATACGGGGCAGTAGTCTGGTGGAGGAGAACAGAAGTGTACTGCGCAGTGAAGCTGCTAACAGCTGTCCAGAGACAGGCATTGCTGGGAATCACTGGTGCAACTAACAGCACAGAGACTGCTTCTTTGGAGACCATTGTGGGCCTCCCCCCGCTGGAGCTTAATGTGACAGCGGAGGCAATGAATGCGATCCTTAGACTGAAAGCCAACAACCTGTAGCATCCTAAGTTTAGGGTGGGAGGGCGTACTCATACTACGGGTACGATGCTGGACAGGCCATTGCTGCAAATGTCCACGAACAGCATGGCACCCGAAATTATCTTCACTGAAAAGGTGAAAATCTCCATACCGAACAGAGAGCAGGCACGTAGTGAGATCACTGCTATTGATAAACTGGTTACGACGGTCCAAATTCAGACACGGAACAAATTCAGAACAGCATACAACGGCCTTCCAGGCAGAGGTATTCGCCATTGCAGCCTGTGCAGAGATGATTGCAAAAGAGGACTACATGAGGAGAAAAATTAATCTAATGACTGACAGCCAGGCTGCCATCAAGGCAGTCTCGCACCCCGTAACTAGGTCAAAACTAGTTAGAGACTGCAAAGAATCGCTCAATACACTGAGACGAGACTACACGGTGTCTCTGATTTGGGTACCGGGACATGAGGATGTAAAGGGCAATGTAATAGCCGACCAACTAGCCAAGGAGAGCTCTAAAAGACACTTCATGGGTCCAGAGTCTGTATGTGGGATTACTAAGGATTCTGCAAGAAGGGAGATCTGGACCTGGTTCGATAAAGAAAGTACAAAGAAATGGAGGTCGACTGAAGGTCAACAACATACCAAAGCGCTAATAGGGGATAGAGATGCTAGATTCTCTGATAACCTACGCAGGCGCAGCAAGAAAGAAGCTAAAACCATTACTGGGCTGGTAACTGGACACTGTCCCCTGAAAAAGCATCTATACAACACAGGCCGAGTAAGCGAACCGTGGCGCAGAAGATGCGAACTACAGGAGGAAACGAGCTACATGTAATCTGCACATGTGAGGAATTGAAGGTACTCAGGCAGAAATATTTCGGGGGAGCTCTATTGGAGCCCTCAAAGATTCTCAAGTTTCCGCTGGGCAAGATACTGGGCTTTATAGAGAACACCAAGCTGCTCGAGTGGAAATAAGAGACTTAATAGAGATGGTACAAGGAGCACCTAGCTCAAGTGCCCGGACTTTAGGTGTCCACCCTAACTTAATGAATGAATGAATGAATGTATGTAAGAACTTCGGATAATTGCAGTTTTAGAACTGATACTATCAATAGCTTTAATAACTTTTATTCTTTCACATCTTCAATATTAATCACTATTTTACTGTGTTTGTTGAACCATACTTGTCTAATAATAATTTTCATTATTTAATTTTAATCTACAACCTTTTATTGGTTTACTTCTTTCAGAATTTACCTCTGTCTTTTTACTATTCTTGTTCATTTTTGCCTGTGGCTCACACACAGTTGTCGTTTTACAAAAAAGTTTCTTTATGGGCATATATTTTATCCGATTATATTCATTCTTGTTTGTGCTTTTCCATTTACACTAGATTTTAACTGTGTTTTAATTATTTAGGTACCTCTTATTACACTACGCGTGGCGAATGAATATTCGTTAATTTCTTATTTTATGCATTTTTTGACATTATTGTTTATTTACTCGACAGATTCTGATAGTCAAGCAGCCATCAAGGCGCTGAGCTCATATGAAATCAGCTCCAAGATGGTCTGGGAATGCCTAGGGAAACTAAATGAGCTAGGCAAAAGAAATAAAGTAACTCTCCTGTGGGTTCCGGGTCACACAGAGGTGGAAGGAAACGAAATAACGGATAACCTCGCAAAGAAAGGGGCTGGAATGCCTTTTGTAGGGCCTGAACCCTTCTGCGGGTTAAGTAGCAGTACAATACTGAAGAAACTAAAAATAGAAATGGAGCAGAGAAAATCCAGTTATTGGGCAAATCTGCAGGGAATGAGGCAAAGTAAAATTCTCTGGGAACTTATAACCAGAAGAGGTTACAGAATGCATCAACCTGAGTAAGAACAAAGTTCGCATTTTAACAGGAATACTTTCAGGCCATTGTAGACTGAAAGGACACCTGACTAAGCTTGGATTGGAAAAAGATCCTGAATGCAGATTCTGTGGGGAACAGGATGAAACACCCATCCACCTCCTCTCAAACTGCGTAGCACTATGCAACTCGAGGGCATTTCACCTGGGAGCATGTGAAATCGAAGAGGGAGACTTACCTAGACTGGGGCCCTCTGACATCCTACACTTTCTAAAAGGAATAGGACTGGAAGGCCAGCTGTAAAGCAGCAAGAATAGGGGACACAATAGATCTTTTAGGTCGCAATGTAACACCACCCTTCTACTTACATACATACATACTCGACAGATAAATAGCCCTTCTTTTTTCATGTCATTCTCCACATTATTATTTCATTTTTAGCTTGATAAACTCAAAGTTTATGGTCGAAATGTTGCTGTTAAGTTTAAAGAAAACAATATAAAAAATTGCCCATTAACCGCCTTTGTACAATAATTATACCTAAAGAGCGTTCTTTTATTATTTTGTTGCACTAGACGCAAGTTTCTGTAACAAAGTTATCATCATCAAAGATATCATTGCTTCGGATATTAGCGGCGCATATGAAAAATAGAATCATTTGGGCGTACAACTTGAAACTGTTACTCCAATTAGACTTGGAAAATTTAATACTTCCAAACCCTCACGAAAAAGACCACTTAGGATTATCCTATAATATATAAGTTTTTCGGAAATAGTAATCTGCTTGTGCTTTGCTTTATTTTAAGTAGATAGATATAAATTGCAAAATTAGTACCTATATTTGCCACCAAAACTTTAGATAAAGCGGAATACCAAATTATGTGTGCGCTAGTTTCTGATAAGTATGCTTCAACTGTTATTAAATTATTAACTTTGAATATAGTATTAACTGCAAGTTTATAGTGTAAGCTACCGAACATTTACTTCCTAAATTATTCATCACGTCATTAATCATTAAACTTAGGTTCGAATACAATAGCAGGGAGTAATCTGCAGTTGAACGCCATTCTCCGAACGATCGGCTTTTTCTTTGCCGCATCAGTTCGCCGGCTTTAAACTACGGAAGACCCAATTTTTACTAATCCTCCTAATATGTCACACCGGTACACACTTCAACCTTATCAGCTAATGGAAACGTTGGCTACGACTTCAGTAATAGCCGCATTCCCCCGGTTTGCCGTCTCTAACAAATTGATACAATCCGCAAGGGTAGCGCGCTCTCGTCCTCTCTTTTGCCGGCAAAACAGATGACAGTCGCAAGTCGACGCACACGCGATCCCCTAATGATTAAATCGATGCGCGAAGTTTGGCGAATTAATGGTTTTCGAAGCAGTTAGGGGAAGGAAATTCACGAGCGCGGAGGTAATTCAAATTCGGCAGGATTCACGAAAGCCGAAAGGGCTAACAGACCGAAAGGATTTCCACGGATATTAAGGTCGCAATTGGGTCTTGTTGTGTGTCACCCCTGCCTGCTCGGACCTCTTATTATTTATGCGGTTTCGAGCATAGACATTCGACTCTACACTTTGAAAGTAATTTAGGCCCGATTGGCCAGCATTGCTTAGTGTTGAGTTTCTATGGAGATCTTTCATTTACATAAATATCTTATAAGCAAGAAAGAAACTTTTCAACTTCGTTTGAGGCAAATCCTTTCGCTTTAAAAGTCAAACGTTCTGGTAGCTATTGTGACTAAAATGGTTTATACATTCAACACTGAGGATTAAAAATATACAGGGTGAGTTTTTTATCTTGAGACAACAGAATATCTGTAAAACACTGCACCAAATCAAAAAAAAAGATCTTAATAAGATTTGTTATAATGTAGGGGGCT
Source organism: Protaetia brevitarsis (assembly GCA_004143645.1). Classification (NCBI taxonomy): domain Eukaryota; kingdom Metazoa; phylum Arthropoda; class Insecta; order Coleoptera; family Scarabaeidae; genus Protaetia; species Protaetia brevitarsis. Next base: position 3,181,012 of record RXPK01000202.1, on the reverse strand, counting down.
CACTGAATGGTGCCGAACTCGATATGGACACTTCAACGGATACAAGATAATTCCAATTTTTTTTGCTCGAGTATTATTTTCTGACGAGGTGAAATTCACAAATCACGGTACGGTAAATCGGCACAACATGCATCACTGGAGTATCGAAAATTCTCATTGGTTGCGCCAAGTTGAACATCAACATCCTTGGAACAAAAATGTTTGGTGTGGAATAATTGGCAATAAGCTTATTGGTCCATATTTCATCGATGGAAAATTAAATGGTGAAAAATATGGAAACACCTTGCAGAACGAACTTCCAGTGTTACTTGAAGACTTTCCCCTGGACGTACGACAAAGAATGTGGTTTCAACATGACGGTTGTCCAGCACATTATTCAAGAATAGCACCAGAAGTATTAGATCGAGCCTACAATCGTCGATGGATCGGAAGAGGTGGTCTAGTATCTTGGCCTGCAAGATTGCCAGATCTTACTTCCCCTGACTTCTTTTTGTGGGGCCACATAAAGTCTGGAGTTTATACAGAAATGCCAACCACGAGGAAAAACATGATTGAGCGAATCACCGACGCTTGTTCAATGATTACGCCGGAAACACTTCTCAATTGTGTGCAATCATTCCAATTGCGAATAAATAAATGTATCGAAGTGGAAGGGCACATTTTCGAACACATTTTCTGAAATGGGTATGATAAAGTAAAGTTCTTCGTTGTTGAATGGCTTTTTGAAATATTATTTAATGTTAAAATAAAAAAAAAACACTAAATCACGTTTGCTTGCTTCTCTTTTTTGTGTATTTTTTCTAGACGTTCACAATCATATTTTTTGCGATTACAGCGCAATCTGTTACGAATCGAAAAAAACTTTCAAACAAAAACTACATACTTGATGGCGTAGAATCCGAATCTTCAATACAAAATGGGGGTTCCCATTTAAGATTTCAAAGTCGTCCCCCCTCCCACTCTGGAGGGATGAGGTAGGGGATGGACTTCGGTGCCATTCAGTGAGCCCCCTACATTATAACAAATCTTATTAAGATCTTTTTTTGATTTGATGCAGTGTTTTAGAGATATTCCGTTGTCTCAAGATAAAAAACTCGCCCTGTATGTATAAGTAGTGTCAGCAAAGCTAACAAAGTTTTACTTTATGATTGCTAGGCATTAGTAAATCGTTGCTGAAGATTGTAGATAATTGCACTATCTGATTACTAATTTTATAGTTTAATCATTTTGAAGCCATCAAAATTTAAAGTTTTGCATGTAAAAGTTTTTTATCATTTGAAATTCCAGATAAAAACACAAAACAAATAACTAAAATTTTTCAAAGGAAAGTTATTCATATTTTTATTGTAGATATTTAAAATTAAAAAATTATAATAAAAGATTTTGTGGCACCATCTATATTGAACAAAGTGTTAATCACATGCACCACACACCAAGTGGAACAGAACATCCACCAATACTCAGTTATTACTGATAATTAAAATATAAACTTAACGAATGATGTAAATAATCAATATAAAAAACACGTTATTTCAAAGGTTCAAAATTAATCGTCTTTTTAAATGAAATTTCAAATACCGTGACGTTGGAAACTTGAATATCATAATACAGGATACGTTGAGTTTTTCTTCACTTGTCTAAACGCATGGCTTGCACGTGATCTAAACAATAGAATAACAAAATCAGAAACAAGTTACGGATTCGAACATTAAAGAAATGGCGTAGCTTTGTGAAACAAGCCAGAATAGAAAGGCCTGCGTTGAACGCACTCTGAATTTTTTTAACACTTCTGAAAAACGAAAACACCCAAAAAGTGTTACAATTGAAATTTATTTGAAAAAGACAACTCACTAGGATTAGGTAAATTAATTAAAATAAATTCTCTTCACAAAATTATCGGATAAAATCCCATTGAATTCTGTGTATAAAAAAAAATATTGACATCCAATGGAAGAAAACCTCGATTTTGTCCAAACAACACCAATGGAATACTCCGATCTCAAATGCAAACATCCAGAAGACCCTTTCCAAGAAACAATTTGAACTGTCGAGTTCATTTCTATTTCTGAATCTTAAAGGAGAACAAGTGAAGACTGCTGTCACCTAGAAGACAATCTAGACCTCAGAACTTGTAAAAAGGTCGTAAAAACTTAAACTTATATTTATTACCAGAGAGACTATTTGCAGTAAAAATCCGTCTTTAGAATCACAGATATATATAAGCTTTTAATTTTGCTGAAAAAGAGTAATGTTTGTTAAAAATAGCTAAAATTTTACTCACAATATTTTATTAAAGATCGGTCATACATTACAAGCAATTCCTAATAAATTAGATTAAGAAATTAACCGACATAATTGCCAATTTATTGAACAATTAAATGCATAAAAGAATTAAACAACTAACAAGAGAACACAGATAAATGTGCCTCATCGATTTAAATAAAACTTGGTGGGTTTATAGACTGATAGAACACCGATAAGTTCTTTAGCTGCTAAATCCTTCGTTTTCAAGGTGTAAAGCGCCCGATCGGCAACACTACCCTTCCCTATTCGCTTTAATATCTCCAAAATCATAAGACATATCAAGAAAAAAAGATTGAGATAGATATTTAACTGTTGTAGTGGTATTAAAGTATAGCGACAATAGTTTCCCTATAAATTATTGTTTACTGGTAACAAGCCGAACCTCCTTATTTTATTAATTTTTATTTTCTAAAAAATACAATTATTCCATATATACTAAACATGCCACAAAATAACCTAGTTTATAGAAAAATATCCCATTATTTAAATGTATTCGATTAGCACATTTGATATCATACACTTACTAAATTTATAATTGTTATGGAAAGTTGCTGACAAGCTTAAAAAATTATCTGTAGAAGGAAATATCTTTAGTGCTCATATGTAGTTATTAATCATCCGTGATATTAAAATGATTTCTGATTGAAACCTCATCTGCAAATCTTCACGTGCAGATGAAATTGACTATCCTTCGTTTAAAGCTAACCACTGATGGATATGGCATTTAAAAAAAGTACATAGAATTTTTTCTTGTAAAATGGCAAAATTTATCACACGATTTGTTAAAAAAATTAAAGTTAAAAGTAGACAGTTGGACAAAACAAGGCAGACGAGAATGGCTTTAATTTAGAGATACGCTACGATTGAACCTTATCCGCAATGGGAACAGAAACAGTGGAAGCCATCGTGCAATCATTATCTGGTATTACGCATAGTTATACAATCATGCCAACAATTTCATCAAATGGACGACTAGTATCATCCCTTCTTCTCGTGTTCAAAAAAAAAACAACAGCTCAACTTGATCCGAATGTGCAGAAACCGTTTTTACACTTATTAATGTATATCTATCTGCATCAACATCAGAGAAATTAACCTCACAGTATTTTAAAGATTGGTTTGCAGATGTCTTCTTACCAAATACTGAAACTGAAAGCGTTTTATTACCAGATTTGTGGACTGGACATTGTCTGAGTGAAAAATTTAATACCACTGGTCAAAAAATTCGAATTTTTTACGACTCCTAGGAAGAAAACTTCAATATTCAACGTTCTGAGATGAAGTACTACTTATGCGGTACGATTTAACTTTCCATCAAGAAACAATTTTCAGAATTAACTGTATTCTGAACATCTTCTTTGATCTTTGACACATAATCCAATATATTTAGATACGCAACTAGCAACAGTTAATTAATTAAGGGCTGGGGAGTATTCCAACAATGCAAAATTTACTTTCAGGCGGCAATAAAATTCCTATTAATCAAAAAAAAATATAAGGAAATGAAACCAATTGAGTAAATACATTGGAGTCTACAAGAAGTAACAATAACTGAAACTCGGCGCCGTTAGATAGAAGCTCTGAAATTACGTTAAGAAATAAAAATGCTAATCTAGAATATCTGGATAAAATACAAAAGCTATAAGGAGTTTGGAAATTATTTATAAATATTTTTTTTTGATTTTTCACTTAAATTTATAGTTAAAAAAAAAGCGTTTCAAACATAAACTACAAATTACGCTTGCTTTTAACTGCTGTAATGTCAGTTCCCTTGTTTTCCGATTGTGTCCTTATCTGGGCAGTTTAAGTTACCCGTCTCCAGTATATTTCGTTATCTACAGTTATATAACCGCCCTGACACGGGATATCAACGTGAACGAATGTTACACCCTCGTTTTAGCACCCCAGCCACTATCACTCGAGCCGCTGTTACCGAGAGAACTGAGAACCCTTGCACCAGTTCTACGTGACACAGTTTTCCGGCGCTTATAAAATTTTATCCCGGCCCTCTCGGGATGGAGTGAGCGAGGGAAGGAGAGTTTACGATTGTTTGAACTTTTCAATGAAATTAAATTATGGGCGGCACGTTCGACGTAACTTTTCTCGTCTTATTTAATAACCAAATGCGTTTTATGGCTCGGAAGAAAGAAAAAAAAAAGTGGGACTTGTGAACGTTTTACCCGCTAAATCATTCACTAACACAGTCTCGTTCCAATTACACCGTAACGGCGCAATTTAAATTAAGCCTGGACAAGTAATTTGAAGCAGTAAGCAGTTCTTGTAATGATATTTTTTTCTAAGAATTATGGCGATTTTAAAAATTATATCAACTGTGATAGGATCACATTATGTCCATGAGAATTGACGTTTTATGACAATAACTACAATTATTAGGTGTGTGTAAGCTTTCATAATGCATAATAAACATGTATTTCGGGTATTGTCGCGTTGTTGCTTTTGGCTTGACATTTCTGTGATCACACTATTACGCAGAAAAACTACATGTACGAGTTACCCCAAGTACGTGGCGAACCAACTTGCATAACACTACGAAAACACCAACAGCTACGTAAAAAACCCTGAGCATTTCGTCGAGATGCTACAGCGATACGAAATAACTAAAGAAGATTGATTAGTATCGTTCGACGTCAAATGATTATTCACTAATGTAGAGTGTGCTAATCAGTAATCGATAATTCATTTGATATAATCGAATGCAAGAATCGGTCGTTAAGCACATCAGTAGTTCCCATTTTTCCTGCCTTATCGATTAAAAATCTGTTTAGCGTTATCGGATCTTTTTGATTCTATTCGCCCAACACTAATTAGTGTCTGTAGTGTTGATACCAATTTTCTGTAGCTGTCTCTTCAATGTACAGCGTCCTGTTAGGAGATCTGTTGTATGTATGTATGTATATATATTGCAAGGGTGATATTACACTGCGACCTAAAAGATCTATTGTGTCCCCTGTTCTTGCTGTTTTATAGCTGGCCTTCCAATCCTATTCCTTTCAGAAAGTGTAGGATATCAGAAAGCCCCAAGTTAGGTAAGCCTCGCTCTTCGATTTCACGTGCTCCCAGGTGCAATGCCCTCGATACGAAGATGATTCCTACTGAGTTACAGTAGTTCTTCAGATTTCTTTTTTGATAGTTCCTTAATAAAGGTCTTAGCATGAATTTGCCTGGTTTTATTATTCGGCTTTATTTTTTCCTTCGATTGCTAAATATCCAGGCATCCACACCCAAAATGACTTTATTGTCATCTGTCAGGCTATTCAGTTATTAAGACATCCCCAAACCAGTCTTGATTGCATCTAGGAGTTCACTAATCCTCTCAGTATCGCCTGGCTGTCTGTTGCAATACAGATCCAATTATTTTCAAAAACCCTCTGATTTATTTCGGTTGCACAATGCAATATTACAGTGTGCCTCTGTTTGAAAGACTGTAGCATATTTTTCTAGTGGACGGGTGATCATTGTATTTCTCATCCTGCTATAGAATTCCAACTCCAAGGCCGCTTTTTAGTTTTTAATCCGTCTGCAAAAGATCAATTTCCCGAAGCTGTCTCTGTAGGACTGATTCTAGCCTATTTAATCCGTGATTTCCACCTTGAAGTTTCTGTTAAAACGAAATCACATGATTTGATTTCATTCCCAAAAGGCTGCTTTTCAAATGATGGATAATATTAATATGTCCCAGTCCTGCATATCTGCCACTTGAAAATTCTTGCAATCTCAGATGTCCCATTCTTGCCTCGCCCATTATCACCAAATGGAGAGGAGGGAGGTCTAGAAGGCATTCCATAGCTGATTAGGAATAGTCCTCATTGTTCCTGTTATTGCTGAACACGCCAGCTTTTGTATCTTGCTAAGTTCAGTTATAGCAGTTTTCTGCTGTACCTTTATATACCACACCAGGGATACTTAAGTAATTATGGGTCTGACCACCATGTATGTCCAATACATCATATTGGATCTTCACCCCCGAGATTTTTCCATGGGTTCTTCTAGCTAACAAGAGTGTTGTCTCCGCCCTGGTTTTCATCCTCCGAGACTGTCGATTTCAATTAAGTTTGGAATATAAGGTGGCACCAAGATATTTCACTTCTCCTGACAGCTTTATTTCTTCTTTGTGTGTGTGTGTGTGCTCTTTCTTTTCTTGAATAATATGTTACGGGGTTCGCTCGCTCTCAAGCTAAGGTTTCCTTGGATCGAAATAATTTGCTCGAAACACAAAGTTTTTAGATGACACTGCATATTTGACAAAACAAATAAAATGCAAGATGATAAAAATACAATGAACTACAATGAAAGTTAAATCTTAATATAGGTTACGATGATAATACATTGTAGTTCGGTCTTAACCTCTATACTTAAGTAATAAATTAAACTATAGATGATTGTGCAAGGAAAAAAAATTAAATAACTAATTATGATGTAATTCCGAAATATAGATTTGAATCTTAATGTCTAAGTTAGTAATGTTGGCCGGAAGGTCCGTATCATGTGATAGGATTTCAAAAATAATAAAATAACTTCAAATATTAATTCAGTGCAAGAAAAAGGAAACAATAAAATATAAGACTTAGCTGGTAAATTTAGCGGTTGTCGGTGTATGCGTCCGTGAAAGTGGTTGAGCGAGTTACGCTGATGTCAAGGCGTGGTCCCCTTGCGCCCCTGTACGCGGTGCAGGTGAATTCAACGATATGGATTTGGTCTCCCAAATTAAGTACTTCGTTCACCCTCGAGGTTTAACTCAAAGCCAAAATAAAGTAGTAGTAGGTCCTAAGGTAGGATCGGATTAGTAAACTGATAAAATTAACAAGAGAAGTCCGCTTACAGTGACCTAATATGACGCCATTAACAAAAGGAATGCCGGCTTGACGTTGCTGTTGTAAAACCCTTTTCAGGAATATCGATGCAATGGATACAAAACTCCTGGCTGCCCCAGGTAAACGGAAGAATAATGCACTCGATAATAGAAGTTTCTCGCGCGACAAAATTCCACAACGTGGTAACTAATTTGAAATTTGCACGGAGCAACTTGAACAGCGCGTCTAAGATGGTGTGCGAAGCCTATGCGTCTCTCTTGCTGATGCAAGCGGGCGAAGCAGGAAATGCAACGTGAATCAAATAAGTCACTGAAAAAACTTAACAATGCGGAATAATTTACACAAAAGAAAAGGTTTTAATGAATGAAGCTTGAGCTAACAATTGAAGAATGAAAAGCAAATTTAACTGACAATGAATTACTAATTAATTTGGAAATAAATAACGAAAATGAGACATTAAATTTTGCTATCACGGTAAGATGCGTTGTGACGAGCAAGGAGTTCTAAACTTCACTGCTAGATGGCGTTGCAGGGTCTAATTCTTAAATTAATGAAATAAAAATCTTTAAATAAAATCTATAAATGAAGCGATCACAATCCAACGGCAACAACTACTGTGGTCGTTTTGGAGGGAATTATTGTTAGTAGTCTTAGTAGAACGTAAACTAGTAGTACTAGTTTTTCCAGCACAACTTTTTCAAAATACCTTACAAATTTAAGAACTTTTAATGAATGGATTCCGTAAATCAGCCTGTATGCTTTTCAGTATATTTGTACGTTTATTGATCCGACAAAAATAACGCCAACGCATATTTCCAGTAATGCACATCGTAAACAAAGTCGTTAAAATGTCATCGACTTCTTTTTTTTTTCCTTAGGAAACTTTAAATTGGCGTAGCACATCGTACGCATGTACTCGAGCAAGGGCAATACTTGCTCATTTTCTGCGTGCGCCTACGTTACCCCGGTAATTACGACATTATTAAAAGAATCCGTTCCAAGAGGGGACTAAATGACTCTATGTTGAATGGTCGTAGGGAGACCACGATCGCCGGCGAACGGGGGCAAATCCATCATGCGTACGTACTTCCCCCTTATGTTTCGAATGCATTGGCGCATAAAGCCCAAACCGTGTAATTTCAACGCAATCAGTAACCACGGTGGTTTGAACTCCGCCACTAATTATTCCCTTATGCAATATTGTGGTTGTCGTATGGCAGACTGACGGGACAACGAACGGAACTGAACATAATGTCTCTACAGAAGCCGTGCTTTGCTTTAGGTCTCAATGTGTTTAATCGGTTTTCAGGGTATTCAGATACCGCAGCTATATTCCCGGAATTATTGGAATCTTGACAACCAGCTGTGCAATATATATAGTATGTAGGTATTACATGTAAATATAATCTGATTGTTTGATAGTATGGCATACGTATTGCTGTGTATTAATTGAAATAAATAAAAAAATGCAAAATGATTTTAAAATGAAAAAGAAAAAATATTAGCTAACTATCTATACTTACTAACAAAAGAACTATTAATCTCAGAGTTACCTTCGCAAATTAAAACTTTAATTTAACCACGAAAAGTAAATTGTGAGTAAAAGAAGTCAGACTTTCTTAATTACACGAATAATTGTAAAGGTTTAAATATAAAAAACAGAATTTTTATAACTCAGTTACGCTATTAAACAATAAATTTATTTCAACAAAACGGGCTAAAATACAATTGTGCAGAAAAAAACCTCTGAACTGAAGATTCCGGCCTAAAATAAAACTGCAGTCGACTCTAATTTAAAATAGGACAATGTTATTTTCAATGCAAAGCAAAAACGAAAATGTTTTATTTGTTCAGGAAGATTATTCAAAATACAAAACCTTTGAATTTCTGTCCACGTGGTTTCACAAATTAAAATAATTTAAGCGTGGATAAATGCTAGAAACTTACTAAAAATGAGAAAGCTAAATGATAGAAAAATGCTTCTACTCACCCAAACGAGGTGTTAAAAAAATTAAAAATGATACAGCAAAATAGAGTAACAAAAAAAAATAACTCTTAAAAATATAAATGAGCAAACAAACTAAAATAAATCTTCCTAAACAAAAAAATTATAATTGATCTTATATCTACACTTCAATACATAACAATTATTACAATAATAATTACTTGATTGACTATATTATAGAAGAATGTTAAATTTTTCAATATAAAATAAGTAACAAAATGGCAACAATTATTTAAGAAAATACGTCTACTCACATCAATAGTCGAACAAGATAGTCCTTAACAAAACCCTACAATTCCTTTTCCTACAAAAACCCCTCTCTCAAAATTCGTACAACGCAGACGTAGAACATTATAATGACAATATTTAATAGAATACGCATAAAATCAGCACAAATCAACAATAGACATTTGAATGAGTGGATTAATTAACAAAAAATCTTAACACTACATAATTAAAATCATACAATAAACTCTTAAATTAAACTTATACAAAACAAAACAAAATTGTGAAAATTCTCGGTAAATTGAAAATCAGCTGTACCGACAAAGAAATCACAACAACCATAATATGCAACTTAAAATACATCTCAGCGATGAAAGGGTAGTATGGTTCACGGAGTCCACAGCAGTATGTTTGAATTACGCTTTTCTCATTTAAATATTTTCAGCATAGCATTATGTGTTATCTTATTTTAATTCCACATGCAGTATTTGTAGAAAATTAATTTGTGCTGATGACGTTAAGTTGATTTCACCCTTAAGCACAAATCACGTGAAGTAGAGCGAAATAAATAAGTAAACATTTTATTGCAAATTGTAAACTATACATTTATATAAGCAAAAGTCAAAAAAGAAAACATAAGAGAAAGACAGCAAGCATACAAGTATTTACAATTTGTACTGGCTATATATTAATACATACTCCAAATCTCAACTTTTTACTGGCCTTATTTACGACAATGGAAGTGACATAAAATAACGAAATTTTGACATTTCAAATCTTCTTTCTCCTCTAGTTTTGTTCTAAATACTATTTTACTAGTACAAATATGTACACATTTATTTATTATCGAATTTTTTCCATTTGGCTGATACACAGTGCATGTGCAGAAGTATTGATTCGAAATAGATATTTATGAAAAGAAAAATTAAGGATTCGTAAATATAAATTGTTAAAATATCATTGATCTTGAAATGTCTTTGGCATCATTCGGTATATTTCAGTTGCAACCTCACTCCTAATATTCGTTTCTGCATTACAAGAATGCTATGTCACTACTAGCAACTCAAACAATCATTCCGTATTTCAAGTGGGAATGACGGCAGCTGTAATATACCATACGCAAGATATGCTTACTTGCTAATTCATGACGAACATCGTATCAGAAACTAGCAAACATCTTACAAACAACATCTATGTGTCCTCTCCATTTTAAAGAATCGTTTATCATGACACCTAATACACGAATTTAAGTTGCACGGTATAAGCGAAACTATTAAGCATATCATGTAGCATCATTTAGGTGTCAGGAACTACTTTGTTTATTTTAAATGACATTATATTGGTGTTGTTGTGATTAGGACTCGAACTGTTTCGGTATTATTTATTAAATAAATATTACTAAGTATCAAGTAAAGCTTAATATTAAACTATTAGGGAAACAAAATGCGCGTACACCGTTTTCACAGAATTCCATACTTCCACTAATTAAAGCACTTGTAATATTTTGGAACTTTGTAAATACTAGTGGTTAGAGCACATGAACATATAACTAGAAATTAATTGAAATTGATTTGTGCAGGAGAAATTATAAACCATTAACTTTTATCTTTCCACCTAAAAATGTTAATATTGAATTGTCTTAAATGTGCTATACATATTCTTAGCCGCAAGATGACAAAATGCCTAACCTTGTAAATTGGTAGTGAACTTTTTTGGGAGAAATACAAATGTTCTTATTTAGGTACATATTTTACTATTCAAGTACTATAACGACTCACAGCTTTAATCTCTAAAAATCCACAAAATTCGATGATGCCAATCCTTTCATTCAGGCGGTCGCTTTATCAGCGAACTTAATTACGAACCAAATCACCGCTCTAACTTCAGACGCAGGAGCTATGATTGGAATTGAAGGGAAGTAATTAACACACTTCAGAAAACTAAGTACCGTGGCGAGTCTGTTGGCGGAAGAACCGTATCATGTTTGCTTAATTAGATCTCTTTATACAGGCTACTACGGATCTGAATGTAATTTAGCTGTCTGTGAAATTCCTTCTCTCAGTGCACTCCCTGTTAAGACGATTCGGTCAGTAATTTACAGGTGGATAATTTTTCCCACACGCGTCGACATAATGTCTATCTTCGCAAGTGTGATTTAAAAGTAAGTACATAATTTAAAGTGTGTAGTAACTCTACGTGGTCTGGCATAATTTTAGAATTACTTTAAAATTTAGTTTAATTATTGGAAATATAGAAGTCTTCGATTTTTTATATCCTTTTATAGAACAATAATACGCCTAAAAACTCCTTAGTAAAAGTTGTCTCATAAACGTGATTATAATAATTATTATAATTATTATAATCACGTTTATCACGATAATTATTTTATTTTACATTAGAGACAAACTTAATTTAAATCCTACGTATGTGCAGAATTGTTCTCTATAAAAGATGTTGAAAGATTTTACCAACAGGTATGTACAAGGCCTCTCAGCGCGTATCCACGACTCCATATACTGCAACAGACTCAAACTTTGTTGACAAACTTCCGCCGTTAGTGTTTGCATCCGACTGCATACATATTATGGGCATCGTAACACAGGCATTTATTTTCAGAGACTTGATTTAAATGTTGCCGAACTAAATGAATTCGAATAGGTTGGTGCTGAGTCTTGCAGAAACCACTTCTGCCTACAGACAATTAAGGAAACATTTTTCGAAAGAATTGAGCCAAAATCTATACACAAAGACGATCCTAAACTTGTACTTGTTGCACATGGAATAGGTACAATTTAGCAGCAATTTGACAGAAAACTGAGCTGAAGCAAATATGTCAAAACAAAAGTCCTTTTAGCAGCGTACTGGGTAGAACTTGGGAATTCTTCCCGAAAATTACCTTGTGGCTGTACACTGCTATAATTAGGCACATGCTAACTTATGGCGCCCTCGTCTGGTGGCCAAGGGTGAGACCAGGAATTACTCGAAGCATGTGCAGCACATCACATGTGTTAGCATTACAGGAGCAACAGCACGACGCCGACTGCGGCAATGAAAGCCCCCAATGGATCTGGTTGGAGTAGAGGCCTAAACGTACATAGCTGGCCACCCTTCCCAACCAACAATCCAGAATCTAGAGATACAATTTAGTCTAACACAGAATTCCCCAGACGATACGATGTCAAACGTTAATTTGTAAAGCAATTCGCTGTGTGCTGGTTGAAAGGTTGATAGCAGTCAGCTTAAAAATTTCTCCTAAAGCTTCTAATTTTCGCCATTATCGAGAAACAACTTCAACACGCCCTAACGAGTTTGTAAATTATCAGTCTGTAATAGCTCTCTTGGGGGCGCATAATTAGATGGGTAAATTTGCTGAAGGTTGGATATTGGCCTACATAGAATAACAGTTTTCTTCGTTTTGATTTTAATCCTATGCTTTTCTATTCCCAGGTTGGGGCATAAATGATGTTGTACACAAGGGTAATCCATGATAGTTTTGGAGTAATAGAATGGTGGCCAAAGGCACAGCAGGCGAGGGCTTATTCGCATTCTACGGACGCGATGTGGTGGACCTCTAGCCCCTAAACTGAAAGTAATTCTAAATATGCCACCGCTTCATATTTACATACAACGAACTACTGGGTCTATAGTATACAGACTTATACATAGTCAAGCATCGTTAAATAAATCGCATAGTCTTCACCATCAAAAACTGCTAAATGAACTAATGGGGATGCCAAGCGAGGCCATGGTTAGAAATTCGAATTAGTTGGAAGATATCAGGTTATAATACCAGATAATAAGGTATAGGAGGAAGGCGCTCCAATAAGAGCGGACTTGAACTGGTATACAAATGATCCAAAAATGTACTATTAGGCAGCACTTAAAATAACCGTTCCACAAGGGTTAACTTTAAGATGATTTGAACCTGCGGAAGCGCCTTCAATGAGGTAGGTATCCAGAGAAAATTAACATTAACAATACCGTTTGTTGGAGATGCTTCTTCCTTCAGCATTGTCAAATCGTAAATTAAAAAATTGATCAGTAAATAGATATGTACATTAGTCTAAGGAGTGCTGGCGTATATCACCAAGACATAGACAGGCAAAATGGGGGGAGAGTTGAATTTACTAAAGACCTACTGAGAAAATATAGGAAAACTGTCAAAATCGTAATATGTTTGTTGACTGGTCATAGCAGACTGGAAGGTGACTCCATTTGCAGAGTCTACTAAGAGGAAGAAGAAACTCCAGTTCATGTGCTGTGCCACTGCGATGGCCTGGCGAATGTAAGGTTTCTAGTAATGGGCATACAGGATCCCACAGCTTATAGATATATGAACCACTTTCAAAGATGACAGACTTAATTAAGGAGACAAAATGAGAGAGTCCTAGATGGAAGGGGATCGCAATACACCTGAATAACTCCCTAATCTAATCTACCCTTATGTAAGTTGGTGTGGGGATTAAGTTATTCTTTCTTGAGTGCATCTGTCTGCATATATGTTAGCTGTTTAACCCATCCCATAGTATTCCCATTTTCTTTTTCTTTTTCGTAAATCTATTGTTCCGAATGCGACACACACATCCCGATCAGCTCTTTGGGTCTCTGCTGTTTGTCTGTGCAACAGTTAGTTTTTAAACATTTCCTTTCTACTATGCCTTTTTCGGAGTTCCTTTCAAATTTTCTTAAAAATTTCATATCTAAGGCGCATCTGTTGGGTCTCACTTTTTCGCTATCGCAATTTTGATTTTGTATTTTCTTTTCTTCTAGGAGAAATGTTGTCTTCCTCATATTATTTTTCATATTTTTTGGATTTTTTTTTAAGTATCCCTAGAAATTGCCATTAATTTTTATAAGAATTTTTGTTAATTCTATCTTTGTTTATTTTTCAAGGTTATGTTATAGGTTGTTCTCTGAATCAACAGATTGCTGCATTTTCCAGTGATCCAGTTTCTTCCCCCATTTCCTTCATTGCTTCATTCAGTACTACTGAAGATAGCTGTCTTCAATTTTTATTACAAATTGTTTTGATTCTTCATTGGTTGCTCTTAGCATACATTGGTACATTGCCACTAATTTTATACGACGTACCAATAGAGCAATATTGATTGAATACTAGCTTGCAATATTTCAAAACAAATTACTTGTTAAATGCATAAAGTGAAAGAATTACTACCATACTTAGAGAAGATTCTTACTAACACGTTTTGAGATACATCAACCCTTGTTGAGGTATACCACCGCCCCCTTTGAGACAATACAGAGAAATCGTAAACAGCTTATATTTTTCTATAATTATTAATTAAGAGATATAATAAAATTAATATCTTCTAATACTAATTCTAAGCTACATCAGCATCGATATTCCAAAATGCCAATCCAATTTATTTTGATGAACAACATTGAAATACTTGATACTTTTCATCTATCCTTAAAGAATAAATTTCTACTTGGAAATCTGGGGAAGCAGAAATTGCTTAGGGAGCGTGAACGATATATTTTTTTCTCCACTCAAGAAGCGAAAACAATCGGACAAATCCAAACGACGGGCAATAATGATAACAGGCATCAACCCTTTGAAGCGTATCACATGGAAAATAACATTTAGCCGGGGAAGTTCTACGAGCTGTAAAGTAAAACGAAGGTGAAAGCAATCCTCCACTCCTTCGGCGAAACGCGCCATTCACTATTCGGTACGTGCTCTCCACGTTCGAAGGGTGAAAGTATGGCATCGGGCGAACCGCTTCTCAATTTTCCACACACTTGATCCTTCCAAAGGATAAAAAGTCGCGCTTTCGTGTGCGCTCTCATTTCGGGCTTGCGCAACTTTCTTTTTACGATTTACCGCAATTTTTCCTTTGGCACAGGAGAGAAAAAATATTTTCGACTAAGCAGCGGGTGCGAAACGGATCCTAGTTTTATGGACGCGTAAAAAGAATGGACATTTCTCGCAATATTTACGTGTGTATGGGAGACAGGTGCACGCGAAGTAAAAAATTGAATTTTCTCCAACGTTTAGAGATGTTCATATATGGTAGACTAAATTGCGTATATAACAATAGATGCATTCTTATTTGCTGTAACGGATTTGTAACGGTACAAATATATATGAATAAGAAAACTACAGGGCGATATCAGTGCTACAAATATTTTCAAAGATAATCGTAAAAACTGTAAAAAGGCGCCTATATAATCATTTTAGAGTGATTTACATAAAAAAATAAAAGGATATTACTGTGGCAAGCAATGTAACATTCAAATAAAAGTGCACGTACAATGAGTTTCAAGATATAATTAGATACAATTTAATTGTATTGTTACCTTAAACCATTATCATTACTGGAAATATCAACATCATATTACAAAAATACTGTAACTTGACAACCTTAATAGATAAATATACTGCTTTAAAGGTTATGGTAAAAGTTATTGATAAATTATTAATATTAACGTTAGTTGTTACTTTGTATTTTATATTTCGTGTATTATTTTTAACACCATATATTACTTTCATAACATGCTTTTACCATACTAATAGCTACAAATGTAGAGGAAACTACAATAGTTTGGCAAAGAGAATTTATGAATCAGCCACATTTCCAAAAAAAAAAAAAAATATAACTACGCTTCTGCGGGTTCGCCGTGTGTCAAACTTTCGCTCGACGTTTCGCTGTTCATACTGACAGCTTCTTCAGGATAACTGAACTGATTCTCCATGGTCCGACATTCTTCTTATATACGCCCCTGGTGCATCCAACCGTGAAGTTTCCGCTCCATTGACCGTGACGGTTCGTAGTAGGCTCTTCCACGTGTTGCTAAGGTGGTACCCTTCTTCTCTGTTAACGGTTTTATTCTTCTCTATTTCTATGGCTTCCCTGATGAGTCTTTTTCCGTAGTTCTTGGTGGTAGTTATTACTTTTACATTCTTGAAATCCATTTTGTGTCGGTGTCGTGCATGTGTTCTGCCACCGCTGATTGATCGGTCCTTCTTAATCTTGCGTCCCTCTCATGTTCTTTTATTCTTATGTCGATGGCTCTTCCTGTTTGTCCGACGTAGCACTGTCCGCATTGGCATGTTATCTTGTAGATACCTTCTGTGCGCCCCTTGGGTATCTTATCCTTTGCGGTCGGTAGATACTGCTGGATCGACGTTGCAGTCCCGAAGCGTACTTGTACGTTACGTTTCTTCAAAATTCGGCCTACTTTTTCGGTGACTCCTGCTATGTAAGGTAAACACGCCATCCCTCTTCGTGGTTCTGTAGTTGTCTCCGGTGTCGTCTTCTTCTTAGTGGCTCTCCTTATGTCGATGTCACTGTAACCATTCTTCTTTAGTGCTTTCTCCAAATGTATCTTTTCACTGGTAAGATGTTGTTCGTCACTAATGGTTTCGGCTCTGGATAGCAATGTTTGTATTAATGTCTTCTTCTGCATCGGATGATGGTGAGATCTTGCATGCAGATATCTATCGGTGTGCGTCTTCTTTCTAAATACTGCGTGCTGTAGCATTCCCTCTTTTGTTTTCTTAACCATAACATCCAGGAAAGGGAGATTTGTAATATGGCAACACGGAGAAGAAAAACTACAACAGTTCTTGGAACACATAAACTCGCAGCACCCAGCCATAAAGTTTACCATGGAGAAAGAACAAAATGGAAATCTCCCTTTCCTGGATGTTATGGTTAAGAAAACAAAAGAGGGAATGCTACAGCACGCAGTATTTAGAAAGAAGACGCACACCGATAGATATCTGCATGCAAGATCTCACCATCATCCGATGCAGAAGAAGACTTTAATACAAACATTGCTATCCAGAGCCGAAACCATCAGTGACAAACAACATCTTACCAGTGAAAAGATACATTTGGAGAAAGCACTAAAGAAGAATGGCTACACTGACATCGACATAAGGAGAGCCACTAAGAAGAAGACGACACTGGAGACAACTACAGAACCACGAAGAGGGATGGCGTGTTTACCTTACATAGCAGGAGTCACCGAAAAAGTAGGCCGAATTTGAAGAAACGTAACGTACAAGTACGCTTCGGGACTGCAACGTCGATCCAGCAGTATCTACCGACCGCAAAGGATAAGATACCCAAGGGGCGCACAGAAGGTATCTACAAGATAACATGCCAATGCGGACAGTGCTACGTCGGACAAACAGGAAGAGCCATCGACATAAGAATAAAAGAACATGAGAGGGACGCAAGATTAAGAAGGACCGATCAATCAGCGGTGGCAGAACACATGCACGACACCGGACACAAAATGGATTTCAAGAATGTAAAAGTAATAACTACCACCAAGAACTACGGAAAAAGACTCATCAGGAAGCCATAGAAATAGAGAAGAATAAAACCGTTAACAGAGAAGAAGGGTACCACCTTAGCAACACGTGGAAGAGCCTACTACGAACCGTCACGGTCAATGGAGCGGAAACTTCACGGTTGGATGCACCATGGGCGTATATAAGAAGAATGTCGGACCATGGAGAATCAGTTCAGTTATCCTGAAGAAGCTGTCAGTATGAACAGCGAAACGTCGAGCGAAAGTTTTGACACACGGCGAAACCCGCAAGAAGCTGTTAGTTATAGTTACACCGGCCGTGAAAGCCTACGCAGTGTTAAAATAAAAAATAGTATGTATAAATATAATTATTATTATTTTTGAAGCGTCAGATTGCAACATTGTACTGGCAAATTTCAGTCGTATTTTATCACATCTTTATAAATAACATAAGAAAGTAACATAAATAATCAGAAATTTCAAAACTAATATTTAATAAGTATAAAATCTTAAACCTAACTAGAATAAAATTCCTAAAAAAATAAATTCCATTACAATAAAATAAAACAGACTCAAAAAGTCTTTAGGAACCATGAAATAGATTTATTATTTAGATTTACGTCTATGAATTGATGTATGTATAATAATGTATAATGTATGTATATGAAGCATACTAAGTAGAAAAACACAAACGTTTAAAAAACATGATACTTTTAAATAAACAATTGAATTACACTATCAGACCAATCTTTACATATCTACAATGTTAAATGTTTCCAAAACAGATAAAAACAGTTAATACTTCCAACATCTCATCCTTTTATATATTAAAAATTTTAACACATAATCATTACTTTTTACCATCAATTACTAATTACTTTTCAATAATTATTCAAAAATTTCTTCGATAATTTTAAATTATATAAAAATATTTTTTTTGTTTTTTTGTTAAAATTTAGATATGAGGTAAATAATAGATTATTTACCCAATAATTTTATAATTTATTACGTTTAGTAAATTGTAAACAAAACTTATCGTTTATATTTGTGTTTCTTTTTGTGTAACCAGTTTTTACATCTAGACCAGACAGATATATTTTGCATATCTGTTTGTCCGTAGTATTCTCTCAACTTCCAAAGTAATAACAGTTTCAAAATTTTGTGATTAAAACTTTTTTCCAATATAAATAAATTCAATTCATTGAAATAGAATTTCTAAATGTAAAATCTGACAATTTTCATTACCTTTTTCAACAGATTGCAAAACGTAAGTTTTTTAAAGTTTCTTGCGAGTATGTGTTTTTATGTATTGTTCAACTGTATTCAATTTTACTTTGGTTTTAATAGTAATTTTAATTTAATTAAGTCAAAATTTAACTTTATTAATGTTAACATGTCTTCTCCAGATACCTGAGGATGGCTTAGGCCGAAACATGTAGTATGTTAAATTAACGATTAAAGGATTGATATCTAGAACAGCAGCTTTGTGCTACCCAACATATACATTATTAGATTTATTATTGACTCAATGTTCACATAAACCTCCCTCTTGCTACGAATAGAAACCCAAGCAATTTTTAAAATTTCGATGCACATTTATTAACACATCCAGGGGGAAATTGTAATTGGTTTCAATAAAAAGTAAATAAACGGTTCTTAATAGGGGAAATATCTTTCAATAATCATAAAGTTTTAAACTCGACTTGGCACAATGAAATATTTTTATTATTGAAAGATAGATAGCACCTCTCTCGTTAGTTGCAAATATCTTGTAAATACGAATGAAATACGATGCGGGAAAATACGAATAGTTGATTGGAACAAAACTTCGTAGACAAGGGAATTAAAAACTCTAGCTAAGATTGCACAAGCACAGATTCTACAAATATATTTTTACGATTATTTATCTTAGGCGGGAACTACAGAGGACAAATTCTCCGAACGAAAGTCTCTGCCCAGGCCGAAAAGGTTGCGACATCTTTGTCGCATGTTGTAAAACAGATTATTTTATTTTCCTAGAATACTAAATTACTAGAACAACGAAATAAAAAGCTACATATTTATTTCTATAACCATAAACTATGAAAAGTATATGTATGTAAAAATAGCTTAAATAATATTTTTCTTCCCCAAACTATGATGGTTTTCCTTACCTTTATTGCTATAATATGGTAAAGCATTATGAAAGTAATATATGATATTTTGAGCTTGAATAGGTTTGCATCATGAATGATCTCACCCTTTTCTACGGACGTGCGAATTCCTCAGGTGTTCCATTAGGTTGCTGGCTTTAAAGCTGTCTACCAACCCTAGCGTGTAAACATTGAACATTTTCTTTCACTTATAAATAAATGGGATAACACTTAATATTACCTACCTCCATAGTTACAGTTGGGCAGACACCCCTTGAATATTTAATTTCCAAGTAGGACGTTTTCTGTAGTTTTTTACGGTTTAGTCTACTCTGCTTCTTTCTCCTGTAGTTTGAGTTATTATTTTATAAATGCATTTAATCTGAGGAGTATGAATTATATGCTAGCCTGATGTGATTAACACATGATTTTTGCTGACTAACATACGATTAATTAAAAACAATTGTATCTAAAGCCTCATACACGTACGCAATATCATTTGTTTCAAACATCTCAACAATCAATTAACACTTTCTCAATTCTTCACAGAGTATCTTAAGGGAATAACCAATACACACTAATTAAACTAGTGCCATTAAATCTAACACCTAGCTTTGAACGTAATAAAACTTTATAGCTCCGTAAACCAATCTCCAAATGTGTAGGAGGGACAGATTCAATACCCACTGCACACTACATTGCCATATGAAGTCTGTGCAATATCAGGCATGTCCGTAGGAGTTGAGCACGTGAAATGTATTTATCGCTATTGGAGAAGTTACAGTTTCAGAGTTGATTACAGAGGTTAACTAGTAAGTATTTCCAGATACTTGTACCTCGTACAGCTCCAAGCAATTACTTTTCTATTTCGGTGTAATTTTAGTTTTTAACTACAATTGTTGCAGTAGTCCACAGAGAATCTCTTAAACAAGTCCCTATAGAAGAAGAATGTAGAGATTTATTTTTATTTTACGACGCACAATAGGAAAGAATTCATCATACGACTTATTATGAAGGAGCACTTCATCTAGAGCGTGCTTCTGGCATCGTCGGACATTATTCATTTCTGGCGGTTTTATTCTGTGAACAATAAAATTCGGCAACATCACTTATCAAATACGAAGATAAGTTCGCTTTAAGAATAAGATGTAGTTAAATTCAAAGCATAAACTAAATGATAAATCTTGTGAATCTAATAGTCATAATAACAAAACAGTAAACAATACTAACTTAAGTAAGTGTGAAAAGATTCAGTTACCTTGTATAACATTGTACAGATTAACTATTAGGTAACATACTATAAATATTTAAAGAGCTAGCTAGAAGCACCTAGTGTACTACAATGTGTTTAAGTTTAAAAACGGTTTTTGCTGTGGGAAAGCCGTTTGGCTTCGAGACTTGGATTCAGTGTATTGTGGGAGCATTCTGCTCGTATTTCAACTAATATCCCTAGTTGATTTTCTCTGGCTTTTGGGAACCATCTCATCGTTGAGAACATCAGAGTGCTAGTAGTTTTTTTTTAACCATGGGCGGCGCAACTCCAAGGAGGCAACTCGGCCAGAAAGACCTCTTGTGTCCCCATGTCAATTTTAGCGCTCTTAGTCAGATTGCACCCTATTAAAAAAGTTCACAATTTAGCTGAGAATTAACTTACCTACTTTGGGTTTGTCAAACCGGCCGACCTGAAAGTGCGTCTGCCTCACCCTGTCCACTGCCGGGCAGTTAACAAGAATGTGAGCAGGGGTTTTCTTTCCGCACTCCCACATTTCTTACACAGGGGAGAGTTCACAAGCCCCATGCGGTACATATGTTTATTTAGTGCGCTGTGCCCAGCTAAGATTCTTGTGAGTAATGTCAATCTGTCCCTGCTCATGAAGACTGCCTTTTAACGACCCACTCCAAAAGGACCAGCACCTAGTAGCAAGTTGGGAGCTGACAAATAGGATGCTGCCGTATGAGATACCACACGTACCGACGTGTGGTAGCACATATAGTTCTTAGGGCTAGAACCGTCTGGACCTAAGAACGGCAGCTCGCTGGCGATCCTTGTTAACGCGTCAGCTATTTCATTGCCTCTGATCCCAGAGTGACTTGGCATCCATTTCAATAACATTTCGATATTCCGCCAGCTGTTTAAGTTTTCTGTGGCATACCATTACCACCACAGAGTCAAATCTGACAGGTCGCAAAGCTTTGAGGGCAACCTGGCTGTTGGAGATGATTGCTGAACTTCTATTCTTGCGCAGATAGTTTGAGGTGCCCTCAGCGCAAGCCCTCAGTTAAAGAGGGTACTACAACTTTCGTGCACAGCCAGTGAACCATTTCAGGCTTTAGCCCCCACGTTTTACCGAACGTACCTCAACAGGCCCAGAAGTTCCTAATGGGTTTGTTCGTCACATGTTCTAGGTGTGATTTGTATAGCAGTTTGGCGTCCAAGATATTTAATCTCGGTTGATACGAGTATTTTAGAACCGAATATAGTGGGACACTGGAATTTTTACTAGAGTTGACATTAAAAGCCTCTCTATACATGCCAGTAGTTTAATCATGTCTTTACGCCACTATAGTTATCGCTCGTTTTTAATTGCTCTATTCCTGCGTCTGCACCCGAACGATATATGTCCCAACGGCTTTCCATTCCTTCGTGTTTCTATTTAACATGTCCACCGTTTTCTACTTGATCTCCTCTCTTACAGTAGCCCATTTATCGCAGCCTAGAGCTGCATGCATTGAGTGTGTCAAGAATCACACAGTACCAGCATGCATTGCCTTCCGACAACTTTTCAAAGAAAGGCGACAGTACTCATGCACGCAAGAAGAATTATTGTAATTGCTAATCTGCTCACCCAAAGACCCTTTGTAAAACATCGTGTAAGAGATCCTAGCCTAGGTTAAAGTTGTTTTGAAAGTACTCCAACATTTTTGCCCCTTATTTGATGTCAGTTTCCTTGCTTTGGTGTCCCTCAACGCCATTACTTTGTTCTTGGCATTGAAAACATATTCTGTTTTCCAGTATATGATTAAGTGAATCCCTACACCTGAAGTGTCTTGCTAACCATTTTCGCACTCTTAGCAGAATCCTGAATTATAAACACTGCATTATTAACTGTATATACTGTTTGAACCAAAGGATTCTTCGCTACGCAGGCACAGCGCATCAAACTCGATATTTAAAAACCCACATATCTTTCCTCCTAAGTTGGTTGGTCTGGAGGTCTGTCTTGATGTGTGAAAAAGGGAACAGCTACGTGAAAACGGCACGATTGTCGGAATTAAGAGAACATGGAGACTGCTTCTTCAGTACTCAGAAAGACAATAATAATTTGCCGATTGGTTTTTCCTTACCCCTTGGCGAATGTTGGGAGATATCTGAAGTCATTCCATGGCCAAAAATATTATAGCAACTGAGATAGTTGACCGATTTATAGTAGACTCGTGATTATGTGAACTAATCACATTTCACATAAAGTAGTATGCACATAATTGCAAGGCTACTGTATTATATTTTTGTTATTATTATTTATAATTATAGAGACATTATTTAGTAAGAGTGGGAACCCTTCAATTATTATGGATTTTATATAGTAGTTAGAATAGGTAGCCTCGTGTAGTACCTTTAGGTGGAGCACGGGGTTTAGGGTAATTTGTAATTATTTAGCTTTTCGTAAATAAAGCGTCTCTTGCGCATCGAAATTATACTTAGCAGGCATATCGGTTCATAATATGATTTTCCATGATGATCGAACAACGAGGAGGCGGTTGAGCATTTTCTGCCACTATCTTGCCGCCAAAGAGAGAATCCGATTTGGGAAAGTTGACCTTCCTCTAGAAGACATAAAAGCGATCCCACTCAATAAGATTCTGAGCTACTTTAGGCCCGTGAACTTCTTAGATGATTATGATCATCTGTAGAAGAGAGGCTGCAGTGAATGAGATGATTAATTGAACTGCTATCTCAAAGACGTTTAAATCTGAAATGGGTTTGATAGTTGTTAAAATACGACCAGGAGGTGATACATCAAATGATGAGAATGCTGCTCGACGGGTGTTCGCTAATTATCAATTATCAGCAAACATATTGAGGATTGACGAAGAGATAGTAAGAATGTGTTTTATTTTAAGTATTTTGGCATCCAAACAACAAAATTAATATAACTGCTTTTAAGGAGTGTGGATTGGAAACGGCAAAGTAACTAGTGGAAAAATATCCATGGTTCTACATATCACCAAGTGTTCACAAGGTGTTGATATATGGAGTCTCAGGGTAACACCTAAAAAACCAAAGCGTTTACCTTGTCTAGAGATGAGTGGACTTATTGAAAATTCAGATAGTGAATGTGAAGATGAAGAAGAGAATCAAAATGAAAGTGGAAATGATAGTAGAAATGGCAGTGATAATCATAACTTATACTTTTCCGATGACTAAATTATTCCTCTTTTAATGTTCCATTATTATGTTCTTTTTATTCTTATATTAATTTGTATGTCCTTATGTATACAAATTAAGCTGACAGTACTCTGCGTTTACATGCAGAGTGCAGTTTCTTTCTCTTTACATTTGACGTAACAATAATATATTGTTGTATTAACAATTTTTTTCAGGTTTACATTTGTTTTAGGAGCTCTTGTAACACTATTTTTCACGTTATGGTTAACCTGTTTATAAGAAACACGGCTGCTGCTATTTAAATTCTCTTCGGATTCTTTTAAATTACGATAAATATTTGCATTTCCATGCATAATGTACTCTACTCTTAATTATATTCTTGAGAAACATTTTTGGTTTCGTATTATTTATTAACATTAACATCACTCCCGATAACAGTAGAAGTTACACCAATATCTCAACAAACTTCATACACCTGACCAAGTGATTTTACAGTTAAAAAGTGTAAATAGTATCGCTGATAATTTTAGCCTCTTTTGTGACGTTTTAAACCACTGTGGAACGTGGAGCTGTTTCTTCCAGACTCAGAATGATAATAATTTGCCGGCTCTCAGTAACAATTTCTGAGTCTTCTTCCCAGATCCTACACTGTAAAAAAGGTTGCAGTAAAATTACATGTAAAATCGTTGGTAACAAAGTTGCCTACAATTTTACAGGTAAATTTGCTTCATAAGGTAAAATTTCTACCAGTTAGTAAATTTCACATGCTGATGTGTTTTTAAAAGATTGTACTGTAAAATTCGTATGTAATATTTATATGAACTCTATATTTACCGAACACTGAAGTAATTTTCATATGCATTTTTATAAAGAGAGCAAGCAACTTACCTAATTCTTTTATAGCACCTAATAGGTTATACTGAATCGCTCAACCAGGGATCATGAATGAACACGCTTACGCGAAACCTACGATTGTTTGTGACGTACATGATACAAGTTCGACAAACGAATAGAATTACCTACGCGCACAGATAAATAATCCAATAACCAATCACATTGCGGCGTATGAATTTCGTATTTTCCATGATATCTACAGTTTTACCCGAAAATTTAAGTAAAAACAAATAAATATAAAAGATCCTCATATTTTTACAGAAAAATTAATAGTTCACTAGCAAAATTACTTTTAAAGTCCACTAAATACCCCAAAAAAATGTCAATTTTGCACTTTTAAGTAAATTTTGAGAGTAAATACAAAATTGTACATGTTTTTTCCTGTATTTTCCTTTTGAATTTTTGTTACATCTTAAACTTACATGAAAAAGCTAGAAATTTTACCGAAATTTCTTTTTCCATGTTAAATATCCAAGAAAAAACATGTAAAACAAAATTTACATGATTTATTGTCGTAAATTCACAACGTTATTACATGCAATATTCCTGATTTACCATGGCAAAATTACTGTAATTTTTTGCAGTGTAGATTCAGAGTAAAGTTTTCTATTATTTTCCCTTACTCCTTGGCGAATGCAAGGAGATAACTGAAGTCGTTCCACGGGCGCAAATATAGTAACAAATGATAGCTGACCGATTTACAGTCGACACGCTAATATGTGAACTAATCACATTTCACATATTGCAGCATTTTACATAAAGTAGTATTCACATAATTGCGAGTTTACTGTATTATATTTTTGTTATTATTATTAACAATCACAGGAAAATTATTTAGTTAGAGTACTAACATTTCAAATGTTATAGAATCCAGGTAGTACTTAGAATAGGTAGCCCCGATAGCTTGTCAGTTAGCTTTCCATAAATAAAGCTTCTCTTGCGTATCGAGATTATGCTAGTATATCGATTCGTATAATGTGGTTTTCCCTTCTATATTAGGGTAACTGCCGATTTCCACGTCATAGGAAATTGCTATTGCTCCAATAACTGTGATTATGCTCAAGAGCATACTGGATTTACTATTTTTAGAAAAGGAAATTATTACATCTCAAACGTAACAAAGCAATTGTATTAAAACGAACAGAAAATCTGTTTGATATTTAACTATATAAATAAGTTAATCCGAATCCCCTTGAAATCCCAAAATTATTAATGTCAATATTGCTTTACCAATTTGAAATTCTCGCGCCCATTTAAACTTGTAACGAGTTTGGTCGTCTCTGAACGGTCAAACGAAATGTCAGGTCGCCGACTGCGCCCATGCGAAATTAATTTTCGACCTGTAGTGAGCGCTCGATCCCCGAACGTCATGAATAAAAATTAATTCTTCCGGGCCGGGGCGGGCGATCGATGACGGCGCCCATACGTACGCGTCGCTTTTAAAATATTCAAATTCACAGTGATAGCGTCGGCTTTCGTGTCCCGCAATATAATTTCGGAACGGATGGACGCTTTGGAAGCGGAGACGCCGGCAAAGCCGCAGCGTCGTGCAACCGACCGACGCGACGGTGCTGAATGCTAATGCACGAATGGAGGACAGATGTAGACGTAGAGGCCGACGAAAGCTCGATAGGTCGAGGCGATTGGATTGACGGGCTATCCGTCAAACGCTTTTACCCAAATAATACAATTAACGGTTCCGGTCAGGCTGCTTTTAATGAACGGCATTCGATACGATCGTGATCGTATCAGTATGTGGAATGTTGGCTAGACGCAAAAAAAAAAATCCAATATTGCGTCAGGACGAATACAAGAAGCTCCATTACTCTTCGTTTTTTCTGTACCAATTTGCTTCTTTATATGTTAAAGCAATTACCATGGCATCATTTGAAACTTATTAGCAAATAATTGAGATTTACGTAAATGGATATTGAGTTTTTGGTGCGATACACATTCTTGAAAGTTGTTGGTGCAGGTGATGATTGATGATAGCAAAGACGCAAGAAAAACACACATTGCATTGAAAAAGAAAGAATTAAATGCTGCATTCGGCAGTGTTTGAATTGTAACGGAACGGGTTTTCTTATCTGAAAACTTTTGGGGGTGGTCAGCCCAAATTCCTTCAAACTGAATCAAGTCCCGTTTTACGGATAACCCCACCTGCTCTTTTGACCGACGAGCCACCGCTGGAAAACAATCTTTTCGTTCGGTAGCAATTGGTTTTAGAAGATTTAGCCAAAGATGTTTCCAACGGTGTTTTCCTCAGTCAGTCGATGCAGGGCCGTTAGTTAGCCTAAAGATTGTCGACTTACCCACCTCATCGGCTTTCTCTTTCCGAAATGACTTCCACTCCAAAACTTTACTAAGGGTCCTAATTGAACTTCTTTTTTTTTTATGGCGGAATAATAGAGTGACGATTTTTTACAATTATATATCGAATAAATTGAGGCAGTAGAATTTAACAAGCTACAAATTAAATAAAATAACAAGTAAAAAAAAAAAACGAAACGGAACACTAATTGGATGAATATTTTAAAATTTTATAAAGTTGTTTAACATAAGCACTAGTAATTTTTTACAAAATTATTTATTAAGGGAGAGAGAGAGAGAGCGAACGAGTTACGGTTTCTACGTATTTGCATGATTAGATTTAAGCGGGAATTTTGAACATCTTACCAACCGATGTGGGTAATTAAATCTTCCCGTAATCCAATATATTTAAGGCACAAAAACTTTACACAACACTCACAAAAATTTAAAAGAGAAGGGGGTTTTTCGAACGGTTTAGCACAAAACAAAACACCTCTCGAGGAAAGCTTTTGCTCACTGTTCTCGAATTTTCAAGCTTATTTTAATTGCAAAATTTAAGAAGAGAAGTTTTAATTTTTAATTTTAAGATATGGAAATGCCCGGTAACGAAGGGGTAACGCGTGCTTTTCTGTAGCTGAATCGGAGTACGCGAACCAATTAATTCAAAACAGCAATGTAAAGAATTTTTATAAACTTTAGTTGACGTCATTCCGCACCGATTACTAACTTCAAACGCCGTTCTGGAGAGTAATGTGGAATTCGCTGGTCAACAATCGTAACATACAATAGACAAAGTAGTAGATAGAATTTGAAATAAATACCGTATTATCTTAATTACGCGAGACTTTAAACAAAAATAGACTATTATTTCCTGTGAAGTAGACGCTGCTTAAGCAAATGCCACAGTCCTTATCATCAACGTATTAATAAAATGATTTTAAATACTTTGTATTATACCGGATGGAATTTCGAATTCTTACAGAATTATTAGAATTTGAATAATGGAAACATAGACTCAAATACATATATAATTAGAAAAAATAAAACGACAAAATAGTCCTTTCTCACAATCTCGGTATATTGAATTTAATTAGTAATAGCTATTAGTTTCGGAAATAAACTCTCCATTCAGGCTAGATGGAAGTCAACGAAAACAAATTACAATGTAACATTTAAAATTAAAATTGTGGAATTAAATTAAAAAAAATCTCTTAATTATTACTGTAAAAGTTTGCAAACTTTGCATATTCTAAGCATTACTATTTTAAGAAACTGGTTGGCCGTTAGTCGATATTTTTTTTTTTGTTTAATAAAACGCAATGAAACTAGTAATATTTAATCAATACCATTTTAGCAGGAGTAAGTTCTAAGAAATATTTAAATATGCGAATTAATATTTATGTCTAACTAAAGTAGCAATGAAATTCGTTTACGAAATTTTAAACTATTTAAGAAAATTCTAAAATCCATTTTATCCATATTTCTAGAATTCAGCGTGACTAAGCACGTTTTTGTACTCGGGCATCTATAGATCAATTGGGAATTTCCAGGATCGAGAGAATAAGAAATCTTCTGGGGTTTGTCAGATTGCGATTTTCAAATTAAAAAAAAAAAAGTTTTGAACTATGGAATTATTTAAAAATGCACAATCGTATTATAACTTTTCAACTATGGTAAACCCTTCTGTGTAAGAAAAAACTGACTTGAAATTGCTTTAATGGTAAACTATTCACGGAATTACGATTATATACTACTATATACTAGGAATGTATAAATTAATAATAATAATAATATCATTTATTAGCATTATACAAATTATACCTATATACATATTAAACTCATATATGCCAAAAAGGCTAAATCATCGTAAGATGTTCTTCCTTTAACCTCC
Source organism: Protaetia brevitarsis (assembly GCA_004143645.1). Lineage (NCBI taxonomy): Eukaryota > Metazoa > Arthropoda > Insecta > Coleoptera > Scarabaeidae > Protaetia > Protaetia brevitarsis. The sequence continues at coordinate 3,151,746 of RXPK01000202.1, read as the reverse complement.
AATCACTTATAACGTTCATATTTTCACATTTTAATGTTGGCAAAATGTTTAATTTATGCAATTATAGTCATCCAATTTATACTTAATTTCATTTTTCGAAGACCCAAGCAATTTTAAACTAAAAGCAGACCAAAGTTAAGGTACCTGTCACTTTGATAGTAAATTAGCTTCGAACAATGATCTAACTTCTAAAAACAATCAACGAAGTCATCAGTTCATAGGTGACTATATCCAGCGTTCTCATGTTTCGTTTTTTTTTTCAAGAAATGGTAGGTCAATTTTTTTGATTTACTAACGGGCGAGGGATAACTGAAGTTTTCTTTAAAATAACAACTTGAAAAGAAATTACCAAATGTAGAATCTTATTTTGAATTTCCAAGAGTTTCCTTTTTCTTTCTTAGTCTATAAAATGCGTTATTAAGGTAATATTTACAATAAGTCATACGTGTAATTAGTTACAGTAACTAAATATGTGACAATCAATTAGTTCAGTGACATAACAATTAAATCCAATCATGAACTGCTGAATAATAATATCACCACAATATGTAAGACTAAAAACAAACTTGACAAAGAAGCAAATATGGTTAAATAATTTAATGAATATTTTAATATATTCTAAATATATTTATTTTAAACCAACACTTAACCTAAAGACAAATCCATAAAGAACCTGAACAAATCAGCGAGATGTTAGATCGCCCGCTTATCCTCTAGATCGAGGTTTGTGTGTTACAAAATACAGAAAAAATGGAAATATATACGCTTACAACTATCAAAAGATGCTATTTTGAAAGCGACAAATGGCTAATAATTTTTCTATTTTATGACGTGATAGGATTTAAAACAAAAGACTTAAATAACGACGTTCAAGATAGCCGGTGTTCGGGGTCATGCTGTGTATTGTGGTCACCCGTTTCACCGAAAATGCGAGTAATTGTGCCTTCTTGCATGTGTTGGTGCAGAAACTCCTAAAATGTGACGGTTTTCAGACACAAAAACCTGTCGGGCTAACCAAATAGTAAATTAGTACGTCGTAAAAGACAACTAAATTACTGAAATGAAAAACGTTAATGAGAAACCTAAATTGAATAAAGTTTAACGCAATGCCGTCAGATATCATTCCGAACGAAAAACAATTCTCTCCTCCCAGTCTAAGTAATACAAATTTGACCCGAGGCATTTTTCATTTAATTACAGCAAGCTATATAACGGATTACCTGTGTACATAAAAGATTCAAATTCTTACGTATCTTTAAAAACATTTAAAGGAATTTCTATTGTCATCTGCCCTTCTATACGCTTTATTATTAAATCGAAATTAAATTGAAAAGGAAATATTAAAATAAATTGAAAAAAAAATAATAATATTCCGACATTTGAAGTGAGTATTTCCGAAAACAGGAAATTTGTATATACAACATGGTTACACAAATTGCAACAAATGTAAGATTAAAAGCATTAAAGCTTGAAAGCAATAGAAATTTAAGAAGAATATTAAAATAAATAATATATAAAAGAAGTTGTTTGTTTCCTGTTTTTGCTTTTAAATTAAGTGTAACACAAATTTTCCCATGACAAAAACCAAATTTAATTCAAACAAAAATTTAGATTAATATGAATTTATTAATGGTCTGTATCCGGATATACAGGGTCAGGCAAATGAGTGGGAATACCTATTTTTTGCTAAATTATGGGTTCTATTAAAAAATAACCTTCTGAAGTTTTTGTAGTATTTTTATTCTAGTCTGTAACATACTTGATTTCCAACAACTATCATATGATTTGAGTAATCACGTCATCGGTACTTTCTTTAAATGGATCACCTGTATCTTTTCACAGTTTCGAATAGACACTTTTCGAAGAATTACAATAATATACTGCTTGGTGGGTATGCGGCTTGAGATATTAAAATAAAGCGTTGACTATTAACATCTTTAGTTCCATTGCGATGAATGTTATCCACCATTTCCTAACAAATTGCATTCTTCTATGGGGATCATCTTTATTTAATTCTTTTACTTAATGTACTTTATGTGGATGAAACTTATTTTTAGGCAAGAAAAAAGGATCAGTAAAGTAATATAAGGACGGTTTTGTTAGTGGCATTTTTGGTTCTTCTTGAAGATTAATAAAACCATCCAAAGAATTATCTAAATTTGTAATAATTTTGTGTCGATTGCATTTTGGCCGATTTTTAACACTTCCAGTTTCATTAAACTTTTGCTACTCCCTTGAGACTGTTGATTGTGAGATACTTTCAGCAGGGAATATTGCATGCACCTTGAAGAGCATCCGCCTGTCTCCAAAACCAACCATCATTAACGAACTAGTTCTTTTACGTTCTGCTAGTTCGCCAATAATGAACAACTGTTCTAGTATACGGAAATTGTTAGCATCGACTATGACTGTCAGTAATACTGACATGATGCAAATAATTTCATTTCTGCTAAAAGTTTCTATGGCAAGATAAAATATGTAGGAATATTCCTTATCAGATGATATGTCTGTCTTATCGGATATGACAAAAAGATTTTAATAGTCAACGCTTTACTTTCATATCTCAATCCGCACACTCACTAAACCGTATTTCATTGTAATTTTTTAAAAAGTGTCTATATGAAAAGATACAGATTCATTAAAAAAAAAACTACCGATGACGTCATATCTCGAAACATGTGATAGCTGTTGGAAATCAAGTATGTAGAACAGAGTAGAATGAAAATGCTACAAAAACTTTTCTTAAGGTTATTTTTGTAATAGAATCCATAATTTAGCCAGAAATTAAATGTTCTCACACAATTGCCTAACCCTGTATATGTTAGCAAAGCCAAGCCAGAACTACTAAATAAATCTACTTGTCCATGATGTCTAAGCTTAGTGATATAATACTCTCTGTGATTCGGATAGTTTTTACCTTATTAATGGCTATAATTTACACCGTAATGATAGAACTGATCTTGGTAGAAGAAGTGTCAATATATATAAGAGGGATTCTTTGAGATGTAATGTTTTAGAACTTTCAAATGGCATTGAGTAGCTGTGACTTGAAACAACAATTTTACACGAAAAATACGTGTTTGGAGTAGCATATCGGCAACCAAATTTCAACTTTTTGCAGGCGAAATGGGAAATTCAATTAAAAATTCGCTGATCATTATCGAAAAAAATCCTGTGCTTAGGTGAATATAATATCGACTTGATTGAGAACATCTCAGCTGCTCTAAACCATTTTGCAGACACTATTTCAAGCTATCAACAAATTGTAAGTGAGCCTGCTATAGTTACTGATACCTTTGCGATCCTACTAGACTTAATTATCATATCTAAAAATGTTGTTATTGCAGTCGGTCCTCTAATATATTTGTTTGATATAATTTGTGTGTAGAGACCTCTTATTTTAACCCTCTTCATATACATGGACCCACACTGCGTCTCCACGGAAGCTATAAAAAAAAAGAATATTATTATTATTCTTTTCAAAACAGAAAAAAATAAAGTATGACATTGTGTTCAATATTTATTAATTTCCAATCTAGGAAGGGTTTTAATACATAATTTTATTTATTAAGGTCTTCTCTAACGCACATTTAAACACTGTTCTTTCAATGTTTCAAAAGAAGATACTATTTTGGATGGAATTTCCATCAGTAACATAATCTAGCAAAGCAAGAAATGAGCTCTTCCTGCACTTAACCAAGAATAAACGGAATCCATTAACGTGCTGGGAAAATAGATGATGATAAATCAGTATCAACAAAACAATTTGTATTATCTATGTTAATCGAAAATCATTTTAGGTGAATGTTCCCGAATAACAGGCCCGATAAACTTATCTCCATTTACACAGAAGAATGCCCCCGAACTTATTTGTAAAATTTCCAGCGCGTTTGACGAGAATGGCGAAATTCCCTAGCGACTAATCAAATTGATTTCACCCCAATAGACAACGCCGATCTCCCGCTACTCTCCCTACACCGGAAGAAGAGTGAAGAGTACAGCCAGAGTGCGCGGAGTGGGCCTTTGTTTACCGCCGAGCATTTGCCAGCTCGGTTTCGGCGTTAACTGTTGCTGTGATTGATGGATAATGTTTACTTGAGGGATGCACTGCGCCCGATATCACTGAACGCATTCGCCCTAGATTTCGTCGGGGGTGCATTAAAATTACGTAAAGCTCGCTATCCGACCCGGAATGTAAATATAGTGGTCGTTCGTTCGATATAGTTGATGGCATGTTCTTTACTTATGAGATTATATTTAGGAAATTAATTCATGCAGTCAAACTGAGCATTAGCGCGATTTTATGGTGCTGGTAAACATTTGCAACTCGAAAAGTTGAAATTCGTGTACACTGAAGTACTTACTTTGCGTAGTTATGAGATGTAATACTGAATATACCTGAAACATATGAGCTTTAGTGCATACATGCATGTATATCCGCACAAAATTAATACGAGAGCTATTTGGAGCTGCTATACAATCCACAGACTGACGTCATTCATTACTTAAGTAATATGCTAGACATATATGTAACCACATAATTTATTGCTGCTAAGAATATTTATGTGTATTAGTATTCTAAAAGTTAGCAAACGTATATATCATTCGTTATTTCAAATAAAGCACACTGATCTATTGCACAGAAAAAAAAAAAATATATGACTTTATATTACATCAGAGTGCGGACATCTTTAAGGGGAGGTTTACATATATATATCGGAAAAGTCCAAAAACTTTGAGCTTTTTTTTTCAGACAAAGGAAAAGATATACGAAATACGGCTTTTTCTCAATAAATATATTAAAACTTGAATATTTTTTTAATTTAATTAATATTTTTTTTAATGACAAGACCACTATAACGTTCGCTATTTGTATCTAGGTAGCAGTGTGCACAGAAAACACGGTCAAACTGCGTAAACTCTAGCATACGCAAAAGTGATCCGAAATTGAAAATAAAAAGAAGAGTTAGAAATATATTAAATTTGTTGGAGGTTATACCTAAATTTAACCAAATAAGTCGAAAGCAAACAATGTGGCAGATACCTGGACTTTAATTTGATTATTTTCTATTTCTTTTTTGTGTGTATGTGGATATAAAAATGTGGAATATTGCAATTTTTAGTATATTATAGGTATAACCTCCAATAAAAACTGTTTACATTAAGAAAACAAAAGAATTAAGTTGATATATTGAACATTTGAAGAACTAGAACTTACGCAGATTTGAAAAATCATGTTTCGAGAAAAACGCGTTCAAAGTTTCTCGGCAAACATTTTTACGAATAGTTCAACATACACTTAGTCAGCTATTCCAGCACCATACATTAATCCTTCTTCTTCTTCATACTTCTGCATTTGCAAAATTTGTTTGCTTCCCTTTAGACAGCACAGCAAGTTTTGCAGCGCTGGACATACTCTGCTCTGCTCGTTGTATGCGCTGACGATCAGAATTGATGACGAATTTTTTGGCATCAAGTCCTACTGCAATTCCCACCGCATTCATTATTTTTAATACAAAAAAGTAACCTTCATTGAATGAATTTGCGGCAATGTAGGTAGCAAGTTGAATTGTTTATAGGTCGCAGTGTAAATCTTTTGGAGCTAGTTTCTACACACATGAACTAAACGAGTCGTTTCAGTTTTGACAATTTTTTCCAATGCATCTTTGCAAGAAATCACTCTAGAAAAAAACTTCATAAATCGGCCTAATAGCATCTTGATTTTTTTTTTTTTGGGGTTGAACATTTATAATGAAATGTAACCCAAATAGCTGCCTTCATTTTTGATGCAGAATCTGGATGTTGTCTAATTGCCAGACCATAGTACACTATTGTTAAATTATCAATAACTTTGTCAGTCAGTTTACCAGCGCCCTTTCTTCAAAGTCCACATCTCCAACGCATTCTCTTTTTTCCTTGAACAGTAACATCTTCGTACGGCTAAAAATCACAAATTGCTTAAAAAGTTGTCGTGTCTCAGTCGCCTATCCGAAATCGTGCGAAAATTTCTTTTAAGGCATCGCATTGACTTCCATTTTTCCTGTGCTACTCTGATGATCCGTAGTACGGTTACCTTTGCCATCATATTCTAGCCAGCTTTTCTAAGAAATTTAGTGTAAGTAAGTGCAGCTGCAATAAATTGATACATTTTATTGTAAGTAGTTTTCTAAAGCGGGGGAAAGTGTGTTTTAAGTAAAAGAAATTGTTAGATCAGTTTTCTCAAATGTGCGTTTTATTTCGGATCTAATTGCTTCATATTATTGTAATATAAATAGCTACTCTGTCGTTTATTTGTGATCCCGACTGCAGTGGCATTTCTAATCATTAAAGACAACTATACATACACTAACAAACAATAAGTATGATATTTCGACCCGAGCCGCCCCGAGTCGAATATAGTATTACATCTAATATGCTCCGTTTGTGTTCGGTACATCCGCTCTTTTAATAAGCCGTAGCGGCTTAAACAATGCGAATATTACGAAACCGCTTTAACCATGTATGTTATATATATGGAGCTTTCAAAAAATGCAAAAAACCAAAAATCGATTTTTCCAGTCAAATACATGTAAACCTCCCCTTAAATGGCTACATAAACTCATGTAACTCCCACACTATATTGAAACAATAATAACATCGCGCCCCTATTTAAAGACGTGGAAGGGCGAACCCGATGTAAGCTGTAATATGCTTATCTTAATAAGGTTAATGAAGTTGTCGCTTATCCTTTTGTAAATTGTGGCGACATTGCAACGCTTCAGCTAACTGAGTGTACTTTCTATTTATCTAGATATTCTTATTCGTAATATCATACGTGCACAGTTATTTTGATGCAGCACTATAGTGGCTGACTTTGTTAATATTACAGCTACGATTTGATTAAATTATCAAAGATGTAGGATGTAGGGTTTTTTACGCTGATTACAATCCTGTCGTCAGAAAAACAATTGGAAATCGCGTTTACGAGATATAACAAATAATTTTGTTTTTTTTTTAATGAATCACATTTTGTCACCATTTGACAGAGTGAAAGACAAAAGAGCTACGACTCATATAATAATAGATTCGATATAACAGCCAAAACTTTTGTTGTTTGCCAACTTAAGATGTTTGTTTTAAAAACCAAAAAGAAAATCCAGGAACTGAAATTAGTATGCAATATAATTTAGATTTTTTAGGATACAACCCTATTCCGAACGGTTGCAGAGTTATCAACCTTATATTTAGAAGATTTCCACAAATTCGCTAACTATAGTCAATTAAAAAGTAGCCAACTGCTTTTCTCTGTAAATTCATATAAGAATGACCGATCACGAAATGTAATTGTCAAAGTTTTTGATAAACAAGCTGCTTGGGAAAATACTCTCAATTTTTTAAATAGTTCATATTAGTTGACAATCTATTAATTAAGGTTATCCAAATACAGTGTTATGGTTCATACGTAAGATAATTCACCAACCTTAGTAGAATTATTATTTTATGTACACACCTGTCTGTCAATCCAGTATATATTAGATGTTAATCAATTTGCAGTGTAATCGTGGTAATTAGATGTATAGATTGATTGTCTGGTAACTGTATGATTTCGGTAGAGTTTCTTAAAAATCTTCCTTAAAAACTGTTTTATTTTTCGTCGAGTACAATCAATTAAATCATATTACTGTAATATATCCGATATCAAAGGGGATTTTCTTTGTAAATCGATGTATCTACCATAGGCCTAAAAATATATAGAAAAAGCGCCAAGATTTTGGAAGATTGGAAGAAATCCGCTGTATTAACATATCTTTATCATGTAGAATCATACATGTCTCTACTGTTTTGAGTATAATTATACACGTTGGATGATGTTTTGAAGGAGATTTTCCATAGATTTCCTTATACCGGGGTTGTATTTTTGGTATGGATCATTTCCTGTACCATTTTTAGTTTGTCACTGCGAGGGAATTCCATTCTAAAGTACTATGGGGTATATGCAAGCTAATGTCCGAGATACTTTACCAAGTAATGTTTAAATTTTTATGGAAATAAGCATTTAATATTTCGGAAACTTTGAAAATTTAAAAATCCAAAATATACTGCACAGTAGATAGTATTTGATTCAAACATTCCAAATAGGTATACTCACCTTGGGTTTCAGACAATAAATTGTCCATGTTATTGTTATTTATTTTTCATTAATAAAGAGCATTTGATACATTTAATTATTAAAATTAAACTATAAATTTAGTATTTAATCAAGTAAAAGTCTATTAATGTAAAAGTTATTGATTTAAAATGCATAACACGTAGAGCCAGCTCGACAACCTACCCATTATACTGATATAAAAATATAAATGTAACTACTCATTAGTTTAAAGAGAGCAGATTTCTAATACGAATGTTCTGCAATGGTGGATTCAAGACATATCGGACATATTCATAAGCTCATAGCCATCCAGCGAAGGGGAATTATATTTTTGAATATCATTGAACAGAGAAGGATAAGTATCTGTAAAGAGAAGGCAGATTTAAGAATGAAAGGCATGGCCTTACATACACCTAAATGAACCTCAGAGCACCCCGATTAATAATAATAGTACCTATTAATAATAACTTTTTATTACCCAACAGATTGTAATCTAATTACAGGACAATGGTAGGATAAATAGCTTACACACTAAGACTACACTACATTACAGGGTAGGTACACTATAATAAAATAAGTAAAATGAGTATTTAGTACAATGAACATACATTAATATTTATGTTACTTAATTGTAAGTGTAGTTGGTTATACACTGGCTTAGCAGTTGGGGTAAGGTAAAAAAATGTATATCTACGGAGTTGTCAAAATGGGTATTAAAATAATGACAAGGTATCAAGTTATGTATTGGGGATCTCATTAATATATTACTTTTAAGGGTTGGACGATAGAAAGGTGAAGGCATGCGTGTTGCCTGCATGCTATGAAATTGAATGTCACTAGACGCCTCAATATGTGAGTGAATAATGATATAAAGAAACTTAACGTCATTCCGTTTGCGACGAGGTTCCAGAGATTTAATGTGATACAAAGTTAGTAATGTACTGTGATACAAGCCTTTAAAATAAAGAAATTTAATGAATCGACGTGGATTTTTTTCAAGTGAATGAGAGTGAGACTTATAAATATATAAATAAAGTGACATACCTATATTCCTTAGTATAAAACCCACGACTCGGAAAGAAGCTGAAGAAATGTTATTTATGTGATTTAAAAAAGTGAATTTAAATTCAAAGGTAACACCCCAAGTCATTAATAAAGGAGCATTAAAAAACAAGAAATGATGACAAAATAAGTATTGACCCTGTGAAATATTTATTGATCGAAAGGTCCAACGCTTTTGCCAACGAGAGAGTTTACTTTATTTTATATATGCAGCTATTTCATTTAAAATTGAAAATTTTATATTTCCAATAAAACTGGAAGAGTTAAAAATCGTAACATAATTTTCCAGTGAATAGCAGATAGCATATTTCGACATTTATTAAGATACATCTTTAAATAGAAACGTTATGGGGAGAAACCTATTAGTTAAAACACTCGGTGTAGAGATTATATTTGTATCTAGACACAGATATTTCCGAGTATTATATTTATTTGAGTTAGCATTTTGATAACATCATTATTTTAGGTATTTTTTTTGTCTCAACTTACCGATACCTTATTACGAAAATTCCTGGTTCAAATTGGGGTTGTTTACTTACCGTTATTACGAGCTTCATTATTTTGAAGAAAAAGTTTCTTTTGGGCAAAGTAGCTCCATGGAAATCCATTAGGAAATCGTAAACCATCTCGGCACGTCAGCGTAAGAAAAATATTAGGCGTTCCTTATTTTCTTCGTTTCTTTATAATTTAACAGCCAGTTTCCCGCGACCGTCCCTCGGGATATTTGCTCAGCAAACACGGGACGGCAGGAAAAAATCTTTAATTGCGAAGTTGTGTGTTTGTCTTTCTATATCAAAGCACCTTCCTAACCGTAACGACCGCGATGGCATCGACTTCCACCAGCCCGGTATAATGAAAAAAGCGTGTCAAAGATTTGCCGCGGCCGTCCAAGACCAAAACAAAAGCCGACGACGAAAAGAGAAAGACGGAAACTTGGCGAGCGTGTGCTTGTATGTAGAGGTAGAACGGCGAAAATTCAATATTGATTTGCGGCCGTTTGTGGAGGCTCTAATTCAAATGTCAGTGTGTTCAAATACCCGGATATTAACGTCTATGCGGCCGCCAGTAAACCGGTACGCATTTGTGAAACGACAGATAAATGCCCGTTTAATTTCCTATGAGATCGAAGTCACTTTGTTTATCTATTTAAGTTACGATTCGGTAACAAACTTTCCTACAACTTCCATTAAACGCGTTAATAATGACAAAGCTGACATTTTCGTTTATCATTCGCTTTTATGGACCACAGTATATCAGCTAAATGTTACAATTTTATCCACAAAACAACTAGCAACTAGGAAAACAAATACTAAATCAATAACTAGATACATTAATAGTAAGGTCAACAACATTAACGTGATTACCTTCACATTTTTCAAATACTTACCTGGAATATTTCAAACTTAGGCTTCTATGTTATCCGACGTTTTCGGGTGTATTTCCGCTGTTAGATAAGTGATAAGTCGACCATTATTTGTCTTAAGATAAAATCCGAATCTCTTGTAAAACCGCGTCTCACATTAAACCTTTATTTTAATAAACAACAAACATTTAAATACAGGGCTACTATTTAACAAAAAATCGCTCATATCTCAAAATCTATTAAAGATAGGTGTAGGAAATGCTGATATAAAGTGATAGGGGATGATGTTTACTTCCTAATTTTGAATTAAAATGCAGTGTGTTCGATTAAAGAAAAAAATGAGTTTTCTGCATTTGAAAATGTCACTTGTTCCTCAGTTTTGATGACCCTGTATGTTAGAATGTAAAGTGTGTGTACTATTTCTTAGGGTTATATCTACATTCATAACATAGCAAATTTGGAGTCTTAATTTGCAGTATTAACCGAGATATTAATTTCTCAATGATGCAATGAATATGACTTAAAAAAAGAAAAACATAAATAACTCAAAAACGGCAACATGTAGTCGTGTAGACGTATTTATTGCCATAACAACAGCAATAGCAGTCAGATTTTAAACAGAATTAATGACCACTTCACTGACTTGGGTGAATATAGCAAACAAAACAATGAAATAGTAACAGAAGGAGTTAAATACGTGCCTAAGTCTTTAGCCTTGTATCTGACGGATTATCATGAGGTAAACAGCGCTATTCATAGCCTCAACAACACCAAGGCGACCGGCGAGGATGGAGTTCCAGTTTCTTTACTCAAGACTTGCGCCGAGCATCTTGTGTCCCCTCTGACTCACATTATAAATACGGCATTCCGGACTGGCAAGTTTCCTGATAGGTTTGAAGCTCTCTATTGTCAGACCTATTCACAAGGGAGGAACCAGGGATGATATTGACAATTATAGACCTATTACACTGGTGTCGAACATCTCCAAAGTTGTGGAAAAGGTTCTATACAGTAGAATTACTAAATTTATGATCAAACACGATATTCTGCATCCAAATCAAAACGGATTTATGAAGGGGCGATCTACTGTGAGAGCTACGTTTCAATTGCTGGAGGAGCTTTTGGTTGGTGTGGCTGACGGGGAAGTTACCGCCTGTGCGTTTATGGATTTATCGAAGGCATTTGACTGTGTACACCATCAGGTTCTTTTACACAAGTTGGAGGTGATGGGTGTTAGGGGCGTGGCTTTGGAGTTGCTTGAGTCTTATCTGACGGGTCGTAGGCAGGCGGTGGTGACTTCCGATGCGGCTGGAACTGAGAGGTCATCAACTTGGAAAACAATTCACTTTGGCGTACCCCAAGGCTCTATCTTGGGCCCACTTTTGTTCTTGCTGTACATCAATAATTTACCGCAAGTCATGGACGGCTTGACAATTCTTTACGTCGATGACACCTCATACGTACTTCGAAAGAATTCCTACAAAAGTATAAAAACAGCATTAGAAAATTTTTTTAATAACATGATAAAATGGTGTGAAAATAACAACCTAAAGTTAAACGCAAAAACGACAAATATACTACCTCTCGAAATAGCACCAGAGGAACTAGTAATCCAGTGTGGTGGAGAATCAATTCGCTGTGTGGACCATACTCGTTTTGTTGGTGTGGTGATAGACAATGTGTTATCTTGGAGAGCCCATATTCAGGATCTCGCTGCAAAATTGGGTAGTTTCTGCTACAGCCTGCGAGTGATTTCCCGAAATGTGAATGTCGAAACTGCTTTAAATGTTTATCACGCATGTGTTAAATCCCGACTACAATACGGAATAATACTGTGGGGGAACGCAACAGGTTTCGACAGGATGTTTGTACTGCAAAAGGCTTGCATAAGAGCAATCTTCCAACTGAAGCCTAGGGACTCATGCAGATCGGTATTTAGAGACAATAACATACTTACCTTACCATCTATATATATATTAGAGACAGCAATATTTGTGAAACAGAACTATACTGACATTTTCAGCAAATATAAAATAGATCATGAACGCAGCACTAGATGTAAAACTAATAGCCAATTATTACCGCCCCAAACAACACTTACTTATGTTCAAAAAACAGGCTATATGGCAATGTATAAAAATATATAACCATCTGCCACAGCCACTAAAGCAAATGCCATTACCACAATTTAAAACAATTTTAAAAAAATATCTTGTTAGCAAAACGTTTTATACGACCGCAGATTTTCTGGACGCACCCTGTATAGTATAGTACTTTCTTTTGTATTCGTATGTGTGTGTTTTTTTATTTTAAACAATCTTTGTCTTTTTATTTATACAATTTCCTTTATGTTGTTGACGTAGTTTTATATTAAGTATTGACGTGTTCTACACTATTGTATTATGGAATAAACGAATTTATTATTATTATTATTATTATTATATGGTTGTAGAATACAAAAATGAAATTAGATCATTCTATTTAAAATAACAAAGTTGATATCCATTTCCGGTCAACCGAAAGTGATATTTTAGTTAAAATATTCCACATTTATAGTTCCAATCGAACAGATAATTGTGCCAAAATCTCAAATATAAGTAAATAATAGAACATTATAAACTTTTAATGAACTACTTACGTGGAATAGCCTATATAACTATTAGTCGTTGATGAATGAAATGTTATTACCTTATTTTAATATATTTTGTCTTTTTTACTAGTAACCAACACGGTTTCTTTCCTAATCCCTCTGTCAACACTGCCTTGTATAAGTTTATTAGTCTGATTTCACGCGATATTGATTAATCCCGTGCTTTCGACAATGTCGATCATACTATCTTACTTGAAAAAATAAATAGTTACTGTATTAGAGACAATACTTTACGCTTTTTTGAAAACTGTTTATCATATCATAAACAAAAAGTGATGATTAATACTCATCTAATATCAGCACTCTACATAGTGGAGTGCTCCAATGTTCTGTTCTGGACCCTTTTCTTTTCCTAAACTATATAAATGATTTACCTTCTAAAACTTAGCTACAAATATTACACTTTACGCTGACGATGTCCATATTTTAATCAGCTCAATTGATATTTCACCTGCTTTGAGTTGGCAGATACCTTGTATGCTAGAGAGTGTGGGTGGTTCTGCATCAATAACTTACAAATTAATAATGGCAGGACTAAATGTATTTTGTTCCGTAATAAATATAAATATGACATTCGTAACTTGAATTGAAACGGTGAACTGATGGAATTAAATGTATCCTCTAGATTAGATTAGTTTGAGTCATTATTGACGAATGTCTGAAATGGAATATCTATGTTGATAAGCTTTCCAGCGACCTATCACAAATATGTTATGCCCTTATAATATAAAAAGATTTTGGAACACGCATATCCTTAAAACTAACTACTTTTTTTCACTTTCACTCAAAAATGTCTTTCGAAATCATTCACTTGAGTACTGGTGTAGACGTGGATCGTATTTTTTTACTGCGAAAGAGGGCACTTCGCACTATTTTTGGTTTGTCATATCACTAACCCTGTAGGGACACCTTAAAAGTACAGAAAATTTCAAACTTATTGGTTGCATACTTTTTGAAGTATTATGTTTTGTCTTCAAATATAAATCGGAATTTTATACTGACTCTACGCTTGATTATAGTGTAAAGTATTGTATAGACCCAAAATCTGTCTTAGGAGTATCTGGAAAGTACAACACGGGAAGCAAGTAGGAATTTACGTGAAAGAATAACCTAAAAACCTGATTAAGGAACTATCAAAAGAAAAATACTCGAGAATTACTAAAACTCGGTAGAAATAATCTTTGTACAGTAGCTGTTAACAGGACAAAGAACACAGGCTCGATACTACCATGACAAAATATCATACCATATGTGAGGCTCTGAACGCAAAAGAGACACAATTCTTTGCAAGCCAAACAAGAACCCAGACGATTTTTCCGATTAAACAGCAACCGAGTTTACTCTCATATAGCATCATCTTGTTTTTGAGTTCTAACTACATTTTCTTTCTACAAGCCAGTACAACTGGCAGAGTTAAAGTTTAAGCTGCTCTCCTTTGATAAATATATTTCTTTGCCATGTAAGTGCTGGTTTAGGCACATTTTAAACTATTTTATGCCATCCGATTGAAGCTATTTGATTTTGACGTTCAAGCAAGCTGGTGTATAGACTCAAAATCTGTTGCAGGAGTAAAAAACAGAGATAGCAAATAAGGATTCGAGTGAAAGAGAAACATAAAGACATCTTATTAAGGAACCATCAAAACGAAAATACTGAAGAACTAATAAAGCTCAGCAGAAATAATCTTTGCATAGTAGCAGGTTTGCTAATAGTATTGTAACTGTAATACTAATTCTGTACGCTAAAAGAATACAAACTCTTTGCTACAATAACAACATATCATCTCATGTAATCTAAAAGATACACAATTCTTGGCAAGTCAAAAAAGAACCGAGTCGATTAGTACACGTCACCAGGATATTGGAATCGGTTACATATTTTAATAGCTAAAAGAATTAGATTAATACAAGAGGCTAAGAGGCTTACAGTACATATTTGCAGAGACTCCATATCAAAAATCAGGACGAAGTAATGGGTTAAAAATAGGAATTTTTTTAAATTATGTCCGCGAGCAATTCAGCGGTTATACATATAGGATTAACGATACTTAAGAAGCGTATTATAATATTTTTACTGTAGCTGTAAAGAAAAATCTTGATTTTTGTAGTAAATTAATTAAGGAAAAATGTATTTGCTGCCGTCATAAGTTTGCCATTATATAATAATACCTAATTACGTAGTACCGCAAACAAGCATAAACAGCTTGTCAGAATGCGTATTAAAGTTTTTCTCTCAACCAAAATCTCTTTTCCTGGTGTATTACTTGCTACTATAGAGGTAGACTTAATTATCCCAGATGTACGGATATGCGCCCTTTAATAAATGACCTTATCAAGATAAATATTTTGTATTATAAATTTTCATGAGAGAATATGCACAGTGTCACAGGCTTCATTTGCGGAAGGTTTTCCTTTCGAGAAAAATTTTAATTAGGTTACATTTTGCGCAAGAATAACACCACCCCGTCAGCCCGGCTATGAGACGTCTTGCGCCATCTGTGGGACGAGACGCGGGGTGGCGGGTTTTCGCCGAGCAAGAGTTTTACATTAATCCGGCGGCTTAGCACATGTAACAATCTCATGTGATAACCTGGAGTTATTTTCATTGTGTCCTGACCCGGAATAGCTCAAGCCTTAGTAAACATGATGGCGCGTTATTACTGTGCGGAGATAAGTGCCCGCATGAAAAATATACCCCCAGATCTTCACCGGGGCTTTTTGAACGGGGCTTATCCCAAAAAATATATAACCGCGTGAGCGCTTCTAACCGCTGGGGTCTCCTAAATTGTCGATCGTTCGCCGGGCGGCCGCTTCGTCCGGGGCTAACATTTATAAACGACAACCTCCTTAAATACACAAAATATTTCGCCGTATGCCTGGGTTAAAATACCCAATATGCGTCCAAAGCTAATATTTCTCTTTGCCGTAGATAAAGAGGCTGTCTATATTTTAGAAATAACTGCCTAGAGGATTAAAAATATTACTGTATTGTCATGGGAAACAGAAAATACTTCGAATGGGAAAGGAAACCAGTTTATTGTCGTACACAAAAAAAAAAAAAACAACGTGTGTACGGATTATTATTGATTTGGTTGGATCGCATGGGACTAAAAATAAATTCGTTCGGAGTGTAGAAGCACGAATAAAACTTCTAATCAATTATTCTTTTGCTTAAGAATCCTCTCTACAATTATTGCAGATTATCATATGAC
This sequence comes from Protaetia brevitarsis, assembly GCA_004143645.1. Taxonomy (NCBI): domain Eukaryota; kingdom Metazoa; phylum Arthropoda; class Insecta; order Coleoptera; family Scarabaeidae; genus Protaetia; species Protaetia brevitarsis. The sequence continues at coordinate 3,135,332 of RXPK01000202.1, read as the reverse complement.
TCTTCTAGACTAGTGTTGGGATGAACGTAACTTCATTCGCCTATAGGTGAATATTGCAGTGTGAAGCCAAAGAATGAATAAAGCGAATGTCCAAGGTTGCTTTCTCGACGTGAACGGATACGTTTTGTAAGAGGCTGTTACCTAAATTTCCGGCACCGAAAGTGACGGTCGAGTACCGTGAAAAATCGCGAGGCAAGAACTCAAAATAAAAAGACAAAAGGTGATGCACCTCCGTTTTACAAACCTTCGAGGAAGTGGGTGGATATTCGGCAATCATGCAGGGTGCCAGCCGGCTCGTCGGCGAGGAGTGGGTTGATCGAAATACAAACCCAAGATGGATAATAAATTTCAGCGCCACCTGCTTAGGATTACTTACCCTATCATGCCCCCTGATAAGCAGGAATCCAAGGTGAAAAATAAAAGAATGAATTTTATTGACATAAAATCCAAGAAAATAAAAGTGATACTCTGCATCAGTAAACGTTAATAACAAAAAAAAAATAAAAATGAAATATGACATAAAATTCAAGAAAATAACTATGATACTCTGTATCAGTAAATGTTAATAAAGACAATAAAAATAAGAATGAAATATTGTAAAACTATAACAGAATATCCTGCGGTAGGATTCGAACACCGAACGCTTTGGCCAACGCAATCAGTTCACACACGTTATATAACGAAAATTCTTAGGCTAAGAGTTAATTTAAATTCAAGAAAAGTTTTACAGTTACAAAAAATAAACTACTAAAATAAATCTAAATATTTGACTTGATTATACTTGTATAATATATAAATCACCCTGTATATTACAGGCCGATAAACAATCGGTTGATGTTTTAAGTAAATATTTTGAATTCGTTAAAGGAAACTGAAAAGATATATGAATACTAAAGTTAAACTATTTTACTGAACTAGTGATACCCTCCGATCCTAGATATAACATAAATAATTTACAGTATCGTTGAATAAAGCAATAAGAAAACTGAATGATCGGGGTTGGTTACTTTCTAATGAAAATTTTAAACGCGTACAAAATTTACAAATAAAAAGAAAGCGTGCAACTTAGCTTTTGTTCTCAATCTGCTGTTTCGGCCATGGAGATCCTCTCCAATCCGAACAGATCGGAGCCTCTGGGCTGACTGGGTAATGCCCGAAGCAGATGGTCCACTGACTTTCTAAAGGAGATAGGTAATATTCTCCGAAGGGACTTAAAAAGGTCGCAGAAGTCCTCAGCCGCACGTGGGGTGTTCAAATTCATAAACGATGGGAAAATTCCAAAATTAAAAGTAAAAGGGAGGTAAAAGAACCTCTAAAAACACAGAAACCTCAAAGTTAGTGATTTAAAAGAAATAACAAGATCTGCTTACCGTTAAATAACGAGGTTTTACAACGAAGAGAAGAAAGAAACAGATATGGCATTGCAGACGCGTGGGTTCTCAAATTATATCTCGGTTTATCGAACACATCTGCTATAATATTCACGAAAATTCCACACCAAACACCAGCGAATATACAACCAACGAATATTTCCAGCAGACTTCCAATTAAATCCACAAATGTGTGAAAATATCCAAAAATTCCGAAGATGGGAAGTATTACTCGTGAGAACGCCTCTAAACAACAACCCAGAATGGCCAGCAAGCCGGAAGGAAGGAAATCGTCACACAACCAATCAGAAGACAGATAGATAAAATAAGAATACAGACATAGAGGTGCCCTCTGACGTCGAAAAGATGTAAACACAGAATAAAAATGATCTGAATAGACGATCAATCGGCAAATCGAACAGATCTAACGGTGCGTGGGAATCGATAATGTCGGCATGTGTAGATCGAACAGACCTAGCCTTAAAACGAAAACGTCAACTGTCAAAACATGAGAATTGAAGGAATTTACTAAAATTGAAAGAAATTAAACAAAACTCTAAGACCGTATTAAGTAAGAGAAACTAACTGTAAGCAAATGAGACTAAAAGATACAAATTCTAGCTAGACCGCACTAACATGGGGAAGAAAACACAATTTGAAAGCCAAAAATTAAACGATAATGTTTACGTTGTGAAAATACAAGACGTAGGAGCATCTCTGAAGGTAGAGTATGGAAATAGAAGAAAATAGGGTACAAAAGCTTGTCGAAAAGACTAGCGGAGAACTAAATCGAGGTAAGCGAAGCAAAAACACCGTAACAAGGCAGGAGCAAGCAATACTGTTCACGGCATAACTTTTATAATAGCTTACATTATACTTCGGTCTCAACACTACTTTAGACATCTACTTATTCTATTCCATTGTTTTGAATAAAGTCGTAGAAACCTATCAGTCCCTCATTATGAAACTACATTATATAGAAAAATTAATTTGGAATATCAAAGTAAATTCAAATCTGTTATATCTGACTATTATAGTAGCTTAATTTTGAAATCACAAAATAAAAATAAATCTATGTGGAATGTGACTGGTGATGACACTGGAAAGAAAGCTTTAAATAACGCATATATTACTTTAACAAGGGATGGTGTTGTATTGGGTGACAATGATATTGCTAACAAATTTAATGATTTTTTGTTTCATTTAATTCACAAATTAACAACGACGTGGACCCTAACATCCCTGATGATGAGTTTCTGGAGACAAATATACCTTTTAATAGAGATTCTTTCTTGTAACTCCTGCTATTGATCGTGAAATATCAGGTATCGTGTCCAAATTAAAATGTTCAACGACATCTGGGTGGGATGGTATCTCCACCTCCCTTGTGAAAGATATTAAGGACTTTATTTTAGATCCGTTAGTATTTTTATTTATATATAATTTAACTTTAACTAGAAATTGTTTCCCGGAAAAATTAAAGATTACGTTTGTAAAACCGTTATTTAAAAAGGGTGATCCAAATGACGTAGCTAATTATAGGCCGATCAGTTTTCTGTCAGCCTTTTCCAAAATTTATGAAAGCGTCATTAACAACAGACTAATGAAGTTCTTGCTAGGCTCAGGTTTGCTGGCTCCTTTCAGCACGGATTCTTGAAAAATAAAAGCGTTGACGCGGTTACTACAGAATTTAGTAATAAAGTAATTTTAGCTATTGACAATAAAAAATGTATATGCGGACTATTTATTGATATGACCAAAGCCTTTGATTCTATTAATTGCTCGTTATTCTTGAAGAAATTAGAAAGTTATGGAATTAGAGGTGTTGCACTTAAACTGCTCTCATCGTACATATCTAAGTAATAGAGTACAGAGAGTTAAGCTAGATAGTGGAATCACGTCCGAAGACCATTGCGTAACTGCTTGAGTTCTCTGGGTTCCATTCTTGGCCCTACACTTTTAATTGTGTTTATAAATGATTTGCATATGTTCTTCCAGCATAAAACTGTTTGCTATCTCATGCAATTAAGGTGACTTTTCAAAAAAACCGCATGGTGATGGTTATATGGTTGCTGGAATTTTGGTTTGTATATTGTATTGTATATTTTCGTATTTTAAACGTTACGTTTTCCATATAACTGAAAATTCGAAATACAATTTAAGATTCTAGTTTCAAAAAGATCCTTAATTAAAACTATCACAAAATATATCCTCAAACACTGGCGAATTAGTCAGAGAAAATTCGCTAAGCAGGAGAGGAACTCTAGAGAAGAGTTAAATAGAGTAAAAAACTCGGCGTCAATGCCGCTACTGCAGTTCGAGCAATTAGAAAGACAAATAATTTGTACAATTTGCCTGGAAGTCGGGGCGTTTGGAAAAAAAAAGGCCAACACTCGCAGATGCAGGAACTCTCCCAAAACGATGCGAATTTAGATTCGTTAATGAGTTGCAATTCAGTTATACTTTGCCGGAGCAAACGTCGAGACTATACGAAATTATTCTAATTATTTCGTACTTTCGTATTGCGAGATGATGCTGTTTTTCATTGAGCGCCAAGGTACTCAAATATTTTATTTTCCCATTTAACATCCGAGTGGGTATGCAATCGTTTTAACATTTGCATAGATTTCTAAATCTACAGTCCCAACATATGCTCCGATATTATATTACTCTGTTTTGTCACGGAATTCTGTAACCTAAAGTGTCATGCACTGACAAGTTAAAATATTAAATTGCACACTATGTCAACTCACTACAAATTACCCTGTTTCACCGTGAATGCAAATGAGTTCTAGCAAATTTCAAGCGTCGGCAATTTATATTAAATTCCAATGATGTTTGCTACTTAATTATTGATTGAAATTAAATGAAATCAATTTCAGCAGAATTAATCCGCATACATTGGAAGCATATTCAGCGATGTTCTTTACCGCAGGAAAAAAAAATCAAATTTACACGTAACACCTGTATCTAGGGCAATGCACTCGAGAGTGGTCGAATAAAGACTGCTGAGATATATATTTTGTATAGTGGCGTCTCAGTAAAAGTGTGCCAGCCACCTTTTTATGGTTCAAAATTGAGCTAAGCTGTAAAAGATATGTCCTTTGTTCATTTTAAACCGAAAAGGGAGATAAGAAAAGACGGCATACCTAAACATACTTCATTAACCCTAACCCCTGATATCTACAAGTATCTTTAACACCTACTTTTACCTGCTAAAATTAGACAAATACAAAAGAAAAGACATTATTCGTATATATCGTTTATTCCAATGAATTTATCATCTTTGAATAGTGGAGAGCAACATATTAACAATTCAATATGTTTGTAAGGTCTTTTGTCATAAAAATGGTTACGTACTGTTGTGTAATAATTAAAGTAAATAAGAATACTAAACTGAATTAAAAAATGAAAATGAACAAATATTAGCTAGCTCAACGAAAAAGATTTTTAATGAACAAAAGAATTATTAATCTCAGAGTTACCCTCGCGAATTGAAACTTTAATCTAACCACGATAAGTAAATTGTGAGTAAATGAAATCACACTTTCTTAAAACACAAAAAAAATGAAAGGTTTAAAATAAAATAAAAGGATAGAATTTTTAACCCAGTGACGCTATTAAACAATCAATTTATTTTAACAAAAGGGGCTAAATTACAATGGTGCAGAAAAAAAAAACCCCTGAACTGAAGGTTCTGGCCTAAAATAAAAACTGCACTAATTTAAAATAGGACAATGCTATTTCCTATGCAAAGCAAAAAAGAAAGGTTTTATTTGTTCAAGATTATTCAATATTTTTGAACTTCTATCCACGTGGTTTCTCAAATTAAAATAATCTAAGCGTGGACAAATGCTAGAAATTTACAAAAATGAAAGAAGCTAAATGAAAGAACAATGTTTCTACTCACCCAAACGAGGTAATAGAAAAATAAAATGATGCAGCAAAATAGATTAACAGAAAAATTAACTGGTACAAAATAAACGAGAGAAAAAAACTAAAATAAATCTTCCTAAACAAAAAATAATAATTGATCCTATATCTACAAAGTGCACACTTTAATACATTAACAATCATTACAATAAAAATTCCTTGATTGACTATAATTAAAGAAGAAATGTTAAATTTTTCAATATAAAACGAATTACAAAAAGGCGGCAATGATTAAAGAAATACGTCTACTCACGTCAATAGTCGAACAAGGTAGTCCTTAACAAAATCTACAATTGTTTTTTCTTACAAAAATCCGTCTCTCAAAAATCGTACAACGCAGACGTAGAACATTACAACGACAATATTAAATAGAATACGCATTAAATCAGCACAAGCGAACAGTAGACATTTGAATGACTGGATTAATTATGAAAAAAACTTAACATCACCTAAATAAAATCATGCAATAAACTCTTAAACTAAACTTATTCAAAACAAAACAAAATTGTGAAAATTCTCGGTAAATTGAAAATCAGCTGTTCAAACAAAGTAAAAACAACAACCGTAATATGCAACTTAAAATACATCTCAGTGATGAAACCACAGCAGTACGTGCCTAATGCTTTCGGTAAAGTTAGGTCATTCATCAATTCGTTTTTTGTTTTAATGTTATGTCCGGTATCAGTTATATGTTGTGTCACACTCGATGATACCAGCCTTCGATTCAACATAGTTTCCATTGCACGTTTTTTCGTTGCAATATAGACTTTATTGCAATTTCGATATAATTTGTTTGATATCTTTTTATTTTATGTAGATTTTAAAATTGTTGATTAAACACGCAAAAGGGCGCAATGAGTAAATGTGCGCAATTGGTACAATTCATTGTAATTATACCACCAACACTTGTTACCTCTATCCCGGTTTATCAAATCTCTATCCCACACTGAAAAACCTATTTATTTAATACTACCAAATTAATTTAACTAAATATTGAGGGCAAATAAATATTTGGTTACTTCAACCAAATTATTCGTTCGTTTAACCCTTTATTTATTTGAAATAACGAAATATTTTGTTGGAGTAACTAAATTTTCGCGATAAAATTTGTTTGAAATTATTTTGTTGTGCTAAACAAATTCGTTTTTCCGTGTACTAATCTGGATTCCCTAAATGAAACGCCACTTTCTGAAATCGTGGTTTCGTATATAATGTTTTTAACATATACTTAATATAATTTGTTAACAAAAATTACAACTATATCTTGTGTTTTGTTTTGATTTCAAGTTCGGAAAAGTAATATTGTTGCTAGATGTAAATGCTTGTTTAACTACTAAAATCAGTCTATACAAATGATAATTTGCATGAAAATATGCCCAGCGTCACTGGCATTAATTAAGTAACTTATTTGTGTAAGCTTCTTCGCATTACTGTTATCACACCGCGCTAGCATATCTGGTTAGAACACCGGACAAACGCGCGAGATAACTGCATATAAAATCCCAAACAATAAAACCGTATCTGGCACCTAACTTCCTATCGTTGACGGGTACTTTTTCCTCTGGCGCTGTCCAAATGTAAATCCATTTTACTTTGTGTCAGTCACCGAATAGACAAAACCCTTTATGGCTGCGCGTTTTTGATATATTCGTTTACATGCTTCTAGTAATTCTATGATTAAAGTAATCCTCGAATGGAACGGATGCACAATGGGCTTCGCTAAAATTTCATTAATTAATAACATGAAATCCGGTGGTAGCTTTGTGTTGACAGCTCTATGTTTTAATCTGTCACTTTTATGTGAAAATGTATCTCATATTCATTAGTATAATGCTTTAGTATTATATATAAATATTATATAAACCTGTTTTGGATTTACTTTTAAGCAAAAACAAATTTGTGTAATGGTAAATATTAGTAATATAGCTACAGTAGCGATGTGCAGAGCGAGGCCGCTGTTGCGTTTTCGAGCCTTATCAGCTATCAAATTTTGCTAATGCACGCCATTATATGGTGTAATGAGGTCCTATGCTGCAGTCGCTTTGTGGGGAGCATATATCATCCGACAACGGTCGGAAGAGGAGTTTCAAAAATAAAACAAAATGCGTACAATAATTAACGAAATGTTAGAAAGCAAGAATGAATCAACGTAAGCAATAACACGGAAATCCAAAATCACGAAAAGATCTAGCAGGTATTTGTAGATCAACAATATACCCATAAAGTTTGAGAAGATAGTTAAAGTTGACAATCAAATACACACCAAAACCGAAATGATAAATAAACTTTTTCATTATAAATAAATATTCACTTTAAACGCTTTAGTTGTTGTTGATTCTTAATTATAAACAAAGATCAGAACATATCTTCTTCTCGGATAGTGAGATACAAATTTGGCAGATCAAAAATATCAACTGGAGGTTGGGAAACTTCCCTGCAAAATTCAATGAGAATCGTCAACAGATATCAGTGATTAGAAGTGTTAAGAAGTATTCCATAACAAACGAACAATAAAACAAATAATAAAAATATAGTGTTTATACACCAATAATAAGTGCTCTTCCAAAATGTTATTTAGTTACTCAACGTTTGTGGTACGAACATTTTATTCTTTGTTGTACGATATAGTATATCACTAGATACCAAATTCTCATCCAGAAAATAACAATTACTTTAACTTTTAATATAGATTTCTTTTCATGAGTGAGAACTTTTAACTCCTAAACACATGAAATAAGTCATGCGTAAATATCTCAATTTGACAAGCGTTCTGAATTTCGCTTATCTTGTGCGCTCTTATTTATTCAAATAGTAATGTCTGTGTTTTACGGTACACCTTTAATATTTGCCTATGGTGCCTAAAATGCTCATGATTTACCCCCTGAAAAATATATATTATCAAGTATTAATGTTTTCCTGCTTACACTGTTAATAATAAGGCAAATTTGTCAGTGTAGCAGGAAAACATTAATATTTGATGAGTTCCACACTGTGAATTCCAATTTAAAACTATATAAATTGCATAGCCGGTCTGCCGGCATTATCATAACATCTATATTGGATATGTTTCAAACCTAGGATAGTAGCCCTTCGCCTTCGGTAGCTCAGTTAGTAGAGCAGTTTGTTCGGTCACGACAGGAGTTTTTTTGGACTTTTCCTCCGGAGCACCAGAACGCAACATCGCAGACACGACACATGAAGGCCAACTGTATCTACATCAACATTAATTAATTTCATGTATTTACAACCTACTATTGCACACATAAATCCACAAAACATATCAAGCTGTAATTTTTTAAATACTATGTAGTATAGGATAATTACGTCATTGCACCCAATACAAAACACGACGCTGTTATTGTAACTTTAGAAATCAATAAAAAGTTTTTTGAGTTTGAGTTTGAGTTTGCTCGGAAAACAAGAGAGCGTGGGTTCGAATCCCACTGAAGGCAAAAATTTTTTTATAAAAAAATAGCCTTGTTATTAACAGAGTTAGCAGGAAAACATTATAATACTTGACGATTTTCACATTGTGAGTTCTAATTTAAATTATTTAAATATATATTATTCCTGTCCAAAGTAAGGTTAAACTTCAAATCAGCATTCCTGCCCAAAAATAAAGGCGTTTCCGATTATATATGCATATAATACAAATTTAAATATATAAAAAAACAAGTAGGTATATTGAAAAACTTACTGAGACCACTAAAATTAATCTTTTAATTAAATATTATTACATTGAATACCTTCAATTCTGATAACATATTTTCACGTTTTAAAAAGCGGAATCTTTGCTAAATTGTTAACGGAGCAAATGTGATTAAACAGATCGTTTTAGTATTCCCACTTTAATAAAATGAAATGCGCTACGAGGTGGGCAATTTAATTTTAAGTTATGCTGATTATTTCTGGAGTAAGTTGGCTGATATTCTCGGTATGTAGGGCAAATGTTAATACGTGTATATATTTTTTGGACTTGCAGGGCATTTCCTTTAGCCGGGATATGTCTAAAGTTTTAACATACAATCATTGTTATATTGAGCCGTTAATGGCGCTATTTATTTTAATTAGTCTGAACCTAACCTAAATTATCTCTGGGATTATAACACGACAATGTAACCGACGATATTTATAAAAAGTACTTCCTTAATAAAGGTTATTCCATTTTCTAACCTTACTTTTCAATCTTATCCAACTGACATGTTACTTCCATCAGTTTTATTTAGATTTAATTGGTTAGCGGATCAAAAGCTTTGTCTTTTCATATAGCCCTCAAACTTTGCTTAAACTTGACATTAACTTTAGGTATAAATTGAAAAAGAACTACTTTACTGCGCCAAACTATATGGCACCTGCTGTCATAAAAGAATTATTACCTACCTTAGACCAGGATTTTGAAAAGTTTGTCATTAGAAAAAGATTAGTCATTTCAATATATACACATAAAAAAGAAACTTCCAATAACTGTTTAATTATTTATGGACCAATGTCATCAATACTTGTTACATGAATAATATCATAACATTTGATTTGGTTGCTTCCCGGGAAATTGACCGGAGAGTTACTCATAATTACGACACAGTGTTTGACTTCCGAATTGGAACCACGTGTTGGATTTTCTCCTGGCCGACGTTTTGTCCTCAATCGCAAAGGACATCTTCAGGGCTGCTGCTGATGACATGAAGCTGGTTCTAATGAAATTAGTATCTTGATTATGCCTAACTTGTTTTAGCAAAGTCTCTACATAAACTGATCATAAATTAACATCAAATTACTAAATATATGTTCATTTAATAATAAATTAATTCGGAATAAGCCGCGCAGACCCTTGATATTTTATTACTATTTTGTATTTTCAACTGGGTGCCATTTTTAGTATATTTTTCACCATTACTGTCTAGCTAATACTAGTCAGAATATTTGACTACTTGATAATAAGTACTCACAGTAGGAATACCATGTAAATTTGTACAATCATTTTATTCTTTCTAATTTAATAATATCTCCGCTTGGATATTATATGAATATGTAATACTCACTCATCAATCACAATGATCCTTCATTGTTCTAGGATATTAAATTATTGGAAAAACAAAATAAAAAATGCGAATTTAGTTTTATCACAATAAACTATGAAAAACAATGTGTAGAAATAGCTGAAGCTTACGGAGAACTAGAGATTTTAATTATACAGACATGAAACGGCTTAAAATGGAGCATATAATTATACCCATTTTTTTTGCAAGTTTACATCAGATTATCATGACAATAAAATTATTTGCAATACACTTCAAAATCACTGATTTCTTTTTTATATACTCTATATTTCGCTTTGGTATTTTCTGGTTTAAGATGCTACGATTACTTGATATTGTTTCCGTCCTTTGATATTCATTTCCCCTAAACTAATTGCTATTAATATGGTAACGCATCTTAAGAAAATAGCATTTGATGCTTTAAAAAAATATGTTCGGAAAGACAAAATGTTAAAGAGAAAGTAACCGCTATCATTTTAGAAAATGCAGATTTTCCATTTGATAATACTGCTTGTGAATGAGCATATTATTACTAGTTACAGTAGCAGCAATGTACTGCATAATTTTTATATAAAACTTCGCATTGAAAAACTATCTAACATAGAAAAATTCTCATTTCCATTTGCTAATGCTTGCTGTTTAACTATATCCTAAACAATCTTCATACACTTTTATCTGTGTATGTCTATCTACATAAATCCTTAAATTTTACGGTGTGTTCGTGTTCATAATAAAGTAGAAACACATCAAAAGACGCTGATTTACTAGCGCAATAACTGATGTTTCTCCCCTTCTCGTAACACCACAAGGAAGTATCTCTATCATATCTTAAATAGAGTTCCACCCCAACCGCGTCACAGCAAATGAAAAGCTGGACTGGCATAAAAGAACCGACTGTAATTGGAGTTTTGATATTGAAAGGAAATATTTGGAATTGCACAGTGAGCTCAACACAAGAAAGCACTAGAATCTCATAACCTTTGCGTTGAGTTTGATATCGAAATATGAAAGCTTTAATTTAGGTACGTGATCAACCGTGGAGCACTGCAGGTTACCAACAATTTAATAAAGTCTGGTGTATATGCGTATATATGCACACATCTGATTTACGTTCACTTGTGCTCTAAAGAGTGACTCAAAAATATTGTCATAAAGTCGTCGATATTCGATTTCATCACCCATAGTTTCGTAATATCTTTTTACCTGGCGCCTCCACCAAATTATCACGTGGGCGTAAAAAGATGAGGTGTGTGTTATTTGAATACTTGAAATAGATAACATGAACGTTTATACACATGTAATTACATAAAAATAAAGAGTGTTTCAGACTGTTTGTTATACCGGAAGTCGCCAGCAAGTTTCTTATTTTAAATAACATTTTTATTTTTCTTACGTCAATGAATTCCACCGATTGCTTTAATAGAATTTTGGTTCTCTATATCTAAATTGAGCTGTTTTTTTTGAGATATTAGTAAATTTTTCCAAATTTTGACATCCATATCGTTTTCGATAATATTCCGTATTTCACAACACGTTAGATATATATAATGATATTAAATTAATATGGCATAAAAAACAAAATCGTACCAGAAAATACCAGATTTTGTCAAAAAATTAAAACAGGGTGTTTATAAATTGACCGTCCATTTAAAATCCCTTTACCTTAGAAAATTCATTTTTCTTTTTCAAATGTAACGTCATATTTTAACTATGACTAATTTTTTGACACACACAAAAAATTGCCAATATAAGACCGTTGGAAACGATATAATCCAGATGTGGGTCCAACATTAATATCCTGCATATTTTGTTGAGCAAGTTAATGAAAAATTGATTCAAAAGTGGTTATGAAATAAATGGATTGGGAGCGGATTCTGTTTTTCGTAGCTAACTAGAATGAAAATAAGGATAAGCAGGAGAAAAATAAGTAAAGTACAAAGAAATGTTGAATCTAGAAGAGGAAAATGCATACGAACTTATGGTAGACATTTTTATGTTAATATATTTTTACTTAGTTATCTAACACATCAAATCTAATACCTACGTATCCCAAAGAAAGTATTCCTACTTCGAAACGCTTCCAAATTCAGCAACATATGGAACAGTCTGTATATCATAACTAGAAATAATGCAGATTTGTATTTTGTATTTATCCATATTAGGTTATCCTGTACCCATTCTAAATTTGGCAACAATCTAGGGACTCGACATGTTAAAATCGTTAATAGAATTAATGTTAATTACTTACAGGTTTCTTTGAAAAGAATAATTACTTATCTTCAAGGCAGAATAGGTACAGAAAAAGGCATTCAACGATCAGTGGAATTGCACAAATAATAAAGCTTTTGATTCTGTGAGACACGACGGTATTAAACGTATTAAACAAGTTGGAGTTCTACGGACGGAAGAGGAGCCCTTCTGCTTCTTATAAAATCATACCTTAATAACGGGACACAACTTACCGAATCAAATAACCTGCGATCTGATGTTGTAGCCATCAAGTACAGGGTTACTCAAGGATCGATACTTGGGCCATTGCTATTTATTATTTACATAAATGATTTGACATCAAGTTTTAAGGAAAATAAAGTCATCCTATATGCTGATGATACATCAATATTAATAAGTGTTTGATGATCCAGAGGTGCTTCAGGAAAATTATGTGGAGAAATGAGATATGCAAATGTATGTTTTGCCGCAAATAAATTAAAAGCCAATCCAGATAAAACAAAAATGTTAACACTTCGTGTGGCCAGCGGCATCCAATCGGAAATCAAGTTTTTGGACATCATAATAAAGTCTCAATTAAGGTGGAATCGACATATTGAAAGTTTATTCAGCCGAATATCATCAAGTTTTTCCGCTTTTTGTCATTGTTTTTGTCTTTTACTTTTACTGCTTTTAACTTTTACTTATTTATTAATTTTATTTATACATTTTCCCTTTCACCGACTAATGTTTGCATATGTAAAAATATATTATGCAAATAACTATATAACAAATTCTGTAATGGTAAAATTACAAATACACACAATATTATTATTATTATCAATTATCAAATTTTCATACTGAACGAAACAGAAAGAACTTAAATTTTAGCCAATAGAATTTAGAAAGAAAGACATCAAGCAGGAGACATCGAAGAAGAGTGTTTGAAGAACTAAAAGTGGGATTAGTGAATCAGGAAATGTCGTTCACAAGAGGTGTAAAAGAAAAATGAAACACCCAGTATATCTAAGTGCATTTTCTAAAGGTGTGCAACTAGCATTAAATTACATGCCAAAGAAAAAGTCATTATTAATAAGAAATATTATTACGTATGAATATCTGATCTGAGGTTGTATCAAATAACGGCTATACTTTTTTTTTAACTTAGACAATAAATATATATATATATACAGCAGTTTGTTTATTCTATTGCAAGATACGTGTAATAGAACCTTTATTATATGTTTACTCTATTATATGTTCACTTACTACCTGTAATTCAGAAGCAACTTGTTAAACGCAATGTTAAACGCTTATGGGTTGTACCAAATAAAAAGTTATATATATATATCTTATGCATACCTGACAAACAAATTTCTGTGTTGATAAAATTTTCTTGGCCAATTTTTTTTACGAATAGTAAATAAAAATCGTGAGATTTAGTGGCTCCTTCCCTGACGTTTCGACCGCACGGTCTTTTCCTAAGGTCAACTACAATTTTACATAACGTTTTTACATAATTATAGTACATACACATTTTTTTACTCTACCTCTTATTTTATAATTAACTTAACTGTCCACATTTTACATTAACCAATTGGTTAAATTTAGTCATACATTTATTTAGTATTCTGTTTGAATTTGTAGACAAGATTATTAAAAACAACACATAGGACAGGCACAATACACTTTAAAAACACAGTTGTTAACAATCTAAAGTGCATCTATCCAAAAATATAACATATGCATTGATAGTCTTGGAACTTGGTGCTTTTATATTTTTAGATGAAAGAAACACTCTCTGAAACAACCTTGATAAATATATAATAATAATAATAATAATAATGCCTTTATTGCAGCAATGTCATTGTATAATCACATACATATTAAAGAGAGTAGTATTACATTGCTAGCAACCCTAGGGCGAGATTCAGAAATACTGTTTTCATCTAACCCTATATATGCATAAAAGTATAAGTTTACTACAGATATGCCTAATAATAACCTAAAACTATATTGAATGATGATATATGAATATCTGATCTGAGGTTGTATCAAATAACGGCTATACTTTTTTTTTAACTTAGACAATAAATATATATATATATACAGCAGTTTGTTTATTCTATTGCAAGATACGTGTAATAGAACCTTTATTATATGTTTACTCTATTATATGTTCACTTACTACCTGTAATTCAGAAGCAACTTGTTAAACGCAATGTTAAACGCTTATGGGTTGTACCAAATAAAAGTTATATATATATATCTTATGCATACCTGACAAACAAATTTCTGTGTTGATAAAATTTTCTTGGCCAATTTTTTTTACGAATAGTAAATAGAAATCATGTGATTTAGTTTGTTCCATTTTCTTTAATTTCAATAAATCATTTTTGTTTTCCCTCTTTTCTGACGTTTCGACTGCATGGTCTTTTTCAAAGGTCAACTACAATTTTATATAACGTTTTTATATAATTATATTACATACAATTTTTACTTTACCTCTTATTTTATAATTAATTTAACTGTCGACATTTTACATTAACCAATTCGTTAAATTTGGTCATTTAGGTTTACACTAAATTAAAATCAGAAACACCAATACAAAAACAAAGTATGTAACATTGTATATCAAATACCATGTAATCAATGTGAAAAAGTATACATAGACCAAACAAAACAATATTTAAAAGACCGTTTAAATGGACATTAATATAATAATAATATTACAGCTTTAAAAAAACATTGTAATGACACCGGTCATCAATTTAATTTTAATAACACTAAAATTTAAAAAAAAGAACCAAATTACAAGGCTAGGTGTATTACGGAAACGATACAAATTTGAAAACAAAAAATGCCGTTAATGACAGGATAGAAATCCAAAACCTATCCAAAATTTATTTTCCGATTATAAAACAAGTGTGAATCCAACAAATAATTGCCTGTTTATAAATTTCAGAAGGAACCTATTTTTCCTATTGTTAAACAGAAATTAATTAGAATCTTTTTAATAAATTTCAATACTTAAATATAGTTTTATCGTTCAAATGTAAATAGGTAACACTCTATATTATATCTCCACCACCTTATAGATCAGCCTTGTATACAAGGTCTTTCTCATTTAATATTTACCGCAGATATAATTGTATTCCCCTGTACTTAAAATTTTGCCGTACTGACCAGTTTAAGTTAAAGTTGCGAAACATACTATTCCCAAGAGCAGTAAAGTCTCTGTGCTCTGCCTTTATGGAATGCCTATTGCCGATGTAAAATCGTTATCAAAAGAATTTTTGGTCTTTTTTCAAGCTTGTAGATGTATGTACGATGGATACACTTATATTTTAAATTTAATTTATCTGTATTATAAACTTATGGACAAGCAGAATATAGTTTTAGGTTATTATTAGGCATATCTGTAGTAAACTTATACTTTTATGCATATATAGGGTTAGATGAAAACAGTATTTCTGAATCTCGCCCTAGGGTTGCTAGCAATGTAATACTACTCTCTTTAATATGTATATGATTATACAATGACATTGCTGCAATAAAGGCATTATTATTATTATTATTATTATATATTTATCAAGGTTGTTTCAGAGAGTGTTTCTTTCATCTAAAAATATAAAAGCACCAAGTTCCAAGACTATCGATGCATATGTTATATTTTTGGATAGATGCACTTTAGATTGTTAACAACTGTGTTTTTAAAGTGTATTGTGCCTGTCCTATGTGTTGTTTTTAATAATCTTGTCTACAAATTCAAACAGAATACTAAATAAATGTATGACTAAATTTAACCAATTGGTTAATGTAAAATGTGGACAGTTAAGTTAATTATAAAATAAGAGGTAGAGTAAAAAAATGTGTATGTACTATAATTATGTAAAAACGTTATGTAAAATTGTAGTTGACCTTAGGAAAAGACCGTGCGGTCGAAACGTCAGGGAAGGAGCCACTAAATCTCACGATTTTTATTTACTATTCGCAAATTTCTGTGTTGCAAAGACTAATTTTTATTAAAACCAGCTCCACCTACAAAAAGTTTAACATGATGTTCAATCGCTCCAAGTCTCCCTTCAAATGTGCTGCGTCAATTTTTGAACTTTAAAATCATCGAAATGGAAACCGCGCCAAGTTTATATCGTCGGACGAGCTAAAATTCTGTAGCGATTCTTCGAATTCTTAACGCGATGATGTCCTCGCGAGATAAAACACCGAAATTTAATGATACCTCTACCCTCGTCCATCTCCTTTCTCTTTTCCGTGCAGGGACGTACGAACGCTTTTATTAGACCAACCAACTTCTTAAAAGCGGAGCGCTTCCCCGCACCATGAACACCAAATGAATTATTGGCGAACCGAATCTGATGCTATATTACGAAATCGTTTTCGGTTAGGGGGAAGACCTGCGAAATTTATCGTCGCGAATCTGATCGCCAGTTCTAACGTCCTTCCGGGTCAATGGGGCGTAAATATTAAGGAGCCATGGGAATGGTACTTTCGCATAGTTTTATGTCGATACTGATAACAATGATAACGACCCAATCAACTTGGCCTCATTAACTATGCGCAGTATATTAATTTTGAACGAACCATAACTTCGCAACTCTCTGATGATATTTTAGGGAAGAATGGCATAATATGAAATGTGTAATCTACCGGAATAACAAGTAAGGGTAACTACAGCCTGTATAAATTACCGATCTGGTTTAAAATGCAGAATATGTACACGTGACCCACCGATGACTGGTTCTTTGATTGCAGCTCTATTTTTCATTTTAGAAAAAAGTCTCCCAGCTCTAGGTCTGTGTCCATAACTTTTTTTATTTTCAGATCTTTTTAATAAAATTCTAAATGTATCATTTAATTTTCAATTATTTAACTTATCGTATAAATTTCTATCACTTCCGATTTTGGCAGTGGAACACCTTGTATATTTTAGCATATTCGGATTATACCTAATTACCTGACTGCAAAAATATGATTTCTTAGTTTTGCTTCCTTGGTTACCAAAAATTGAATTTTTGTTTATCTAGAATCCCGCGAATACGCTAGAAATATTCCTAACCATTAACATAACAGCTTCAAGAAATTGTAAATGTTCCAATCCTTTGTTTTATATTCCTAATAGGAAACTGTCATAGTGTACTTCATACACTTTTAAGTGGAACCTCAGGAGTCCTTCGCATTAAAATCTAAAAGAGACATTTTTGTCGGTTGAATGATACCAAGCAGATACCCCATGAGTGTTCGGATGATTTAATTTCATGTACTGTATGAAGGATTAATAGTTTGCATCTCGTCAATGCTAAAATTAAAATTTTGAAGCAGGTAAGCTATTGCCATTTTCCTATAAATGAAAATAATATGAAACAACTACAAGAATGATATAACTTAATTAATTGAGCTAGTTTTTGTGATAAACTAGCCTCACTAAAATGTGCCAAAAAACAGATCCAGACAACTAAGCAAGTAACAGGATTAATATTTAAAAAAAAACTAATAGTATTATTTCAAATGTTCCCAAGGCCATAAACTGGTATCTTTTACAAATCCTCCTACAATAGCAATAACAGATAGAAGTATTTTAAAATTAGAACTTAAACTCCTTAAGAGACACAAGGACATCGAAAAGAAAAGGCTTAAAAATTAAAGTCAGTTCACATTTTAGCCAAAGTAAAATACCACGGTAAATAATTATTACTTATGTTTACTTTCTTATTTAAATTGTTTCTTATAATTACAATTATAATTCTTATAATTCCATTTTGCTCTACTTTTATGCTATTCATATTTCGTAATAACCTAGTGGGGTAAATAGTGGATGGAAATAGCCACTTAGGAGCGTATGACCTTCAGCTACGCCACCGCATACAAACAGTGCGACAAAAAAATCACTATAAGATTACTTCGTCTGCCTTATAAACGTTGTCCTATCCAAGAGTACTAATTTTAGATTTAATTTTATTAACAAATCCGTCGGCTGGGGGGTAATTCGTCAGCATCGTTCTGAGTAAATCATGTGATAAATTTTGTTATTTTGCGAGAAACAATTCTATGTACTTTTTTTTAAATACATACCCATCAATGGCTAGCTTTAAATAAAGGTTTTCATCTCTTGCTAGCAGCACCTATCTGTTGACTGATTATAGGAATCATGTAATCTGATTTGCAGATAAGGTTTCAATCAGAAGGTCCTAATGTTGATTAGCAGGGAGATTTGGCTCTGCGCGGCCTGACAAGCTTCAGCTTAGGCATTTTCTCGGAAAAAAAAAATAATTATCAAAACAGTGGCTAACAACAAAGCAAACGACAAAAGGTATCTTGTTAAAGTATGAAAACTCACTGAACGTCTGGTATATATCAAAATGAATTACTCTAAAGACGATATAGTAAAATGACTTTCATTCTAGACGAAGCAGAGAGAAATTAATTTTTAGCCAATAGCACCTATCTGTTGGCAGATTATAGAAATCATGTAATCTGATCTGCAGATAAGGTTTCAATCAGAAGTTTTTTTTTAGTATAACACATGATGGATAACTACATCTGAACACTAAAAATATTTACGTATAAAGATATTTTGTTAAGGTTCTCAGTCGCTGCTAAGTCCCACAACGATCACAAATTCAGTGCATGCACTTAAAAATAAATAATGAGACATAATGGATAAATGATGTAAAAGGTCTTAAAATTATTTACATAACTATTTTTTCACATAAATAACAGTACGTACTATATTTATTTGTACATATATGTACTTACATTAAATACGTAGATAACCCAATTATCTAGTTATTTTTTTTCCTTTTATTTTGTGGGATGTTTAATACATATGGATACATTGTACAGGACTCCTTGTATTTTTTGGTGAATAAAAACTTTCAAATTTGAAAAAAGAGAAAAATATGGGGTGGTGTTTGTTACCGATAAACAATAATTGTGAAAAATAATTGTCGCTCTCCTTTAGTGCTACTAAAACCGTTAAATATTTATCACAACTATTTTTTGATATATCTTATAATTTTGGAGATATTAAAGTAAATAGCAATGGATATGCCGAAAGGGCGCTCCACCCCCGAAAACGAGAGATATAGCAGCTAAGAAACTTGTCGTTGTTCTTACACTACATCACCACCAAGTTTTATTTAAATCGGTGAGACACACATACCTGCGTTCCCTTGTTATGTATATAGCAAAATTGAAACTTCTCCGAGTTATGTGAAAATGCACAACTTCGTTTGCGCGAAAATTGTTCAGGTTCGAAAGCTTTAGCTTTATCAGTAATCTTTATACATATAGAGTATTACAGCGCCCCGTTTTTATTGAGGTTGTGATTATATAACCGATCGAACGTTTGCTCCCACACTTTACACTTAGCATGATAAATATTGAAAGTTATTTAGTAGTAGGAAGGCTTATTAAGTGTACAAATTCTGCAGTAATTTTAATGAACGCATACCACAGACTATTGTTAAATTACATTTTAATCGATCGAAGTTCTAAACTACAAGCACTTGACATGCTACTGGGTCATTAGCAAGCCACAATTATATTGTGAAGCAGATAATAGCCATTGTAGACATTTAAAGCAAAATTACTATGATATTCCAAAGTCATTTAGGTTCTGTAATCATGGGTTAATTTATTTCTTACCCGCCGTACAAACCAGTTACTATAAAATATCTTCCCTTTCCCAACACCAAACGCATTACTTCTTCGCATCAATGAATTCAATGTCTTTAAATGAATAAATAAGCAAACTAGCGCTCCAGTTTCTATTTGTGTTATTGACAGGATTCCTTTTTCACCGCAGTTTGCATTATTTATTAAAATACCATTAACAGCGAAAAACAAAAAACTTCAAAGCACATTTACCTATTCTTCACATACGTCATCGTATCGACATATCAACCCTTATTCGGTTCAAATCGAGAGCGGATATAGATATTCCGGTACCAATTTTACAACATCTTGGGAATCTAGAGCGCACCAGGCTAAGGTTCCCTATCAATCATAGTTTGTGGGAGAGAGGTGACAAGCGAATTTCATGCGTTATTGACGTTTACCGCTCCCGTGCGGGGAGTGCGGGAGTGAGAGGGGGCAGACCTCCAACGATTTTAATACGTTTACAACGCATAAAAATGAATAATGATCGGCCAGGCCGACGTCAGATAAGAAAACAATCTATTACCTAGACGGGTCTTCCCCGCCGCCTTGTAAACTGTAAGTTACGATGACGGTGTCGATCTTGCGTCATCAACAGGAAGCACGGAGAATTTGTAATATTGATTCTGGTACGTTGCTACGTAAATTTTTAAATAAAGTTTACATAATGACGTGACAAAAAGTTTATTAATGGACTACAGGTCTTCTATCCCTCATTACTCTTTCACGTAAAACTAGTTAAAGCCAAGCCACGAAGTAACTTATTATTAAAACGGTCGTTGGCTACTGTTGTTAATCGTTACTGCAAGTTGAAATAAATTGCATTTTGATATTCATTAGTTATTTAAAAAGCAGGTGTTATTTTCGATAAAAGAAAAATCAAATACACTGGCTGTTCTTTAAAACACCTGACATTATTGTCAAGCAATGTAGCAATTACATTGATACCACAAAAATCAAGAGGAGTAAATGAGGAACTACATTAGCTTAATTTTACCTTTACTTTTCAAAGAGTGGGCACCAAACACTTATCTATTATTTGTGCTAAAACAGGTAGAAACTTAATGGACAACATTAGGTGGGAAAAGACATCTATTGACACACAAATTCTTGATTGAATATTAAATGCGACCGATTTCGGGCATGAGAAGCATATCTTTAAACCTGAATACAAAATACAACCTACTTAAAACATCCCTTTAAATAATACAAATCCACTTTTAAATCAAGCTCTTGAACAAAAATAGTAAGAATAGTGTTCTATTTCATCAACTTTAACTACACCGAATATCCCGTTTTTTAAATGTTTGTTTTCGTCTTTATTATTTTACTTATATGTTTATATAGGTACCTATTTAATTTATGTTTGTTCGAGTGCTTGATTTAAAGGTGAATTTGTACAAATCGAGAAAATAATATAACGATTGACGAAAACTTCTCACTGCTTTTATATACTCGCCCGAGGATGTGCTTTTGATGCATGAAATCTGTTGCATTTAATTACTATTAAAAAAAAATTGTGACTAAATCCATCTTTCTTTCTCCTAAAGATGATTAACTTAAACACAAAATCGCCATACATTAAATCGTGAGTAGTATGAATAGGTTTATAATTCTGACCTCAACAAACTATCTAATATCAATATACTTTTAAGAAGAATTGCTCCACTTTAACAGGGAATCAGGGAATCTATGATCACACAAAAAGTAACTGGAATTTGGTCTAATTGCGTTGTTATTTGGATTGGTAGAGTGTATATGTCTGAAACTGCTGGTAGTGTTAATTTTCATGATCTAAATTCGTGCTGGTCTTTCGGTTTTAAGTTGTATTAAGATCAGAATGTGTTAATATCAACATTTTAGAATTTTGTCTTCTTGATACCTAATAAAAATAGATCTATAAGTTGACTTGTTATTAAGATTACTTCTCTTGTAAATGGGAATGATTTTGGAACTGGAAATCGAAGGTAAACATCTTCATTTAATGCATATTATGAATAAGTAGTAAAAAATGTGTTGATATTTTTATTACTGGTGCAACAAGTGAATGTTTAAATTCTTTAAGGGTTTCAACAATTATATTAATAATACCTGCTCGATTTTTGCTTTTTGATTTGTCGAAATGTGATAATAATAAGCAAAAAAATCGACAATTGCTGACTATATTTCATGTGATCCTTTTCAAGAAGTACTTACATTAGGAATATTTACATTTAAAGGGCGAAGAAGATTTACAAAGAAGCGATTAAAGGAATCAGGAATTTCGACAGGTCATGTAATTAATTTAAATAATAATAATAATAATTAATTTTGATTGTTTACACAAATTGACTTATTTTAAATACAAAAGACCCGATCTTGGATAACAATAATAATCCATATTTCTACAACGAATGAATTGTCAACTATTACTGGATAATATTTGTTGTAAAGGTATAAGATGTTCTACTTTTAAACTAAATTAAACACAAGATAACTGAATAAGCGAATTATAAACAGTGATAAACCAGATTATACGACAAAATGTGCAACTCAATCGATAAACTTAAATTAAATAAATATGTCAAATATAACAACATCAAGTATTGTTAGATCCTGTTAGGGTATATATATAAAAAAGATATAACTTGATATACCTTAAAATCTTTTCCTTTTAGGGACAGTAAGTTCTAAGTCATACAACTTAGTGTTTTACATAAGATTTCGTACAATGAAAAACAATTCAAAGAATTTTAGATTAACTGTGTATTTTTCCTTTACATACTGCTGTGAACTGATGGTCCAAGCATATAGCATAGCAATACGTAAATATTTTTGCGTCTTCCCTTTGATTTTTTTAATTCTAAACTCCTGCATATTCCTATTAAAATTTTCTTGGTATTATTATATATTTAAATTCTTCTTTCTGTAAAGATATTACCTACAAAGACGTTATTATTCACAGGAGTAGTCATACTTCAAGGGAATATGATAAGCACCTTCGTTGTAAAGTTATTATAATAACCACTTATATTATGTCATACGACAACATGTATTCTAGCTTGAAAGTGTTGCCATCTATTTCTTCTCCGAACTACTTGAGCTAACAAATAAAATTTCTGCGCTCCGAAGAGCAACCTAAGAGAAACTGCGCTTATACACATCTCAATGTCGAAGTGTATTGTATGTTGCCTACGCTAGGTGCTCGTTAACTTTTATGTGAAAGATTTTAATTCGATACGTGGTACTTGCAAAGAATTCGATGTTTGATTCGCTGTTTTGCAATAACAACAGAAATTTGTAAGGCAAAAACGTAAATAAACAATTCTATAATCTTTTTAGCATTGCATGTATATCTGTGTAATGGTAATCATCTACAATAGTAAATACATCCACCCAGATATATCTATTTTAAAATGTGCAAAATCCGGTTTTGTTGACGTGTCATTCAAAAAATTAATTGAATAAAACAATATGAATATAAACAAAACGTTAAGGTTGTGCCAAAATAATAAAAAATGATAAAAAACTCTAGAAAGATTGTAAACATGTAAGACTAAAAAATAAAATTAAAGGCCACTATCTAAGGAGTTTCATTTATTGTATATTTAAGCAGCTGAAGTATTCACATGCCTTTAGTGATAAACCATAAATACTTTTATTTAAAATATTTAGAATTTTCGGATTTTCGGTACACAATGAAAATGAAGTTTTGTGGACGTTAGAACTTAAAATGATAAATTTCTGGACATGAAACGGATTAATACAGTAGAGCATATGACATGTGTGAATCGAATATAATTAAAGTTGCATTATGAATTTATATTGACTGCAAACAAAATTGTGGGATATTTGGGTGCATGCCACTTTCGCGCCCATCAAGAATTTTACCATTTCCGCGCCCATATTATTACAGACATTTATCAATTGGCCATTTCCGACTCTATGTAATTAAACCATATAATCCTGCATAAAGAACCTGTATTTAATTCAATCAATATAATCAATCAATTAATCCAAATTCCTCTTTGCACACCCACCCTAATTAGGCGTAAGGCGCTTTTGAAATGAGCATATTTAACCCTAGTCCTACCAAGTTTATCCGTAAACGTGTCCTACCAAGGGTGCTCACAGGCACACATCTATTTGTACACATTGTTGATGGTAATAATAGCAAATTATGCATTATTTATTTTCATTGTATATGTATACAGTAAGATTAAAACATTATAGAAACAGATTGTTTGTCGTCAGAAGTTAATTTAAAAAATTAGTACACGAGAGAGTAAAATATTTTGCAAAAAGTCATTATGTAGGACGTTTCGCCAATTTTGCTGTGCACGTGTGCACACCCTTCCTTGTTTATTTCTTCTAGCAGTAATCAAAGGCCCAAGAAAGCACGGATTTCAACGTCGTCGAACTCGGTTTCCACAAAATCGCCAAGAATACAACAGCTCCTTATAGTGAAAGTAACCACATACCAATAACCGTATCATCAAAAAACAAATTGAATGCGTCACAAGGGAGTATAACATGCACTCCAGGTGGAATTTCACTTTGTTCAAAGCTGTTGTTAATTATGTTGATGTGCGTGTTTTCCCTTGGCAATCGGCGTGGCATTCCATCGTCGTACCATCTTCCAATAAAAGTTTGCGAATGGCCGGGCGGTTTATCATTAGCATCACTATCTTCACTTCCTTCTTGTTTCTCGCCAGTTTCTTGATAATCCGCTTCACTAGAAGAGGTTTCGTCATTTGGCTCTTCTTCATCTTCACCATCATTTACATTCCTTCCCAAATCCTCATCACTTTCGTACAATGCATCGAGCAACTCCTTTTCAGTTAGTGGCGGCGTCGGTCAGTCAACCAATCGGTCATACTTTTTGCATAAATTTTCAAAACCCAATAAGCATAAACAACAAATCTTTTTTTACTGGGGTCAATCAAAACTTATTTGCTTACCTGGTCAAACTACTATACTCTCCACTAGGTAAAAGAAATAAAATTAACCAATGAGACACCTAAACGGCCAATGCGTTCGTTAGGAAAGTCACAAATACACTGATAGCAATGGCAGTTTGTAAGCTGACTGTTTTAGCAAAACGCGATTTAGGGATTCCCTTCATATGCAACTGGAAGTTCTTACATACAAGGGGAAAGTCCCGAAATATAAAGCATATCTTATTACTTATTTCCCACATACCTAGTTTTTAAATAACGAAGCATGCATTTTATAGTAAAATAAAGTAGTGTGCTCAAGACACACCTTGGTAGGACGTGTCGGTAAATTATGTTTAATTTTGTTAGTTAAATAGAAAAAATATTTTTAAAAATTTTTATGTCATTCTGTGTTAAATAGTTTATTTTGAGAATACAAAATCCTCCAGTCTGTTGGCAGTTACTTACAAACTCCAGCCAATTTCAAAATCAATTGTGCCTCAAAAGCACACCTTGGTAGGTTTAGGGTTAAACAATTGGGCGCGGAAATGGCTAGAATTAATTATTAGAATTAATAATTAAACAATTTAATCAAAATCACTCTACTGTGTCTTTGACTATGATTCTAGGATTACTGATTATTTAACTACTAAAACAATCACAATTGTAAAACAATAGGCGTATACCCATTTTTTTTTCTGGAATGATGTTACGTACACCTATTATTAATTTTCCATCACGCAATAAACCGACACGCCAGCTGCAAACGACACATCGTTTAGATTATTTCCCGATAATTTCTTCATAAAGGCCACATCCTGGTATTTCAGCGGACCAATAAACATGACAAGACAATATGATAAATGCACTCCATTAATGAAAAAGAAAAAAAACGTTTTATCCCCTAATGAAAACCGATAGAACACCTTGGGAGTAAACGCCCCCGAAAAAACATTTTTATATCCGTTAGGGGAATCTAGCAAAGTCAGAACGCTCAATAATTTACCGTTGAGCGAATGTGTTTTCGGAGAGAACACGCAGGTGTCCTAATTGAGTTATCATTTTCGTGGAATTTTCGATCGTAAATTTGTATCTTCGGAGTAAAATAACATGGCAGTGGTAATAAAAGCGATATTACATTGACAAGAAGTGAAATATTTCGCGTGATGGGTAGTAATTTGTATGCTTTCGCGTTGCGAGCATAACAAACTAAAAAGTAACGAAGTTGAAGTTGATTTTACAGCATGAGTAGTATGTGCTACTACAAGTCAGCCATATACCAATACAAAGTACAATAGCGTCAACGCTATGATTTCTGGTAGTCAAGTGGTGATATTTTTCGATACTTACATCAATTATATTAAAGTATATAAAGCCAATCTATATCTGCAATTTAAAAATAATACGTAAGTATTTAACCAAATAAAACAAAACTGAGAAAGAGCAATTCTTTTATTATTCTTTAAATCGTCATTTAATAAAAGCTACAACATTTAGGTTAATTTTCCCTTCTTAAACGACGTCCCTACGTTAGTGACAATATTAGGTACCAAAATTTCAATAAACTTGGGTCAACAATTTTTAAGAACAGGGAATAAATGCGCATGACGTTTTTCCATAAGGATAGAATTGCTACGCAATCCCTTTAAGCATTGTTTTATTGTGTTTCTCTTAGTAGGGATGCATACCTATGCAGCTAAATTGACAATACAATTCACATTACTTCATGCAACAATTGTATACATCTAGTCTCCGCTTTCTCATCTGCAATCTACCCGTCAAGCAATGTGAGATATCGTGGTATTACTATGTAATTATACCTGGATAACAATTTAGTACAGCATATGCACATGAATAGCATTCGCAAACAATTGGTAAGATGCAAATTTCACTACACGTACATGGTAACAGTACTTCATTATGGGAGGCTAGATTGTTTTAATAATCAAGTTAAGGTATAGCAGAAAATTTGATAATGCAGTCTAAGGCTGTTTTCAATAACGATAGTTTGGAATTTAATAAAGAGTAGAATAGAATGTTATGACGTAATATTATATTGAGTTATAGTATGAGAAATGGGGCAGTTTCCATACCACGGATGATAAAAACAGCCCTCACCATGGACAGGGTGAGATTTTTGCGAATTTTAGGATAGAGATTGCGGAGGCTGAAAGACAATCAAGAAAAGAATTAAAGTCATATCGATTTACTTAAAAATGCTTTTTGCTTTTTGGAAGAAAAATAATGGCTTGTTAGATTTCCTAAAAAAAAAAATGTGCTTAATAAGGCGCTCTAACCGAATTTTATATAGAGGCTACAATTTTTGAGATAAGTTTTGCATAAAGTAGGCCAGGTGTAAAAATAAATGTAGCATCACAATAACTCCATAACATAATTAAGTACCATCTACTTTATTGCATATTTTTAGCTTATTAGGGTTTAAGCCACGCCCAGATTCGAGGTCTTAAGTCAAACCGAGAACTTCTTGTGTTTTTTACACGTGTTAATATGCTGAGTGCAATGCGAGTTGTATGCAAATATTTAAATCTAAAAAGGTGTGAAATGTCTCAACAACTTAAAGTTTCTGATTTGACTCAATGCGTGTTTATGCAAATGTGAACGAGGCTTTATATAAATATGTGGACAATTTATTGCCAAAAACTTATCCACTAATTTCCTCGCTTATCATTAGTCACAAGTTAGAAAAAGTACTGGTCCTATATAAAACCACATGAAGGTGAATTCTTATGCATCCGATTTAATAGTACAAGTCGTTGCTATTTATGAAAAACTTAAAATTGGTTGCTGACACGATAATTAAATTGGTTAAGAAACAGTTGAACAAGTATAACTTTATATTAATTAATACTTTAATAATGTCACCAAAGTAAGAGCATAAAAGCAAATATCTCATAATCCTTTACAACGACAATAAGCAATTACTAATTGTCAATTAGTGTTATTAGTCAAATGTTATTAGGGGTTTACGAAAATTGGATCGGATATATACGGATGTACCGAAAGTGAAAGGAAATCATAGCATTTACAATGTGCTAAAACAGGATAGAAAGTCGGTAGATGCCTTATAATCCAATTTTCGTAAACGCCTATTATTTGTGTTAATACATATACCAGAAGCGGAAAGCAAAAGAAGGGTTAGACACGACATTCCATGGGAGAGATGGAAGCATTTCATATTTCACATCTTTTCACATTTATTTCATTTTAAATTAAATCGAGAAAAAAACTATTAAGTTAAAGGCGGTTAAAAAACAATACTATAATATAATTACTTACATATATTATTGTTATGTATATTATAACAATACTATAATATCGGGTGCGGAATATTAAACTCCCTGAAAGCGGTATAAGACCTCAGGAGTAATACAGTTTGAGTATATAGCATCACCAAAGCTAAGATACGATAAAACGATGGCAAATTAGGATTTCAATATCAAAACGTATCCAAAAGCTGCTGACCATTAAAAGATACGCTGAAAAGTATACTTTCCACCTGATCACGCGTTTCCTTGTACCTAAGAAATAAATTGGGACTGACTAATATTTATTTTAAGAAGCTACAACAACAGATACAGTAACTTACAGTAACGATCAATGGGATGACAACAATTAATACACTATTTTGGGATCTTTAACGTACGTTTCGTTATTAATAGAACATTTTATTTATATATTCCTTTTGTTATATCTTAGTTATTCTCTTGTTCGGTTTCTTGGAGTTTTACATCTTTTAGTTTCGTTTATTTACATTAGTAACTCCACATTTTTATTTTACTTTTGCATACTATATTTAATCTCTCTTTTTATCGAATCTGGTTAACATTTATTCATTATGTCGTCTCATACTGAAAAGTAATAAGTAAAGTGTTATTTAAGAACAACACACCTATGTATTGTAATGTATGCAAGATGAAAGTAAAGTATCTTTAAAAATCATATTGATACAACACATCCAAACAAAAGTGCACCAACAAAAACAGTCTAGCAGTGAAGATATCTTCTATTCAGAATTGTATAAACCATTTGCTGCAGCAAAAATATTGAGCATCAGAGAATTAGTATAGTAAGGAACGAGTATATTAAATTATGTCAGCCATTCCAGTACCCTAGTACCTACTAACCTGTGGTTTATTTCTGGCTTCCCAAAAATTGTCTGTCTTTTCACATCCATGTGGTAAGCGTTCTCTGTTATCCTATTACACAGCTGTAGTTGATATCTCCAGTGTTGATCCCAATTTGCTGTAGGTGTCCTTTCAGTGCGTAGTGACCTATAAGGAGACCTGTCGGAGGCTTTCGCACTGTTGCGGTCCGAAGATGATTCCTACTAAGCTGCAGTCCTCTTTTTTTATGGTTCTTTCAATGCTTGTGCCTGGATGTTTTATTCCAGTGTTCTTTGTGTTTTTCTTCTACCCAACTTGTTACCTGCTCTCGTGAGGTGTTTTTTTGGATACTCCTAGAACAAGTTTTGAGCCTATATATGAAATCGATCATCCTTTCCTTGCTAACTCTCACCCTTTTTGTTTCTTTCGAATGCTGAATGCCTGGGCACCCACATTAATGTGACTTCAATGCGCTCTGTTAGGTTATTCATTCCTAAACCAATCTTGATTGTATTTAAGGTTCACTAGTGCCTTCAGTATCGCCTTGCAGACTGTTGCAGTATAGAGCCGCTTATTTTATAAAAACTAACTGAGGTAGTTAACATATATAATATAGTTTGGGGTGAATTTAGACAACGTCTGCAACAGAAAGTCAAATGTCAAAGTATTAATGTCAAGCGATCGTACTCCATATCTGAAGATATTTTAACTCCCAAGACGAAATAGGCTTAGGGAATAAATATAGAACTAATATTAGTAGTTCACGTCAACACAAAAATTATACAAAATAAGTGTAAATTAAATGAAGCCCTCGACCAATTTATTGAAGTTGGTTCATGTTGGGCTTTTTCTGTTCCGTCTATAGTCGAGACCAAAAGTGTAGTTACAAGATGCAGTGCGCAGTTTTTTTTTTTTACGATTGTGCCACAAATGTTCTCATAAATCGAACCGTTATTTAGGCCAGGCGAACTGTATTCAATCTACTCTACTTTGGTGTCGCACACGCGAGAAATGTAGTTAAAACCATTCGTAGTAACACTGCTTACGGCAAAAGGTAAATCAGATGTATATAAATGGAATAAAATCTCAAAGCTAGCACTTTGTGGTACGCCAGCTTTATTAAGGTTTAGATATTAGATTTTAAAACTTTACTTGATGAAAGATAAGAATAAAAAAAATCGTACCAAATGTCTTACTGAAGTCAGACTACTTAAGCGATGCATGAAGCACACATGTCATTCATGGTGTAAGATAA
Organism: Protaetia brevitarsis; assembly: GCA_004143645.1. Lineage (NCBI taxonomy): Eukaryota > Metazoa > Arthropoda > Insecta > Coleoptera > Scarabaeidae > Protaetia > Protaetia brevitarsis. The sequence continues at coordinate 3,104,813 of RXPK01000202.1, read as the reverse complement.
GGGCGCTGCACTAATGTAATCAGTACGAAAATCTTAACATTTATTCATTACGTCGTCTGATTCTGAAAGTAACCTTCTTCAACGGATGCCTTTGATGCAGAAATGTTTTGATCATTAATGTAATATTTGAGTTTATTTACTATACATATTTCTAAGATCTTACGCAAGATGCCAACTCGCCCAACAACAACAGCTCGGTCGTCACAACCAGCTGTCAGTGCAAAGTTGTGAGTATCAACCTACTAAACTTATACAATAAGATTCTTTTTGCGTCTCCGTCCAGAAACACTCATTTTGCAGTACTTCAAAGCGACAGGAAACCTATCGTTTGCCTGCGTAGGTAGACAAAAATGTCACTAAAGGTTAGCAAGTTACTGAAATTTGTGTTATTAATTAAGTAAATTCTGACAGATATATTTTTCGTTTCTCAAATAATTCATATATGTGTTTCATATTATTTCCAATACCTAACTATGGCAAGTGGAAGATTTCTATGAAAATAAACTATGTATAAATAACTAGAAATTTCTGTAATTCAATACACATCGATACCAGATTTGACTTACGCACAATATTTTAGATAATTATTTCGCCGATTTTTCTTGAGATTAGAATAAAAATTTATCTGAAAACTGGTATAATATGAAGAACTTTAGTGATTTTTTAGGTTATGTTTATTTGCGAAATTTCAAAGGAGGGGTGTGTATCTAACATCACAAAATTTATTAACACAAAAGGGCAGCAAACAAAACGTACAAAATCATTCAGCAATAGCAAGAAAAATTAGTGACAATTCGTATCAAATACAAGATAAATTACTAGTGAAAATTGACATTAACAGTGCAATGTTGTAAACTGGATATATGCAGATTGACTGAATTGCCATTATTCAGTTTCACTTGAAGATTTTGATTAGATGCATTAGTGATTTTCCCGTCCGTGTATGCATCTCCTGCAAAAGCGCTTGTTGATGGTTGTGTGGATAAGGACGAGTGAGTTTCTGCTTTGCCAATGAGTTGATTTGCTACTGCAATTTTTGCATTTAGGGACTCCTCAATGTAACCTTTAGCAACTGATGTGCTTTTCCAGCCACCATGTCGCTTTAATGTGGTAATAGCGGCTCTATCCAGCTAACACTGTAGCACAAAGCGTCTTTACTTTATAAGGCATTCTGCCGAATGTGTAGATGCCTATAGGTTGCTTTGTACATTTATTTTTTGAATAAGATAAGAAAAATCTTTTGACGTCTGTTTCTGTCCTTATTATAATGTATTGTTTTATTAAATCAATCCAAAGAGGCTTTGTAACACATGCAGTCCATGGTTTGTATGTTTTTGTCTCGTCTATATTAATTACAATTACATCACCCCTGTTCCTAACATTAGTTAGTTTTAAATTTAATAGTTCCTGACTTCGACAAGCACCACTAACTCCTATTATTAGAGCTACCTAAATTTCAAAAATATTGAAATCAAAATGAAATGTAAGGAAATATCGCTATGAACTTTTGTCAATAAATGATCCTCATTTGGTGCCTCGCAAATAAACTTTTCGATTTCCTCTATTTCAAGGATTTTTGACTCTTTTGGCACATAGCCATCCTTTTTCCTTTTTAAAAAAGCGATTAGCTGTGTATAACTGCTAATATTTATATTGTTTTTAATATTTAGTGTTGATTTTAACATTGAATATATCGACCAGAGCTTAGAAGATTTTAAATTTCTAGCTTTGAATTCGAAATATGCCAGTAGTACATATTCATTGTATCCATTCACCGAATTTTCATTACACCACTTTTTAAATAAGTTGTATTCTTTCCAATATTTATTTGAAGATTTAGCAGGCAATAAGCTATTAATAACTTCTCTCGATTGCTCATATTATTCATAAATTTAGATCAAAACTATAAAAGAATTAAAACGTCAAAATGCTAAGGTATCTTAATCTTGATTTCAAATTAAAAAATTACGCTTAATAGGTGTTGCCAACCTGTACTGTGTTAACCTTCTAACGTCGTTTTTTTTCTTTGTTTTCTACAAAATTAAGATTTGTCGGCGCAAAAAAAATAATGTTTAACACTCGGCTACCGCCTCGGCCCACAAACCGTACTCATACTCGCAAAACTGTAGTTTCTGGCCTAGCGATACAAATAACTAATGTATATTAAATTGTTTGTTGCCTTCGTTTCTTCATCCTACAATCAATGCAATGAGAAAAAGGAAAGAAACAACAAAACAGTTTTTTATTCTTTATTTGTTTCTATACCGGCTATATCTATTTTCTTGAACAATGAATATTTCCTAAGGAAAACAAACCAGTATTTTGAAGGCTAATTTAAAAATACTTCAGTATCACATATTTTATACACACAAAACACAAAATGGAAATTCTTCTTTATTTGTTTACCTGTATTTCCAATATACGCAGTAGATTTAGGATAGAAGTCCCGTTCACCCTATTCAGAATTTCGTTCAGCCTTACATAAATATTCACCCACATAATGTTATATCATATCCCTGCACTGTATCACCGTATTTATTCGCTGCAACATCCGTAAAGACGTAATAAAAGAGCGCTGGATTAAAGTAGTATAAATACATCCGACTTCTACGTGTAATTACAGCTACAAAGATCTCTCATAATACAAAACTTACAAGGCTACAAAGAAGACTGCAACTACAACGTTTAAAATAGAATGGAGTGTGTTACAAGTGTACATTTTTCTTGTGGGGAAGATTATTTATTTGCTGCGTTCTAAAGCGCAAAGCTTCGTCATTGTAGCAATGAACGAAATTGCAAATTTGGAATGAGCTTTCCTATAGTGCTTTTGAATTTGTTTAACCCAGTCAGCCTATAAATTAAATGTAGGTTGTGTATTCTCAAGTCGACGTAGAACAGATTGCAGAAGCTTTAACATACGAAGAGGACACTATAATTAGTTTTTGGCTTAAGGAACTAATTACTGAATAATTAGGGAAATGTTCAATCTGGTGAAAAACATGGTCCGCAATATTTTAAATGTGTTAGAGCACTAATACTATCATAATATCCATTTATTTTTTACTCGTCCCAAAATGCACTTAAGCGCACTTACATCTGAGAAATAAACATTCCAGTAATGGATGGTTGGAGAATTTAATCGCGGCACATTGCATCACATAGCTGATACACCAACCCCAGTAAACTACATAAATTCCAACTTGGCGCGTGCTCCGGGCGCTTATTAAATTCAGCTCCAGCTCAACGTTACGGGCATGCTAATACACACAGATTATATGCAGAGTTCTAACTAATACATAAATTGATCCTTACCTCATCACAGTATCAAAAGGTAGTCGATAACGCCTGTTTGCGATGTCTGCTGCCTTGCGATCTATTGAAACTCCTGTAGGTTTACCTATTATGATGAGATGAATGGCAATCTACCTACTAGGCTCTGCCATTATCCGAACCTGGAACGGCATTGTTCTCCCCGATCAGCCCGATATCTGATGACAGAAGGGATCTGTTTGACATATTATAATATGCAGTTCCTTCCTTTCTCTTTTTATTTTCCGGTATTATACGCCGTCATTGTCGTTCCATCAACTCGGGGAAGGTAATATCAGAACTTCGCCATTGCGACTTGAATAAAAGAACCCCGCTGCTATTGTCATATATCTAATATGAAGAGTATTACAATATACATTCGTGGTTGCTATTATAACGCTCCTGGAATCTGAATGGGGGATATCATTCATCTATATACACAAGCGTATACAGCGGATTTCTTTGGTTATATTGTTTGTCGTTAATTGGTATAAAATTTTACTGATATTTGCAAAAGTTCTTGTGTTCCACAGCTTTATTTTTTTGCCATATTTCATTGAAGGGAAACCGCTTTTCACATTACCGTGCAACTTTTTTTTTGTAGAGAAGCTTTTTGCATACACATACGAATATCTACTACTGCTTGCGAAAATAGAATAGTATAAAAATCAGACATTTATAACAGAATCACTAAGGTAGTTAATCCATTACCGTGGTCATAATACATATTGTTGTTTACATATTCTGGGATTATAGGAAAGATATGGTGGTTATCTTCAATATTCTTTAATATAAAAATCTTATTATTTCTCAATGCTTAAAACCGAAGATAAAAAAAAAGATAATGTTATGACATTAATTATAAGTATTAATGTTTAAAACTAAAACTAATCCCATACAGTCCTGTTGGTGTGCAAAAGGTTTACAGTAAAAACCTGATAATGTAACCAAAAAAACACTGCTTTGAATGTATACAGTGATAGTAAGACTAATCACCATTTATGGATCAGTAGCTTGGAACAAAGGAACTATCTCTAAAATGCAAAGATTAGCATGCATATACATAATATAATGGGGGCTATGAAAATCTGCCCAACAACAGGTTTTGAGTTAGTGTTGGACCTGACCCCCTCTACATTGTTGTGGACGGCGCAGCAAAAAGACTTACATTTAGAATGACCAAGGAAAGCACGATTAGGCATAAGCTTCAATCTCTTGACGGTGATGAAACTTGATACATGGTCCGAGATGACATGTCAAAGGATTTCGGCCTCGTGAAGGAATTTATCACAAAGCTTAGCAACGACAGAGAATGGGATCAAAATAAAATCTTAAACTGACTAGAAATTCCATTAAATGGTATACGGATGGCTCTAAAATGGCAGAAGGAATTGAAATGGAATGGGCCTACAATCGAGTATTTCGAAAGGTTAGAAAAGTACCCGAGCATCTTCCAGGGGAAATCTCACGCTATTAGAAGATGCGTCCAGTTAAATATTGTCAGAAATTACCGAAAGCAAGAAATTATCATTATAACTGATAGTCAAGCAGACATGAAAGCGCTGAGCTCATAAGTGCTTAGCTTCAAGACGGGCTGAGAGTGCATAGGAATGTTAAGCGAGGTAAGCAAGAGGAATAAGCTAGCCTTTCCGGGATACACTTGACTGAAAGGAAACGAAATAACGGAAGATCTTGGAAAAAGAGGCTGAATAATTTGTATTTTGTATTTATTTTGTATGTAATAGAAATCAACTATTAGGAGAATCTCCAAGCTCTTATGAGAACGTAACTGGCAGAAATTTATAAAATGCAACAATCTGAGTAAGAACATAATTTGTATATTAACAGAAATTCTTTGAGGCAATTATAAACTGAAAGCATATCTGAGTAACCATGGATCAACAAGGGAATGTAAATGTAGATTTTGTGGGGGGCAGAATTGCGCAGCACTATACAACTCAAACGTGTTGCATCTCGTAGAATGGCGTTTGTTTTACACCATTCGCACTTATGTGCGTTATACTCAACAGCCATCTGCCTAAGTGCTGCACTTGAATTCAAACTGTGTAATTTAAACGCATGCGCGTTGTACAATCGACGACTATGTCATGTATTCTCGTAACGGTTTTAATTTTTGATCAAGTGACACAATGTAATGTAGTGTTTAAAAAAATATATCTGTTCCAATTAAATAACAAATACATATTTTTTTTATGATTTCATTTCACTAATCTATTTTCTGTATAAATAAACGTTGAAATCCCCTTAAAAACAACGAATAAAAACATGATACATATAAATTTTAATCAGAATATCGCATCATTTGTATTGTCCATAATCCGCTTGTGTTTTTACCAACATAAGGGGGTAATATTCTACGAAATATGTCATTTTTCTTTGCTACTAAGCAAATTTCCCCAAGTGGGGGACAATTACTTCATTTATTGTATTCTTGCATCAAAATCGATTTACCAGACAAAGTTACAACCTAGTTTGTAGTAATCTGCTAAGGGATACGTTGATGTTTCTGTTAAAAAAAGAATTGAAAGAGTGCAATTATCTACATCTGACAAAGAATCGAGCCTTTCAACCCCTACTGCGAAAAGTCGTACAATATTAGACCCTTTGACTGATACTGAAAAGCTTATATATTGAGTCGACTACTGTGCTAGATAATCAAATTGAGAAAAAGATAATTCAGAATGGAACAGTAACCAATAAACAAAATATTCTTGTAAGTATAAACAGTTACTTCCATTAATTCCGTTTCGTCAAACGATAATGCCAATGTTACAGTGAAGATATATAATAATTGCATTATTAAAGATGGTTAATCTGACGATTTCAATTTCATTAGTATATGGCCATTTTTTTGCACCATTTATTATACATTTACGTTAGAGGTTAATTTCAAGTTAGTTGTGTTGCTAGTTGCTTAGTTGGATTATAATAAGCAATCTCCTCAAAATATGCTGTTAACAACATTTTTGTTTAATTTTGTACTCCGTAATGATTTTTGATATTGTTGCATTCTTCTTCTGTTGATAGTTTGTATGGTTATCGGTCAATCAACAAAAAGGAGTTGAACCATCAAACGTCAAACCCAAGCTACAGTACCAACCTCCGTCAATTTCACATAAAAAAATCACCACAGTTCGGAAAAAAAAACAGTTGCACAAAGTGCTCATTATACAGTGAGGTCGTAAATGCCCCCCCCCCCCCCTGATAACTTTTGAATGGTATGAGATAGAGCAATGAAACAAAAACCAAGTGAAATTAGAGATAATTTGTGATTTTTTGCCTATGGAGATACGCACATGGCTTTTGATGTAAAATAGAGGGCGTAGCTATCTTTAAAATTTTAAATAGGAAGTAATTTCATTTAGAAGCTCATTTGGAAGATATTTCTATTACTTTTATGGCGATGCAAACAGTTTTAGGATTTTCGAAATTTTTACCAACTTATCCAAGATTAATAATTAGAGTACTTACGTTACTTTTTCGATAGCCCTCGTATTCGCTTTTTGGATATAGTGTACAGAAACCTGTAATTACAGTAATCGTAACATAGACACCCACACACATGACACATAACTGACAGATAAGACACTTTTGCCTAAATTTTGCCAAACGTCATATTTGTAAAATAAGCATATTTTACAGCAATCGCTTCCTAAGTCACATAAAACCACAATATTTATACGAGGGCTATAGAAAAAGTAAACGTAAGTACTCCAAATTAATCTTGGATAAGTGGTAAAAATTTCGAAAATCGTAAAACTGTTTGCATTGCCATAAAAGTAATAGAAATATCTTCCAGATGAGCTTCTAAATGAAATTACTTCCTATTTAATATTTTAAAGATAGCTACGCCCTCTATTTTACATCAGAAGCCATGTGCGTATCTCCATAGGCAAAAAATCACAAATTATCTCTAATTTCACTTGGTTTTTGTTTCATTGCTCTATCTCATACCATTCAAAAGTTATCAGGAAGGGGGGGGGGGCATTGACGACTCACTGTATATGCGAAGTAGAAAAAAGATTTTTCAACAAAACGGTCACTGATTAATATTATTTGTAGGACAATGTTATCTACAAGAACTGCTGATAATAACCGTCACTATCTCACTGTAAAATGCATTTTCTACAGATTTCTACCAAAAAATTCTTTATAAAATAATTCTTTTCACAGTATTACACTCGTCAACTCTCCGATTTTTTAAATCGATACATTTTTCACTGGAGTAGTATAAATTAAAGATTTTGCATTACATCCCTCCCTTCACAAAAAAGAGTGTTCTAAGATTTGGTAAAGAACTTATGCTTCATTCAAAAACATACAAACAACCACATCAAAACTCGATGATGCATCATTATATATAAACCACATAATTTTTCTCGTTGTCAGTGATATATGCTGTGGAAAAGCACCTACCAGGTGGTAGCAAAAGTGTCAGCATATAAAAATTATAAATTCAGATCCCTCACCAAAAGAAGCCAATTGAAGAACTAGAGAGATACTGAAAATAGTGTTTTTATATTGTGCTTTGTGGATAATATCTAAAATTCTTTTAAATATATCTAAGTTAAAGCAAAGTTCAACACTCGATAAAAATTTCAGTAAACAAGATGATAAAAAGTTAATGTTTCAAAAGTTTCGAAGTAAGTCACTATATTAAATAGAAATAACTAAAAGCTTCACACGGTTTAAATTTAAACAGTAAATTCTCTGCTAGTCGTTAACTATTGTTTGAAGGTTTTAATGACGCCAGTGAGTGCTATTATTGTTTGAAATAATCATTGTTGAGTCCCGATAGGTAAATTTAGCATCGTAATGAATCGCCTATGCATGTTTTTTTTTTTTTTTTATGTTCAAGATACGATGTTGGAGGAATATAAATCCTAAGAACCGGTCCTAGGTAATTGCTCTATAGTTTCTATATTTAGATCCCATTTTATACGAAGCTAATTGGCTCTATTTATAGAAAAATTATCAATAACTAGTACCGTCTGTGCTCATTAAATTGAAGCGCCGATAGCCTATAAGTAATCGCTTCTTCTTTGAAAAGGTTCCAATTTATATCAAGTAAAATTGCATTTTTGCTGTTGGCAATAAAATGATTTCGTTGTTATTTGGATCATCGCAAATGACTAATTGAATTTTTTTTTTATATTTAGGCGTGGATTACTGAATTGAAGTATGTCAGGGCTATTAAGGCGAATTAAATTATACCTTATTCTTAATTATTTTTCATACAGGCTGGTCTCAGCTTTAATTAAACAAAATATAAAACGATAGATGCATCAACTTTGCCGTCTTGTGGATTTAGATTTGCTCGACTCTGCTGACAAAAAACGAAACTTTAGTAATTTGAATATCCATGGAATTATCATATCCGCATTATTACTTTGCACTGTAGATACATTTAAAGCTGTAAACAAAGACAGTAAGTTTCGTTTATATTTTATTACTTTATGCAACGGTGTTACCGAAGACAGAAATATCCATTTTTGCCCACGCATTAAGAATAATTGTTTTTTCTCGCGTTCATTATTTATAAATTCTCACTCCGGAGGTCTGTTACTCGACTCTATCAATAATAAATTATACATTCACGAGCGCCATTATGTTAATTCCACTCAGATAAATAGCAATCTCGGAAATGATTTCGAAATATCATACCTATTGCGTACGTCAACAAAATAAGGATTTGATTCAGAGAATTATATAACCTGATCATTAAAGTGCATTAACGAAATTAACTCCATTCCATATCTTTTTTTTGTCAGGTTATTAACGCTACTGTTGCCACATCCTATACACAGAGGGTTTGCCCGTCATCAAGTCAAGTTTCGTTTGAAAGTGAAGCACTTCCATTAAATTCCTGTACATTATACTAATGAAAAGAGTACGTGCATATTGTTTAGATGCAAGAACCGCGTTTATGAACTCCAACCTCAGCAACATAATTACTACACATTATTTTACCGGACACCTTAGCGACATTACTCTTAAACAGTAAAGGAAATTTTCAATACCAGATCGTTTTGCATAAGCGCTGTTTTATTTTTGAATACGTGTAATTCAACACCAAACAATCTTAAGAGGAACAATATACCTTTTACGTACTAAGTTTGAAGCCTAAAAGTAAATTTACTAAATTGTTCTATAGTTATAAATACTGAAAAATATTTTTAAAACTATAATATTGATATTTGCAGGTAAATAATTAATTAATTGCAAATTAATGAATGACACAATTTCATAGAAGCACTAGATTTACATGGAAATATGCCAGATATATATATATAATAAAAATTGCTTTACTATACTAAAAGTGCAATTGATGATGAAAAACATTACGATTCAATATATAACATTACGTTTCCATATAAATTACTTAATAAGTTAGACAGATCATTGCTAATTTAAAATAACTAGTATTCAAAATTAAATTAAAAATTCACTTGAGCAGAGAAACCTATATATCGTATTTTATTTCTTGCTTGCATCATTCATTTACTTAACTGCCTGTTTCAGTTTGTTTATTTACCATGTATTTATTATTATATTATTAAGTTATCGTCACTTATTAACTGACACACAACCTTCTTACACCAAAAACAACTACTTAGTGGGGATTTTCATGATTATAAAATATGTTTATGCCTCTATTAATCTATTAACTTTAACATAAAACCTTATGGAAATAAACGTACTCATATCCCCTCAATCGCCACTAATATAATTAACCTATACACTAATTGTCCTTTAATGATAATAACTTCCTCAAATCGGTTTATAGGACCGAGAGTCACAATTATTAAGTTTGGCTCAAGGACTTGTATTAATTGAATTATGGTTTAGTACTATATATCTGAGACTTATCTTTCCCGAATATCGACATAATTCAACATCATGGTTTACACAGAACAAAATTCGCTCGATAAGAGAATATATAGAAATCCTAGACCAAACCATGCTACCCTTCCAACTGTGGTATACTTGTGTGAAATGTGTAATTGTATGATTTGCCAGTCACTTTGTCCATTTTATAACAATAACTCAGCACTACAGGCCTTGAAGGCCCTTGGCTTAGACTCCTGGAATACACCGAGCCACTGAAAAGTGCTGTCCGAATGGTCGCCCGCCTTACCTTGGAAGGTATGGTTTGATCAAAGACTTACATGGAACCCACATATCCAGAATACTAACAACAAAGCCACTATCCCTCTCGGCAAATGTCTGGAAGAAATTAAGACCTTAGCCTGAACATGACTCTGTGGTTATACGCAAAAGTAATTAGATCCATGATTACGTAAAGAGCCTGCCCTCGTTACATCTTTCCATACAAGGAACCGCTAGATCTAGAGCATATAGACTTAAGCACAGTCAAGCACCGCTAAGCAAATTGCACGGTGCTGACCATCCAAACTCTTAGATGAACTTAACTAAACTTAATGAGGCCACCCTGATGGAAGTGTCATGTGGCATGGTTCAGAAATTCAATATCAGGTTATAATACCAGATAAGAAGAACTAGGAAGAGGGTATTCCAATAAGAGCAAACTGGTATACGGACGGCTCTGAAACGGACAATAGCGTAGGAGCTAAAATATACGCAAAGAAGCCTAAAAAAGATCTTTCGGTAAGATTTAGCAAGGACACAACGGTGCTCCAGACTAAGGTCGTCAAATCAATCAATTCCGTAAGAGTTGATTCTAAGTTTATTTGGGACTTTATAAGCGCGCCCAAAATGAAGTAGAAACCCAAAAGATGCTATCAATAGTGGCGGTGGACGATCTGGCCAGGTGAGGCTCGTGAAGGTCATTCATTGGAAAATCCAGAAAATGGTGGCAAAGTGGAAGAAAGCTAGTACAGAGACAGGCGCAAGAGTTTCTAAAGGAAGAGAACCCTGAATTTGCTAAAGACCTACTGAACAAAGATAGATAGACAAATGCAAATAGGCATATGTATAGCATAAGCCTGGTAGATTACGCTACCTGCAGATTCGGCCAAGGGAAGACCAGTTCACGTGCTGTGCCAATGCGGCAGCCTAGCGTGGATAATATTTCTAGTTATGGGCGTGGAAAACCCCACAGCTGACAGCTACACAAAGGAGCACAGACTGCTAGGAAGAATGAAATCAGAGTGGATTTGAAAAGGTCATGGTGAAACAGTCAAACCCTAATCTAATCTATCGTCGTAAAATGGTTGGGCCTATGGCTAGACAGTAAGTTATAGTAAACACATATTGTTGAAATTGTGGAAAAAAAAACACAAAAGGCTATTACTACCTTGCAAGATATCAATAAATAATTCTTCATTTACCTTTTCATTAATTCTTTATTGGCTTATAAAAGAATGGTTAGAACTATAATAGACTCTGGATGTATTCTATATAATTCTACATACATAGACGCAATGATGTTGAAATCAAGTGGCTAAAAAAGATCTCGTCTTACCAGTTCCTTTACGGATACAGATGGAAATAAAATATGAGACATATATCCACATTTCTTAGACACGGTCAACAAATGTTTGTCATTCGTATTTTAATAACCTTGATTTTACTTCATAGCACGCATTCTAAAATACAAAAATATGCTAAATATCCCCTTTAGGGATAACTTTGTCATTTAATTATATATCCACAAAAAAAAAATGTAAACAAAATACTTCTCGAAAGTTATTCAACGGATCCAGGATTCTGTACAACGTTAACGTTTTAAACTTGTTCAGGAGATTTGCGGTTTATGTCTTTTTATAATTACAAAAACAAGCAAAGGTCAACATTTTCTACGTCCATTACGCCATATAAGGACACCATGCTTGTACATAAAATGTCGTTGACCTCTAACGTTGATATAAATTGCCAAAGCGACCATCCTCCTCGTGTAGGAGTTAATTACGAAGCAATCAATCCGTTTGGCCCCAACGCGTAGGCCACCGGAAGCTGAAAAAGGAGAGACACCGTTAAAATTAATCATTCTCCTAATCAATCCATTTTCTCTTCCAGATCGTACATATGGCCCACGCATTACGTCGGATCTCCTACGCAACCTGTGATCCAGAGTCTTCTTTCTTCAGTTTCTTGGCGAGGGAACCGAAAGGACATTCCAGCCATCAATTCTGCCATTCGTTCATAACTCAGACTCCAGAACAGGTAAAGAAATGCTTTTACGTAATGTTATTTGCATGTGGTTTGAGTGGAAAGCCCCTACACTTTATTGACGAGCCGTATTAAATTAAATTGGTAGTCATGTAATAGCTTGTCTTGAACTGAAAGACGATATATTTCGAAATTTAATTCGCGTAGACACTCATCGATTCTTACGTCAACGCGCATTTAATAAATTCACGTTTCTAATCAAACCTAATAGGATTACGTGTTTTTATTCCATGAAGAGCCTTATGGAGGAATTATGTCGATTAACATGCTCATTTTATATATAACCTACGCAATTCGCTGTTACATTTTAATAATCATAAAAAGAAAACAGAAAAAGTGTTTAAAAATCAATTTGGGATTTATTCTGAAGTAATAAATCTTGAAATGAACAGCAACTATTAATAATCGTTAAATTGCCTCCCATATACATGTGTAAATTGGGTCTCGGTTAATAACTAATAAAGCAATAATGGTTAGAGCTTATGATTGCAAAGGTTTGGGAAGCAATTTACGTATTTATAAAACCAATTAAGTCTGACCCTTTCTCCTACTACCTGTGGGGAGGTAATTTACTAACACCCAACAAAATGAGAACAATGGTATTCTTTTACTATTAGGGTTCATCTACACAAGTGTGAAAATCGCGGCGACTTTAACGCTCGTGTAGATGGACCCTTAAAGTGGCCTAATTTTTTGTGGGTTAGATTTATCCCTGAAGCGGACGCACCTCGACAGTAGCATAGGAAATGGTTAACATGCTTAATAATCCCAAAATTCGTTTTAGCATGTACATAGGTACACTAAGATGATGGTAGGTTTGAAAAAAAGTGTGTTTGTGAACAGAACAGACATAAAGCTATTGCTTTATGCATTGCTATAGAAATACTTGTTACGAATGAGGGCCATGTCATTTTCCTGTAAAAATATTTTCATATATACTGGATGAGTTTTGTATCTTTAAACAACACCATGCTATGAAAACTGCACATCGCATCAAATCAAAAACTATTGTAATATTAGTTCTTGAATTTGAAGGAACCTATTCTATGATCCTAATTTCGACTTTTCGCTCTTATTCCTAGTAGGGGCGATTGGCGTAAACTTTCAAATCTCAAACGGAAAATCGAATTTGTACTCTGCAAGAAACAATACGTAACTCATGTGACAAGAATTTGTCAAAGAAATAACGATGTCGCTTGCATATAGATACATGGTATAGTTACTGGTTTATTACAGATATCAAAAATAGATTGGAATCCAGTATGGACCCCTTAGGTAAACCGTCAAGAATCTGGACAAGTTTGAAACATGATTTCTTCTCATTAAAGTCATATTGCTATATAAATAATAGATACGATACACTTATAGTGTATCGTATCTATTTGAGAGATGTGATTCTTGTGAGCAGGTGAAATGTGCCGCCATGGATACTGTAGTGCTCCATCTTCCTCCTCCCACGGTAAATTATGACGTGTAATGAAATCTACCTACGGATCTACGTGTTTTGTATTTTAAAGTATGCAGAACACAGTTTTACTGTTTCTATAATTTTATTTGCATGACGTATATTATGTATTTGTTTATGTTTAGTGTATTAATTTTTATTTATAACTTACACTTGTCCGCATATAGGTATTAGTTCTTTCCGCTTTTTGAATTTATCAAAATTTATGAGATATTGTTGTTTCATAAGTATGTTTTGGAATGGTGACTTTTCTGTACAAAATTACATAAGATATATCAATAATTCTAATTAGCTTAGATTAAAGAAAAATATGTGTTTTATTTACAACTTAAGGAAGGTAAATGGTCATTACTATTAAAACGTTGTCTTGCAGAAATTATATAAAATAAAGAAAAAGTATTGCTCACCCAGCCATTAATTCCACTTAATTGTTATTTAATACTACAAATGCATGGGGTATGCCAAAAAAAAAATTAACAAATAGTGCATAGAGAGAGAAAACTCTGAAGAAATGTTTTTTTAATTAATTTCCAACAAAGTTTTGATAGTATAAACAGACACCAACTGTTGTGAAATGCCGAAGATATAAAATTAACACCAGCCGACCAGAATCAAAACAGAAGTGCGGAATGACGATGCCCTGTAAAAGTCAAAAGGGCAACAGGAACTAAAAGAGAAAACAATCACTTGGAGTTTATCACAAATTGTACCTAATGGGATTAGGATTCATTTCAACAGACAAAGGATGAAAAGCAGCAGCTTGAGGCAGAATAAGGCAAGATAAAATAGAGTATTTGATTAAGGCTAGGAGTGAAATAACCAATAGAAAACAATTTGTGATAAAAGATAATAGTTTTAAAAAAGCATATAATTTTAAATAGCTCGGGATCATATTGTAAGCGATTTTGAACTGTAAGTGAACGAAATTCTAAAATTACAGAACGAAGAGAAGCAAGAAATCTAGCATACTGAAGATATCACAGACAGATGTCTCACCAAATCAACGAAAACAAAAATATATGAGACAGCAAATAGACTGATGGTTATCTACTTTACATAAACAGTGGGGTGAATAAAACAATATAAGCGCTGACACTTAAAGTATTTTATTAGTAACGTTTAGTACCTACTTTGAACAGATGTTACTCTTGAAGTAAGTCTTGTGGTTACAGTGAATACTTTAAAGTTGCAGAGGATTTTCCGCATTGCATACAACTAATAAAGTACTTGCTGCAGCTAGAAATACTTGATAAATCCTGCACTAAAACATAGTATCTATTAGTAACTTTGTCAAGAATGTTTTACTAAGTTCTCCAAGAATATTTCGATCAGTAACATGCTGTTTCAGTATTGAAAAAGGGAAAGATAATAGTCAGCTACTAAATCTGTATTGCTATGGCATACGCATATTATTTATATATTACCCACACTGTCATGATTGTGTGAATATTTGTGGTAAACTGTACGTAGTATTTACTTTGCTTATAACTTTTTTTTATCCATATCATTGAAATCATCTCTCAAACAAAGATTAGAGGTGAATATGGAGCACTAATGAATCATGAGATGAAGGATTGGACAAGAAGATTTTAATAAATTTGTAAGAGTATACAAATGAATGTAAGGAGTGATTTACAGCGAAGAAAGAATCAAGAGAGCTTCGGAAAATAAATTTCGACTAAGGATATCTATCAGTTTTCTCGTTTTTAATAGCTTAATTGAAAAAAAAAGAAAATTTAGAAACTTTATTAAAAAAAAATTCTATTTGAAAAACGTTGGATGATTTTTTTAAACATGCTTGCAAAATATGTATATGGTTTCAAAAAGAAATTCTGGGAATAAGGCTTTCTGAATAACTTTGGTAGGTATCAAGTCATCTAACCTCACTTCACCTGAATTTATGATGTATTTCCTATATGGAAATAGCTACCGGTGTGAAGTTAGCAATAGATTTTAGCAATAGATTTTTTTTCGGTGAAATTAATTCCAAATGTAATACAATAGCGTTCTATGAATAAAATCACTTCACCCAGTATTGCAAGGAGTGGAACACACAATATTTTTGCAAAATAACGATGTTTCTAAGATTCGGAATTATCCCAACTAAATGCACGCGCTACCGTACACTTTATTTATTTTGACATCGTTAGTCAACTTTAATTTCAAATTTTATCTGCCAGATGTGTTAAGGGGTATCCAAACATCATTTTAAAAAAATATAAAAATGACAATATTTTTCTAACAAATTTTATAAACAATTAAAGTTGATCGACTCGTCCAAATGCACGCGTTCCCGTACACATTATTTATTTTGACATCGTTGGTCAACTTTGATTTCAAATTTTATTTTCCCAATCTGTTAAGGGGTATCCTAACCCAGCTAAATGCCTGCCCGAAAATCCAGTATGTGTGTAGAGTACGGCTGCAACAGGAACAAACTGTTGTTATCGCACTCTTATATATGAAATACCATGATAATCCGGAACTTAGCGTGAGTCGTTTCCAAAGATAATAGCCTTTATAGTTTGCGACAAAGATGCCGACACCTTGTCGGCGTTCGAAGAGATTCGACTTAACAACTTAACAAGGTATATATTTTTTATATTTTTTTAAAATGATGTTTGGATACCCCTTAACACATCTGGCAGATAAAATTTGAAATTAAAGTTGACCAACGATGTCAAAATAAATAAAGTGCACGGCAACGCGTGCATTTGGACGAGTCGATCAACTTTAATTGTTTATAAAATTTGTTAGAAAAACATTGCCATTTTTATATTTTTTTAAAATGATGTTTAGATACCCCTTAACACGTCTGGCAGATAAAATTTGAAATTAAAGTTGACCAACGATGTAAAAATAAATAAAGTGTACGGTAGCGCGTGCATTTAGTTGGGATAATTCCGAATCTTAGAAACATCGTTATTTTGCAAAAATATTGTGTGTTCCACTCCTTGCAATACTGGGTGAAGTGATTTTATTCATAGAACGCTATTGTATTACATTTGGAATTAATTTCACCGAAAAAAAATCTATTGCTAAAATCTATTGCTAACTTCACACCGGTGAAATAGCTTATGCCCATATTTAGGTTATTTCTTGCACAGCAATAAACGATGTTACAGACTATACTCCATACTTTTTTGACAAGTAACTTGTTGTGATACATAATTTTTGTGGATTATTAAATATGTAGAGCCTGTCTACAAAATTGTTATATACAATAACATCTATATTTTTTGTACAGGCATATGTTTATAGATACATTGTTTTCTAATTGACTGAGAATAAAAAGAAAGTTTATTTACCAGCAAGACCTTCATATAGATATAGGGCAGTGTCGCAAAATTAAAAAAAAGATCTAAGGGAATATTAGTAATATGTAATAGAATTCTAATGCCCTACTTATATGCGGCAGGATATCACTAATAACCCCTTTATAGATGATGCTACCGCTCCCATTCGTATTTTTATTTCCCATTAATATATATCGATTTGCCATGCCTAGGATTATAAGCCCTGTTTCGCATTCTTCCCGCTAATCTACATTATTAGTTGCGAAACCCCAGTAAACGGTCGAACGCTTCCAACAAACAATATAATCGATCTCCCGCTTAGGGCGCAGGTGATTTACAGCGTTCAAATTACTAACTAAAATGAACTTCATCTAGTGGGCATTTTTTATAACGGACTGTTACAGAAAAAATGCCAGCAGCTGTATACCAAACACGCAATCCTGTCTCCTTTTTTTTAGGAATACACAAAAATGTTAATCGATACTCACACAATTAGTGGTAAATGAGAAATTGGAAAACATTAGATATCTGCTTTCCATTCTCATTTATATATATAATTCTTTATAATCCTTTTTAGTTTTTTAAACCAAACCCAAACGATCATTAGATTAAACTAAAAAGTAAAATTATACTCTCCCGGATGTAAAATGATGCTAATTTAAACGAATTAATTTGATAACTTTAATTAGCTTTTAATTAATCTTAAGCCCTACTGTTCCACAACTCCGTTCGGCGTAATCCGACAGGAGTCGTCTAGATATTTCGCCCCTATAATAAAAATGATGATATCGTGGCTCCGCGCAAGAAATATGGTTCTTATCGGGCCGGATTATTAATTCTAATTATGGGTTCTCTAAAGGGTCAACGGTTGGTGACAGGGTAATATTTCACTTTAATAGCAGCTGTTAAGGATATATGGATAAATAAAAGCAATAAATAATAATGACGCAGTTTACAGTCATTTACGTTTTAAGTGGAGTATTTTTCGTAATTACTGGAAAATTCGGGATACGTTTGGTAAATTATATCTTTAACTCAGCAAATATTTATGTGGTTCGCTTTCATAGAGACAATTACTAATTGTGAACCGATTTTTAATAATTGTATTTTTTTCTAAATAGGTAAAAAAGAATAAAAATCCCTTTTAATCTTTACAGAATTTAATTTACACTGGAACTAGTTTCCATCTTCAGTCAGAATCTACATTAATACATATATACAATACTTACAGTCAAAAAGTTTAAACTTCTCGTGTTTTCTACCACTTACAATGTTTCAATATTTTAAAATAATAACTTAACATTATCTTGGAAGTTTAAACTTTTTGACTGTAAGTATTTATATTTAATTCAATTTTTATGTTTGTAAGTGGTAGAAAATACTACCACTTAAATTGTTTTAATATTTTACAATAATAATTTTACTTAATATGATCTTAAAAGTCTAAACTTTATGGCTTCATGGTTATACTTATCTATTTATTTTCATTATATATATCAACACTAAAATGCTAAAGCTTTGCATGCCATTACTTATAGACTATATCGTGCATATTTTTAATGCCAGCATTGAGTCGTCCACATATCCAGCCGATTGGAAATCATCTTTAATTAAGCCCATCCCGAAGTCTAACGATGTTCAGGAGTTTAAGGATTTGCGACCTATTAGTATCTTGCCTGCCCTTTCAAAGGTGTTTGAGCGTTGTTTGGAGCGTCAGTTGAGAGCTTTTGTAGCTGAAACTAATGTGTTGTCTTCATACCAGTCGGGTTTTCGTCCTTTCCACAGCTGCGTCAGTGCTCTGGCGCACATTACTGATGACATTTTGAGGAGTTGGGATGAAGGCGATATCACGGTATTGATCTTGTTGGATTTAACGCGTGCGTTTGACACGGTTCATCATCACATATTGTTAGATGTGCTTTCAGGCATTGGGATGGATGAGTCTGCCGTATCGTTAATGCGTTCTTATTTGTCCGATAGGGTTCAGAGAGTTGCTGTGGGCGATGTTCTTTCCCGGGAAGTGTGTACGGTGCATGGTGTTCCGCAAGGCGCAATTCTTTCCCCCTCTCTTATTTAGCATTTACGTGAATAATCTGCCCTCAGTGATCAAACACAGCAAGTTTCATATGTACGCGGACGATACTCAGCTCTACTACTCTTTTAAGCCGCAAGACTACAAGCGGGCTCAACAATATATCAACGAGGATCTTCAGCGTATAGTGTTGTATTGTGATCATCACCAATTACGACTAAATCCAGCCAAGACACAGATGATCGTTTTTGGACCTAAACGTTCGCGTTCGTATGTCGTACCTTTATTAGGAATTAACATTAAATCCACATTAATCTCTCCCCTTGGAGTGCGTCAAAAATCTCGGGGTGCTAATGGATTTCCGCCTTCGTTTCCGTAAAAATACTAGTTGTTTAATTAAGAGAGCTACTTTGAGCCTTAGATCACTTTTCATGCACAGACATTTATTTGATCGTTCCACGAAACTGCTCTTGTATAAATCACTTGTTCTCTCCCATTTCAGTTATGCCGATGTGGTATATGGACCTTGTATTAGTCGGGAGGAGGGTAGGAGAATACAGCGCATCCAGAATTGCGGTATTCGATTCGTTTACGGTATGCGGGGAAGGCCAGGCGTTATACGTATGCTTAATGATTCCGGTTCTTTAAATATGACGAATACTAGAACGTTACACAGTACTATCATTTTCACAAAAATCATTAAGTATAAAAAACCTTCATACCTGTACAATAAAATAAAATTCAGATACCAAACGCACACTGGTAATACTCGAGGTAATCAGTTTTTAACTATCCCTAAGCATAGAACCGAGATATTTAAACGTAGCTTCTCATACAATGTGGCTAAGTTACTAAATACTTATGTACTGCCAACAATGAGCCATGGTCTGCACATACCTCGTATCAGATTTAGCCTTTCGGAGTCACTTCGCTCGCTTCAAAGTTAAATTTTGCCTTCACCGATGTGGTTAATTATCTTTTTGTTTCATTTTTTGCCATATGTAATTATGTATTTATTATAAGTAGGTCATTGGGGATATGATATTGCATTTGTTTGTATTTGCTAGCTGTGCTTATGCGCATGCCCACGAATGTTATGTTTTATATTGCTATTTTTGTTTTCTTACTTCTTTATTTTTTTTTGTTGTTTCATTTGTTTATATTTTATATTCAATGAGGCTAAAGGAAGAACGCCAAATTCCATTAATATGGGAAGCGATTTAGTCTTTTTGGCAAGTTTTTTTTTTTTTTTGCTAAATTGTTTTATTTTGTATATCATTACCAGCCAATAAATACTTTACATACATACATACTGTTACGCTACACCGTAGCATACAGCCCGGATTAAAAAAATAAATTTTAAAAGAAATACATTAATTGAATAAAAAAAAATCAAGTTTTATATATGCCAGTGTCATCTATTTTCTATAATTTTGATTTAGAAGTGTTCTGTCTCACCAGCCAGATGGCCTGCCAGGCAAGAAATTTCCGATCGAGGGGCGGTGACATAAAAAAAATATTGAATAGCTCGTTACTTTCTTATATTTTAACTCAGTACGCGTTGGGATGTGGTGGGCTGATGTTGTCAATTGTACTCTCCCTCAAATTCAATGTTTAAGAGCAGTTTAAGTGCTCTCATAGGCATGATAATGTTATGCCTTCAATAGCTTTAAACCATTAAGTAAAATTAAAACATTCAATAGTGGATAAAAGTGATTTTTATTAACTTAAATCAAATTCAAAATGTGACTTGTCTAATATCAGACATAAATCTATGGATAATAATCTCAGGTAAGTCCATGGGTCCGTTCAATTAATAACACTAAAGTTTCATTAAGTGATTCCACCTTTTGCGATTCAAATTCATAGTTTCTTACTTAAATACGTTTGAAATAAATTTTAAAAAATCCCGCGTTTTCTGGCCGTTCAAATGGAGTTATATTAGATTTGAATTAACGTGTGAAACAGAGTAGCCAACCTTGATGGTAAATCACTGGATATTGGTTCGTAACGTTAAAACATAACAAATACATATAAACCTAATTACACAAATTTCCCCCAAAGTAACTGGAGACCGCTTAGCTATGTTACAAACGATTTTCTAACCTCAAATTTTCAGAACGGATTAAAATAAAATTTCTTATAAGTACAGATCAATTTAGATTAGAATTGAAATAATATGTTTATTTTTTAGGTAGATTTGCCGAAGAGTACCTTTTTACAGGGCCGAATTCTGCGATCATCGGTGGTCAGGACTGTGCAGGTCGGATATGGGCCCTCGTACCTCGTAGATACATCAGGTCAGAGAGGATGGGTCGCTCAGGACAGGAACATTACTCGGAAAAATCGTCGTTGAAGAAAAATTACCCAAAAATCGTGTGTAATTTGGAATAAAATTTATGTGAAAAACTTTGTTTAACAATTAACAATTATTTTTTGGTCGTAATTTGGAATAAAATTGGATTTTATCGAAATAACCGTTAAATTTTAAGAGAACAAACAGAAATATGTCTGCCTCGAAAGAGGTTCGGTTAGTGAATGGTTCGAATTGAAAATGTTTTAACTGACTTGCATGCGATTGTCTCCAAGCAAGGAGTCCAACTGTCTGAGAAATACCGTTATTGTAACCGAAATGAGGAACTTCCATTTGTTTTACATATGAAAAAGGCCATGTGATCGACAGGAACAATCGGATGTTTCAACGATGTGAAAATAAATTAAATTACAAAATCTGGAATCACCTTACACTTTTTATATAACAAAGGTATGAGTCTCTGCATTATGAGAAAAATACATTTTAAATTTTTAAACGCTTATTACTATATAAAAATTAACAATCTAAAATTCATTACTATGCCCCCAAAAGGTAGGCAACCATTTATACACATAGAATTGTTACAGAATCCAATTTCCAGCAATTCCCATGTCTGTCTGTTGACATATCAAAGCAATTGATCTGCCAGTGCATATAAAAACCTTATTAAACAAAAATTTACAGAAATAAATACTCTGTAAAAGAAATAAAACTGTTCACTCGAATTAAAGGTGGATCCAAATTTGATCTGTCAAAATCTATAGTAAAATTATACTATTCAAATTCTAATATTCATTTTCGATGTGTAGGTGTATCACTGCTGATCATCTCGCTTCCTGAAGGGAAAATTCTAAAGGAAAATGCCTCGAAGGACTTGCCAAATGCAGAGATTACCTACATCATCTGGACATCGTCTAGCTGTCTGCTGCTACATATTATATCCTTTTTTATTATATCTAATAAGTTTTAAAATATAATTAAGTAAAATAGTGACATTCCCTTTTTAAATAATAGTAGAATATTAAATACTCTCTCCATAACAATACATACATATTAATGTAGGTTCTGGCTGAAGATGGCAATTCGCCGAAACTAGTTCTAGTGTAAATTAAACTGTGTAAGGATTAGGAGGAAACGTTTTACCTATTTGCAATATAACTTTACAATATGGACCAACTTCAAATATTTTTTTCTCATTGACTTAGAATAGAATATAGAAAGTTTATTTGCCAGTAAAATCTGCATATAAAATATTGTGCAGTTACATAGATATACAGAATATATTTAATTGCTTATAAAAAACAAATAAAAATTAACTAATTCAATAGAACTCTTTCATTATAAAATCACTTTACCTCCTAAGTATGATGTCAACTTTCTCTTAAATTGACTTATATACGTACTTTCTATAATATTTGGTGGTAAGTAATTAAACAATTTTAAATTTATCCCATCCGGTAATGATTTAGAAATTTCTAAGTTGACAGAAGGAACGCGATAAACATCACCTTCATTATGACCCTTATTATTCCTTTGGAATTCGTTTTATTGGCAAAAGCATACACGCATACTTCAAAAATATACAAACTTGTTAGTGTTAGTGAGTAATTTTACATTAACTATAATTCCTAACATGCGTTTAAACATATAAATTTTGCATGCATGTGAAACATGTTGTAAGATAGTTTAAATACATTCATGAAGATTGGACCAGGGACTTTAGTATTATTTAACATTCAAATTTAAATATGTTTCCCTTCTACAATAACATTGTCTAAGTCATTAATATATAATAGGAAAAGAATCGGGCCCAGTACGGACTCTTGCGGAATCCCTATGGTGTTTATTAAACTTTCAGAATTTACAGAGTGAATGTGTTCCTCCAAATCAAAATTCATGGCCCACATATTGATATCAGTTAACCAAAAAAGAAGCCATCCACTGCGCCAGCACTTATTTTTTGCTCTGCATTACCAGATAATAGTCGAGACTCTGAACAAACTCGCCTATTACAGGCTCTGTAGGATGTATTCGAAAAAATGTAAAAGAGAACTACCTCTGAATATATTTAATTCACTTCTCACATCTCAAAAGAAAGAAGAAACGGAATGTAGCACTAACAAGCTTTCGTTATATCATCTACTTTAGGCATATTACTGTCAACTTGAATTCGTTTTTCTATTATCTATTCGCATATTCTTTCTTAATAATGATGGCTATCATATAGCTTCACTTCTCATAAATTAAAGTAATGCTATTTAATATGGTGCACCAAAAAAATTCGATAAAAATGATATGGAAAACAATATTTGTAGCCTTCCACAGCCAATATGTATCTTTCGTGGTCTTTCCAAACTTTTAAAATAATTAGTTCCTTTTCTGTTTGTTGAGATTTTGCTAAGCCTTTTTGCAGAATTTGTATTGATAGCCCTGTCTTGTTTTAGTTTATGGATAACAGAGCTGTGCTTGCGTAAATACATATATTTTCCCAGTGCAATTAACCCTTTTTGTAGTATTTGTATTTATTTTGTATAACTGCAATTCCAGTATTTGTAATTGTATTTAATTTTTGCAAGCTATTTGTAATTGTACCTGCTGTACAAGTAGGTACAGGAAAAGTATTTCATTATTCAATATTTTGTTTAACACTATTGCTTTATTTTGATCACTATGGTAAATGGTTTAACAGTAAGAACCCGGTTAAGAGGAATGATAAAAATACGATTCGCTCGCGAACGAATTTTATGTAAAACAAAATCATATTTAATTCCTGAAGGAAGCCTATTTTAAATAATTTCTGAATAAAACTTAAACAGATGCGTATTGGGCTATCGCCATTTTTTTTGGAGAGATTGGAGTGAGATTGACGGGAGAAAATTGAATGCAATTTTAACAAGCTTGAGATTTCGTTTATTGATTTAATAACGACATTGGGTAAATCTTCTGGGATATCAAAGATGTCGGTGGATATAATTATTACTGTCATGTCATTAGATCGATGAACTCTTAACATTAACAGGAATTTTTAGATTATAATTACCGCCATTTTGTGAAGAATGCTGGAACATGATGGGGAAAGTGAATGTGATTTTTATAATTTCGAGAGTTGATTTATCGAATTCAACAATGACGTTACCTAAATTTTGAGGATGTTAAAAATATCAAGCTTTGCCAGAATCACTTTAATAATTTTAAGTTGATTAAGTGTGTATATTATATATTATATAATAGTATACACAGAAGTTAATATACTTGTAAAGCAAATAAGCAAATAAAAAAATTACAATCTCATTAGGCAATTGCTTAAGTGTTATTTATATAAAAATGTTAAAATGCTTTACATGTCAACAGAAAATAAATCAAAGTTTCCAGATGCATTAAAAATTTTAATTTGAAGTTTATAATCCTAGGAAACTTTCTCATACATCCAATAGATTTAACATAATCTTACGATATTACCACCGTCGATAGAAACCGTAACCAAAGTTATTATCAAACCTTATGATCCCGCCATCACAGGTATTAGTAGCGGTAGCGTAGCGGTGCTTTTTCAGAGGCCACGGACGATTTGTGCCCCATTTAATTGCGCATTAGAATAATTTATGGCGGCACCCGGTAACGTTGTTATTAAGGCTAAATAAAATTATTACGGAGAGCGCCATAAATCATTTCTTTCTCCTGTATACAGTTTTCAATTAATTAGCATTAGGTACGCTTGGTTGATTAATAGCTGAGAGGTTGGGGCGCCAGGATTAATCGATGCATCAACGCCATCCATTGTCGCATTTTTACATATTGTTACTGAATAGACAATCAACAGCAATTAGTTTCGACGAGGTGGTCTTTAGTTTGACTTGCAACTTTAAACAAGTATCTTTAGGGATTCTAGTAGGTTTGACCGAAAGATATCCAGGCAAAAATAATTAATAATCTGTAACAAAATGGTTACACTTACATGAATAAATACAGTGAAATCATTTTGTTAACTGTATATGAAAATTTAAATTAATGGGTGTTTACAAACTTAAACCACCTTCAATGGGTGAATATCAAATATATTATAAGCACCTTCATTAAGAAGATTTAAATTTGATTACCAAACATTTTCTAACCACCTTCGTTAAGAAGTTTTACTGATCCCGAGGACATTTTAAAAAATCTGTCAAAGTGACAGAAACGTGCAGCTTTAATTTTACATTTCGTGGTTTTGTGGAAAAGTAAAATGGAATTATAATCTCAAAATAAACCTCAAGTTGTATGATAACATCAACCACGAGGACTTGAGTGATAGAAAAGGAAGGATAAATTTGACGTGTATCAATTAATGTGTTATACTTCTGGCCAAAACCATAAAAATTGAAATTGAGGCTAATGGAAGGGCACCTTTACGGTGATTTAGTATTTTTGGCATATATGTGCACAATATGAATGTACTGAAGTGATGCCAATAAATTGATATGATTATGATTGTGATTATGATTTTACCTCGTCGTAACGAGCTATCACTACTGGATGGAAGATTCTTCATCTCAAATTTTATTGTGCCTTAGTGACAAGTACTATCGATAATGATTAAAAACTACCAATATAATATAGTTATACTATTCATTGTAGAAAAGGATACGGATAGTGCTCAAAACTACTGCATCTCAAGTATGATTAAATATATGTAGGGGAGGATGGGGCAAGTTGAGGCCACGAGGCATGATGGGGACATCGTCTTATCTACAAAACGGCAGTAAGCATCTGTCAAATAATAGCAGACTAATATTGGCAAGATTATGTTTGTTGTAATGTAGGAAACTTTACTAGTCATAATAACAAAGTTATTGCTGTTTGTGTGTAAACTTTGCCAGAATTTCGTTATTGTTTTGGTGGTGAGTTCAACGGCCAGTATCGGAAGTATAGGTAAATTATTTACAACTACACTTTTTTGTGCTTATTAATTGACATGTATTGCATGTATTTTCTATAGTGCATTATTTGTTTATTTCAAATATTTAATATGTTATTATAACATAACCAGAAAATGTCCCAAAGAGGCAAGATGGGCTATTGGTATGGGGTAACATGGGGACATCACTATCTTATCCCTCCGTCTGTTTCATTATGCCTGGATATAGTTGGATTTTTAAATATAGAATTAAATCGTTTCATTACTTGCAACAGGGTTGTCGTGGGTACAGAAGAGAAGGCAATGAGTATGAGGTACCACAAACAATTCTAGAAAGAAAAGTGGAAGAAGTGCGTCAGCTTGCTGGACCTCTCCAACCTAGAAAATCATTAGGCTAGAAACACTTTTTTCCCTAGAAGACGAGACACAGCTAGTTACATATTTGAAAAAATGCAATTGGGTCTTTTAGGATTAACAATTCAAGATTTCAGAAACCTTGCTTATTGATGGTTTGAAAAATTGGGGAAAGTTCATCTGAAAAAATGCAAAAATTGCAGGAATAGATTGGCTGATAGGATTTGTGAGATGTGATCCGCACTTATCAATTAGAAAACCCGAAAGGACAAAAGCTCCAAGAGCCATGGGCTTTAACAGAATAGCGGCAAAATAAGGTTTGATCTGCTTGGCAAAGCTTTGAATAAGCATAAATTTATCGCAGACAAAATTTGGAATTGTGCTGAGACCGGTGTATCAGTTGCACCAAAAACAAAGCGCCTTAACTTCAGCAGAACAGGGAGCTACTGTTACCATTGAAGTCGGTTTTGGTGCAGTAGAATCTTATTTGCCCTCCAATGCGTGTATTTCCACGAGCTAGATTGAATCTATAGCTTATGAATAATTGTTTTCCGAGAGCAGGGGCTGAAGTTCATTGAACCGGTTGGATGCAAACAAACATTTATTCCTGATTTGAGAAATTCGTAGATCTAGTAGGAGCCTCTAGAGAATCGCCGGTTTTACTGCTGCTGGACGAACATCATACGTATACTATAAATATAAAACTAATCTATTTTGCTAAAGGGCATCGGGTTGTGTTTACAGGCTCTTGATTCACCGCATTCTGTGAATAGCAGTGAAATAACATTAGCTTCTCCAAGTAGTTCATTATCTGTATATAGAATGTGGTAATGATCAGGTTGTAGTGAATGAATTGGGAGAAGGTGGATGTAACAATTTTGACAATGAAACATTCAATAATACCAGAACGGAAGAAATACAGGAGCCACAGAAGAAAAAGAAAAAGAAAACGAATTTAATGAAATTACGGGAAGAGATGACAGATTTAAAAGAAATCGTTAAATATAATATATATGCTAGTTTTTATTTCTTAAATTTAAGTTTTAAAGTGGATTACTATTATTACACATTATTCTTCTCTACGTGTGTCTCTTCTTTCATTATCTGCTTCCCTCTCAAAATCTTCATTTAAACAAATGTCATCTACATCATAATATGGTTCAATATCTTCGTCCAATTCTCCGTTATTAATACATATATTGTGCAATGTGCATGCGGCAATTACACAACATTTAACTATAAATTTTAAATCTTTATTTTCAAAATAACAGTCTCCGAAAACGACCTTTCAATAACGCAAATGCGTTTTCTATAATCACTCTCGTAGCTGCGTGCCTGTAATTAAACGCATGCTGAGCTTGGGATAAATGCCCATTGTCTTTATAAAGTGTCAGTAACCAATGCAAATTTGGATAACCAGAATCCCCGTATCATCTGATTATTCAGTGGCAGAGTACCTTCGGTAATTTTGCGGTATAATGCAGATTATTTAAGAACACGTGCGTCATGCAAGCTGCCTGACTATTCTACAAATATATCGATGAACTGTTTTCTACTATTCATAACTGCTTGTATTATTATACTGTGAATCCCATTTCGATTGCAATAGGCGTACTGTTTTGTACCTGTCCTATTAATAAGTATATGTGACCCATCAATTGCACCAATGACGCCATACATGCCTTGCTTTTGTGCAAATTCTTGATTTATTTTGATTGCATCATCTTCATATGGCCATTTTATAATTGTGGGAGTAATATTAACTAGATAATAAACTACCTTACGTATTATTCCTCAAGCAGCACATTCAGTAATTTTAAAACGGTCACTAAGTTAGCGGTATGTTTCTAGATTCGCCAAATACCACAAAGTCATCAGAAATGCCTATTTTGCACATACCTTTTTCGTCCAAAAGAATGTTCTGGCAGCACATGAGCACTTTCCAAATCATCTGAAAAGTAAACCAACATATTTTAAAGAAAATGACACATGTATAGCCCCCGCAATAGTAATACTACCTACCTAGACACTTATTTGCTGTCGCTCTGCTAAGGCGGAAATGTCTCCGGAATTCTTCCTCACTATATTTATCAACGACACTGGAAAAATGTTTTATTCTAATTCACTTATTTCTGGGGTATAGATATTCATCAAGATCTAATTCTATTTCACTACTATCACTGAACTCAAAGTCAAAAAAATCCTTATCTAAATCATGTTTCTAAAAATAATTATTTAATTTACAGCAATACTCTAATAAAGAAAACATTATCTAGAAAAATGTTTCTATTCAAAGTATTAATGGTATTCATGTTTAAATCATACTATTTTTGTTGTGATTATTTATACAACTTTCCTATTAATTTAAATATCTACAATAGAAGAAAATGTTTCTAAAATCAATATCTCACTGTCAATAGATACACTTTCTAAAAACATTTCATACAAACATTTTTTTTCTATTGTAGATATGTAATTTAAATGGAGAGTTATGTGGGTAATCGCCTGATGAAATTTAATGTGACTACAAGCGAACTTAATTAAGAAAATTGTTTGAATCATCCGTGCATTAAAAATTGTAGACAACGAAATTCTTTCGAAGCACAAAATACATTTCAAAATTGCCGAATGTTGTCAACGTTGTTATCCTGTTACAGAAACTGCCTGCAAAGGTTTACGCTCTCTGATCAGCGTAGATTAATTTTCATATAGAAAAATTCTGCATCGACGCACACGTTTCTTTGTAGTCGTTTTCACCTGTGCCGGCAACGCGATTGTTTTTCCGCGCTAAAAACGTCAAAAGAGTATTTCATTAATATTTTCAAAAAGTGTTAATGTCGAACGCGTCGGAGCGGAAAGCCTTCAAAGTAAAACGAGAAAAGAACAGGAAAGAAAAGAGCTGGGAATTTTTCTAATTATTTCCAGCAGCGATAACAGTTCCGTGTGCAGTCCAATGGGAATTTACATACAATTTCGGTTAATATGAAAGAGATGGGACGTCCGAGAGATTCTCAAAACGGTAACACGGAGCGTGTTTTATTAACGCAATCAAGATTATCTTAAGCTTCGCGACTATAAAATTGTAATAACTGTAATTTCCATATGCAAGCGCCAAAAAAGGAATCATTGGAAATACAAAGCTATTCCGGTTTCCACTGCGCCTTTTCTTTTTGCACTTTCCTTATCAGTTGACGTTACATTTGCATTCTCATTGTATGTAATATACACGTCTAGACAAATGAAACATTTTTTTTTGATAACTGATGTAAGGCTTTGAATATTTAGAGACTTACTTACAAGAAAACACCAGCAACCCGAATATTCATATTTCAGTGGAACTCTAAAGACTGAAAGAGTATTATGATGCAAAAACAACGTAATTTTTAGCGGCGGGTTTATCCGATTGTGCGAGGTACAGTTTCCTCCATAGATTTACACGATTGTTAGACTTTTGTAAATATTTCGGTAGCTATAACAAATATTTTTCATTTTTCTTTGGTTTAAATATAATTTCAAGTAGGTATTTTACACGGCCAAATTATTTTCAGAAAAAATAAATAGCGAGACTGGAATACCCTATATCTCTAAAATTAATATGTTGAAAAATAAAAACAAAAAACAAAAAAATGTTGATTTGAAGTATATTACACAGTCAAGGATGATACAAATTATTTTTGACAAGAAAAAACAAACTGTTTTATTTATAATAATGCTAATATATTACTCCCACTTTATAAATACATATCTCAATGGCTTACGGCGTACGTTATAAGAACATTGTATGTAAAACATAAAATATCTTTAAAATCTCTACATTGTTATATGGACTAATACTTGCATTAAGGAGAAATACCTTGTGGAAAAGTATAGATACATGGATCCGAATAAATTAGATTAGGATTGGGGTCACCCACAGGCCTGCTTCACCGCGATCTATTCAGTTCTATTGTGATCCCTTTTTTCCTAAGAGCTGTTCACCAATTTTGCCTTTTTAATTAGGCCTATTGGCTTTGAGAAAGGTTTCTTTGTGCTGCTTGCTCTGGGGTTCTCCACACCCACTACTAGAAATCATGTCCTCGCCAGGTCGTCACTTTGGCACATTTTATTTATGAAAACTAAATTATTACAAATCATCCTAACCCCGTGCTCTACCTAAAAAAGGTACTACACGAGGCTACCTATTCTAAGTACTAAATGGGTTCCATAACAATTGAAATGATCCTACTCTAACTAAATAATTTCTCTATTCTTAATAACAAAGATATAATACAGTAGCCTCGCGACCATATGAATACCACTTTTGAGAAATGATGAAATATGTGAAATGTGATTAGTCCTTATAATCGCGAGTCTACTGTGAATCAGTCAGCTATCAGTTATTATTAAATGCGCCCATGGAACGACTTTCGTTATCTCTCAGCATTCGCCAAGGACACTGATTATATATAATATGCTTATATAAAATCAACGGCCACGGAGTAAGGGGAAACCATGGCAAAAACTTTACTCTGGGAGGATCTGGGAAGAAGTCCCAGACCTTATTACTGATAGTCACAAATTAATATTATCCTTGTCACTTTGGCACAGCACATGAACTAGTGTTTCTTCTTCCTCTTGGCAAAATCTGCAAGTAGCACCATCTACCAGATCTACATTGCACACAAGCTTATTATTTAATGTGCACTGACCAGTCATCAGACCTACTATCATTTTGGCAGTCGCCCTATCTTTACTCAGTAGATCCATAGTACATTCAAGCTTCTCTTCCTGTGCCTGTCTCTGTTCCGATGATTTTTACCACCACTCTCTGGACTGATTATGTATCCATTCATTGATACATTTTTAATTTGCGATTTGGTAGTGCCAAAGGAAGGGCCAGCTCCAACAAATGACCTTGACGAACCTCGGCAAACTCGTCTGCCGCCTCATTACTCTCACACCCGAGTGACTAGTAATTCCCTTTTGGTGCACACCTCATTTAGGACACTTACACAGTTCCAAGCCCGCTTAGAGTCCACCATTGAGGAACTAATGGCTTTAAGTCTAGCCTGACTGCCGGAGAAGATAACGACGCTTCTACCTGGCTCAATCCATCCTTCCATTTCTCTGACACAATGGTGTATTGCAGCAATCTCAGCCTGGAACAGCCTCGTGTCTGCTAAAGAGCCTGTTTAGGCATTTTTTGCGTATATTCCAGCCCCGAGCCAGTTTAGCAAGTCCGCTCTTGCTAGATACATGGATGTCTACTCCCAGGCATTCATACATTGCATGCATATGCATATTTTAGTGTGTGCTTACAAGCATGACAAACGCTAAACCCGAACAAAGCCTATTTTAGTTCTAGATGATGATAGTTATTGGAACCCCAAAATTTACTATAAATTGCGTTTTGCTGATGACTAGAAGTAAATATCTCTCAAAAAAGAACTACAATGTATTACCAGTACTATTCAATCTTTTACCATAACTATCTATATGTATTGAGTGTTTCTGGAAGGTAGCTCACCTTTATAATTTCTAAGTATTTGCAATATACAGCTTTGGTTTTCGATTTTTAAATGGAATAACCTATATATTTTATATATTTTGATTCGGGATAACATTTTGAGTACTATAACTCTACCAAATTTATGGTTTTTTTTAGACAAGACACGATGAATAACAGCGAGGCTGTTGAAGCTATTCAAGATGGCCACTAACATGGTTTTGACAGAGTTGTACATTGTCAACTGCGACTCTTATCACTTTTCTGAGCTGATGTGGATTTTTTTTTGGATGGAATAGAGTAATGCCTAAGAGTGAGCTTGTCGGGCTCTGCAAAGCCAAATATCCCTCCTAATCAACATTCAATTCAATCAACATCATAATTGACCAGAGTGAGATTTGACTTCGGCCAAACCTGCAAGCCACTCAACTATCATACAGGCAATTACAGTAATAATTCTGTTAATTGTATTAAAGAAAATGCGAAGGAATTGTGTACACTTTGTCCTTGATAACCCACAGAAGGGAAAGCATCTAAAGGAGTTAAATCCGATAACGTGTGGTATGTTTTAAAGAGATAGGTGGTATTGCTTATCTACCAGGCCATCCAACGCTTCCACTTGTCCAGATCTATTTTGCAAGAAACCTTTTGCCCAAGTACTGCCTTGCGACTAGAGAGTTGTGAGCTGGCGCGTTATCCAGCAAAATGGCTCAGCACGTTCAATTAATGGCATTTCTTTCAAAAAAATCCCAATTTCCTAATTTAGGAAGTTTAAGTATCTCTCGCCGATAAGTTGACCACTAAAGATTATTGTACCTACAATTCTTTCACCAATTATACCTAACCAACCAAAAAAATCCAAATCGTTAAAATACCAGTTTCCATTACTAAATGTAAATTGTCTTGTGCACAGTGCCTTTTGTTTTCTCTGTTAAACATGCCTGCGTTTGCAAAATGTACTTCTTTCTGTGTAAAGAATTGTGAATGAAATTGTGTATTGCAGTACTCGAATCTTCTTGCAGGATCGTCTTGGAAGGATGCTGTATCTGATGGATCTGATATTTGATAATAAATAAATAACAGCTGATATAAAACTCAATCACTAGTGTGAGGTTGTTGGTTAACTAAGCGCAAGATATAAAATTATAGCAAAATAAAGGATATAAGAGGTTAAAACTAAAAACCCACGTGGGAATCAATTACAGAAGGCAAAACAAGTTAAATTACAGATATAATGGAACATATTAAAAGTTATTTATTCAAAATTTTGAATCTTGAAACTTTAAAAACTGCGCAACGAATAAAACGGATATCCAACACAAAAAGAGAAAGAACAAACTAAAGTCCATTATGTCCCACAATGGGAACAATTAATCGATCCTATTTAAAAGAATATCTAGGTATAACTTTACATTTTTATCTAATAAAATTGTTGACATTCTCAAATTACTATGCTCTTTCTGGGGGTAAGAAAAATATGCAACGGTAGACAGATGCTACTCGAATGCCGACTGTGTAATCCAATCCTCCGACATTCTTTGACCTCAACCGTAGACGTTCCAATGTCCCTCTTCTTGTTGGTTCTTTTTAATATAGATTCTTGCATAACAAAAAGAAGAAAAATATTAAACGAACCAACAAGTGATTCTTCTCTTTTAAAAGGAATTTTACCTACATATGGTCGGTTTTCTTAGGTATCCGTAGTTGCTTTTATTTGTCATTTTCTCAAGAACGATTTTATTATTATTCGATATATTTATAATATTTATTTTAATTCGATTTTAAACGAATGTTCTTGAAGTTGTTATAAATAACTCATTCCCTACAGAAATATGAAATGAAAGCATCACTACTAAAAAAAATAATTTCCATTTATAATTTATTTAGTTAGGTATTTCTAGAATTTTGTTTACCATTTTACTAAACATAAGTTTCATGTTATTTTTTGGTTTAACCTAATATATCTTTTTAAATTAAAAGTACGTATAAACGTATAAACATTAAACCAGCATAAGTATATAGAGTTTGAAATAGGAGTGGTCTAATTCCATCTCAAAACGACTCATTTGACTGACTCTACTTCCACTGGAAACAGATTAAATCAAAATCTTACACTTCAAATTTTTACACTTGCGGCTATTTTCCCAATCAGCGTTACTTTAGCACTTTATGTATTGTTTTCTGAACCTTAGGTTGACGTAATTTTGAAGCCCTAATGTGATACCATGAAAAGCGCCGTAAAACACTCGTAAAAAGGTTTTGGGAGAACTCCTAGTTGCCTCTATCGATGTCTCGGCAGGTGATTTGGTGAATGCACGGGTACTTCCTCGTGCTACTTAGCAGATAAAAAGTCACTGCTCACAGTCTTTGAGATAAATGACAGACAGGTCGTTGTGGCGTAACAAAACAGTTTATATCTTAATTAGGTTTTATTGATATCTGAAAAATAAAGTATTTACATTAAATAAAAATTATAAGGTTATATTGCAATTTTATATAGTGCTTAAAATTAAAAGTTAATATTCAAGTCTTTTGAGGTTAAAAAGAGGAATAACATTAAGCTCTGATGCATATCCTCGTTTCTATATAGCAAATACACACGTCACCGCGATTATTATAATGATTGAAGTTCGTATATGGTCGTCCAAAATACGAAAATTATACCAAGAAATTCTATCAATATAAGAATCAGTGGCGGCTCTTTTTAAAGAGCTACGTGGCCATGGCCCCACCATTGAAAATCACAAATTAATCATTAAAAAGCTTTTATTTTCTGTAAAAATTCCTATAAATACACGTACACACACACATATTTAAGTACAAAAAAACTTTGAGATTCCCATTATTTGATGCGACGAAACACGCTTTTATGCATACAAGCGGCAAGCGGAGAGTCACATCCAAATAGGCTCCGATTTTAAACGGTTTGTATGTCTCCGCGCCAAGCCAGCGGAAGTGGGGATGGTCGGACTATATGCTCGTCGCATATGAACTTCAGTTTAAACGCTTCCCCGTCAAAAAATTGTGTTTAAGAATATTTAATATTTATTAATTATAGTAATAAAGTGTAGTATTATTCTAGGATGACATCGCACGCAAATTAATAACTACAGTATTTCAAACTAAACCATCCATTCATATCTTTCTTGCGGTAAAAATTATGAAAATGAAATGATAAATATAATAAGGGAGTTATTCCTACAAAAATGTATCATAATAGTGTTTTAAGAAAAAAACAAACCATTTGCTTAAGTAAACAAAGTAAAGATTGTGTTTCACATTCTTCGTAAGATCATTACATTTTACTCGACGACCTACCCTTAAATAACTCATGTGCTAGGTGTTGTGTTATGTTTTCGTCGATGTAAAATCACAAAAAGATCTGAATAGGTTTGCATTAGTTAGGTAGGGTAATGTAAACAAGTGGTCTGTGTATAAATATATGCAATTCCCAAATAAATACGCTAGTATTTATATTTAGGTAGATAGGTATTTCCGATGAGAACTTAATGTATTTTTCATTTCAAATTGGCTTCTAAATTTGTCTACATTAAATCATTTGTGTCGGTATTATTTTAGTTAGTTGTAAACGAAGTAATAAGTTACTGCAAGCTAAGCTACTTTGTAAAATTAATAGAATTGGGAAGTGGGGTAGAGATTAACCCCACCACTCAATATTGTAACGAGCCGCCACTGGTAAGAGCCCTCGTAAAACATATGCACCAGCCGCCTCTTTCTTTAAAATTTGTTTTTAAATATAAATATGATAGTAATTTATATCATATTTTGCGAAACAAAATTACTTCAAAGTATTCTAATTTCATTCGTCTTTAAAAATTATTCGATTTTCATAAGAAAGAGAGCTTCACTGCTTTAATATATCTTTATTTCTTCTCTCTCTTCTGTCATTAAACTACTAAACTAGGCTACCTCTATTGCAAACTAGATCTACATCAATTGATTCTCCCTTGTAAAATGTAACTTTTAGTTTCTACTACAACACAAATACCACTATTTTCTTACATATGCTCTTAAAAACTAAGAAATTAGAATTCTGTTAGAAGAATAAATCTGTGCAACTGAAAATACATTTGCTAGAATAACTTTGCTTTTAGTATTTATTAGTTGTATGCATTTATTCTCTTTATTCAAATATTTTATATACTTTATGTACGCATATTCCAAATTGTAAAACTATTTCTCATTTAAAAAAATTCCTTTACCATGCCAAGCCATTTTTTTTTATATCGTTGAAAGGTTTCCTGCATATGAAAATTTGGAAATATTCCCTAAACCGCAGTCATTTATACAGACAACTATCAAGTAACGATGTTAATTTAACGATTGCCATTAATATTTAATGCAGGCGTGGCGATAATTAGCAATCAAATAAAACCAGCTGTCATTACTTAATTACCAAACGACATCAGTTACGTTTAAAATAATGGACATCATTCGAATAAAACGTATTACAATTTGCAATGACTATAATTTATTAGCTTGAATTGCATTATAACTAACAGTATTCTCTGTTCATTATTTATAGTATCTTTGTGACAGTTTGTGGATTTCGGTATTTATATTTTTATTGTTATTTAGATGGTAAGTATATTACAGAGCCCCTACTCAATTTCCTTGTTTATTAAACAAAAGGAAATGCGGACGCAAACTCCGGCATAAAGGTTGAATTTTTTACATGTTTACGAGTTGTATTAGCATATTTTAAAGGATAATTCCTCGATTCGGCTTACGCCTTCCCTGATTTATATCCGGCGCTCGCAAAGAAAACGCACAATAACACGTTGCAATCAGTAAAAAAGACATAAATGGAGATCATAAAACCTAGTTCATAAAGGAAATGCACCGCGGTTGAAGGCGCAGTTGCATACTTTATACCTTCGCGAACTTATGACTGTGCATGCGAAAGTCACCTCGAGTGAAATTAAATTTTCAGAGACAATTTTGCTGCACGCATACATTGTAGAGGTTACACTTAAATATATCTAGTTTAAACGAGAAACTGCAATTGTAATATAGAGATTAAAGGACAAAGGCCAATAGTAAGACTAACTAACTTACTAAATTACCATATGTCTATCTGTAATAATAACGTTGTTATTCACCCTTTTGTAAAAAATAGCCTCATTGTAAACTTTCATTTAAGGCGAGGTGCATATTTGCATTTAGTCTTATATATTTTGCTGTGTTTCATAAGAGGGAAACCACCAACCATATTGAAATGCAGTTACTATTTTATGTACACACCTGTTTGTAAGTCCAGTATAATTTGGATTAATTCACACTAGTAGTCATGGAAGTTGAATATAATTTATGTTCGATAGCCTGGTATCCTAGGTATCTATTTTGATTGAATGGGGAGTGACCTAATGTAATTCGTTGTGAGTAAATGATGAAAATCCTTGGTGACGGGGTTGTTGATAAAAAAGCTGCTTGAGAGATATTTTTATTTTTTATCAAGTGTAATGAGTTAAGTGGTTTTTCCTGTCTTACGTCTGGTTTTGAAGGGGATCTTCTATTCAAATTCTTGTAATTACTCTATTCTGGAAAT
Organism: Protaetia brevitarsis; assembly: GCA_004143645.1. NCBI lineage: Eukaryota > Metazoa > Arthropoda > Insecta > Coleoptera > Scarabaeidae > Protaetia > Protaetia brevitarsis. The sequence goes on along the minus strand of RXPK01000202.1, from coordinate 3,066,921 downwards.
ATACAGAAGAAACGTGAGGATTGTTCGACATGTGTTTGCTGTTCCGGGTCTAATCATACATCCTGAATGTAAAGAAGGAGGTCTGTTTCCTGAATTTTCCTGCTACCGATGTTATTCCTCCTGGTCTGGCCCTTTTAGCTGAATATACGATCGAATCTGGATTGTCACTACAAGGAAATCACATTCGGAGGTACTCTGACGTCTGTATGAACCGAGAAACGAACATATAGCCGGAAAATCACAATAATTTATACTTTAAACACCATACATACAAAATTATTTTTATACAACATAACAGTGAAATTAAGGTCGATAAAGTTACATACAGGTGTCCGCCATAGGCCTGAACATTTGGTTAACTTGATTTTTTTTTTGTAAACAGCAGCTTGTACCTTTGGTGATGTTAAATTAACCCTTACTCAAATCTTTGCAATTCACACTAAACATTTGTGACTGCTTATGCAGGACTCTGTAGGAAATTTAAATACGATATAATAATATTAAGTCCCAAATTGATAAGCATGTATCAAAACTAATAACACGTTTTTTGAAATTGGAATCAAATTTCATTCGTTTATAATTAGCAGAAACAATATTACCTACCTTTGGTGAATATTAAAGGTCAAATCTATCAAAAAATTGCCTTCTGTAATACATTTTCTGTGATTCCTTTCTTTTTTTTTGAGAGTAAGGGAAGGGTGCTGCATAAAGAAGCTTGTGTATAGAAAGGAACGATCCACAAATGAAATCAGGAAAAAAGAATGAGGTAGGCATTTTATCCATTTCGCTGGAATTGCAAAAACTAGCGCAAAATTTGCAAAAGAGGATAGAAAGTATGCTTAAAAGAAAGAGCAGATATTCATAAATATATCATGAATATCTGCTGTAAATTTTGATAATTAAGAATGATTGTTGAATGAATGTGTACAGTGTAGATACTTTTAATGATTAATGACGGATGTACTCGTACTTTGTTTTATATTTCAATGTTTCTATTTTTTTTTTTTTTTTTACGGTTTAAAGATAAAATATATACTATTTTAGTGATTAAGTAAATATATAATAAAGTAGATAAGAAAATAAATAAACACTGAGATGTAAGAAGAACAAGCTTTATTCCTTACAAAATTTTTGATGGTAGCTTGGAAGTTTTGACTATTGTGCTACTGAAATATTTGTCATGGTCTGGCCTATTAAAAATAAATATTATTATCTCTACTAATACATAAACTGCTTTTCTTTTAAAAACCTATCATTAGTTTTATATGTCATTATCTGATATTAACAGATATTTAGTAATTTGAAGGTTTATTCAATTATATAACGTTTATATACCAAGCGGGCATGAAGCTTGATGGAAAATTCGTTAGATTGATTTAAATAATTGATTATTTACAAATTCCTGCATAAGATACCATAAATCAAAAGGGTTTTTTTGTAAGGATTAATTTTACTTAAGCGAAGACATAGGGTGTTATTTAAAAAAAATTCAAGTTACCTTGGGCTAAGTTGAGCAAATGTTCAGGACTATAGTGGAATAACTGTACCTATATAATTATGTCGATTTTAGTTTCAATGACGTATTAAATTAAGTATGTTCTATGTAAGTATGGTATTTAAAATATGAATATCTAAAACAATAAATGCATTTGTTTTGCACACCACGTCGCCTTACCGAAAGCTTGCAGCAGAGCATTTCTTTACAAAAGTGGTAATAACAGCGTTTGTGTTCCAGATAGAGATACAGTAATTTATATAAAATCATGTAATTTTCCTGGACAGAATTTAAAAATAGAATAATATGCAGAGTGCTCCATTTTCTTACTTTTTGAACTCTGTTGTATAGTCAGAAACATTTTTAGGTTATGCAGCATTAAATTCCATAAAATCATTGGAAACACATTTTTTTTATTTTCTAAAATGAAAAACAAAGCTGCAATCAAAGAGTCTTCGGTGGGACACCTTTACATGCATTTGTTTGAAAATATTATACTATTTGTATTAATCGATAGGATACTGTTGTGTACATCCACTGCATTATCCTACTGACGGCAATCAAGTGTCACAATGTGTCTGTTTTTTACGATAATTTAAAAACGTTTCACTCAAGAAATTCTGATTTCGCTGACGTAACCAAAATTCTTAATTTAGACCAAACGGAAACTATCGCTATTTAAATGCCTTAGAAAGTAGTAATTAATTAATTAAAGCGGTTAAGCAGTTTAATAAAATATCTGGTGGAGAAAGAGGTACTTTAGTCACACCTTATCGCATAGTAGGTGCTGCAGGCTTCATCTTAATAAGAAACACATACTACGGAGAGCCTCATTTAGCACACTGGAACTCTGCTTTTACAACCTATGAAACATTTTATTAAATTAAAAAATTAATGTATTTCTTGGGAAAAATTCCTCTGAATTATTACAGTCAATAGCAGAAATATATTAATTTCTTAATTTCTCACTGTAAAAAGCTTGCAATCCTTGAATATTTGCCGTCCTGCCGGCCTTTTCAAAACGAATATCGACATATGTTCGGTTAAACGCTCGAATTTACATCTCCTCTTAGCTTAAGTGGTAAAGCGCTCGTCCGGTAAACGGAAGGATGTAGGTTCGAATCCTACGTGAGGAGAAAATTTTTCTTGGAAAAAATTCGTCTTAATTATTACAGTTAATAGCAGAAATACATTAATTTGTTAATTTCTCACTGTAAAAAGCTTGCAGTCCTTGCATTTTATTAAATTCTTTAACAGTTTTGAAGAAATCCCATCGTCACTTACCTATGGCAACTATCAAAGCAATCTCAGTATTGGTTATACGTAACTTGGCCAAAGCCAATGGTGTACTCAATTTTTCTACTCCACAAACAATAATGCAACCATTAGATGCTGGAATTTGTAAGCCATTTTAAATAGCACGTAATCCAACTAGTGACAGTTGGATGATGATTGAAGAAAGAAGAAACCAATGAAATAATGAATGAAGCAGAAGTATTAAACGTCAAAAAGAAAGTGTTTAAACAAGATTCAGAAAGTGCAGCGGAAGATGATATCAAATATTCTTGATTAGACCAAAACTTTGCTGCAATCTACCCTGACGGGTTGGATGACCTCCACAGAACTCCAAAAAATTCTGATTTTTTCCTCATAGAATTCAACGAGGAAAGGGAAAACAGAGATTCTCTTATTAGGAAGGTTATTACGAGTAGTTCAAGTTGAAAGTTGGATATCTCATTTATGAGGGATTAATAGAAGAAATATGTACATATATTTTCTGCAATAATTAGTGATGAACCTGTGATTCTATTAGTAGATAACAAGCTTATTACGCCACCCCTACTCCATATGGTTAAGTAAATAATGGTCGTTTACTTTCTAAATAGATTTAACTTTAATAAACAAATACACGATATTTGCCGTGTATTTGTTTATTAAACCTAAATCTATTTAGTTTCATATATTACCTTCCAGTTAGGTGCCTTTTTATTCTAATGTGTTGCAATACAGACCTTCAACAAATATTTCAAAACATTTTTGTTTGAGTAATATCTGTTCTCTAACTGTTAAACCAATAAAGGCTGTTTTATTGTTATTCGTGTTCAACCGGTTGGTCTATCTGCTCTGCATTGATCAAAAATAAAGATGGAAATTTTGAAAGTAAGGCAATTGCTTCACTATGGTACAAGGAAAGGAAATTTTGAAAATATAATAAAGAATTCATCTTTGATTTTTTAGAAAAAAAAATTGGTTACTCTTCCCTACATAATCAGCATATATGAATGTATGATATTAGAGTTTTCCTGCAAATATACTTGCGCGCACGTTCTATACCTATATTGTATGCGTATAATAACCGAATAGAATGAGCATTGCTCGGCTCTAGTAACACATTCCGCGTGATCTCTGTCATAACATCCGTCTCGGGATACATATACTGTCGTTAAGTTACTAAATAATTCAAACTAAGTATGCGGCAGCGCAAATCTCTTCGCGTACATGTAGGCTCTGTAATAAAATGGAAAAATAGGTTACAGTCTGCACATTGCGACCATAGAGGTACTTTTACGCCCCTGAGGTTTCCTGAAATATTTTGCATGGCTCGCTTCTTTTAAAGCAGCTGAATGTCGTTCCGAATTACAAAAAAGGAGCTCCTGGGTAAAGTTTTTTTTTTTTGTATGCAGGTATACCTTATTAAATAACTTTTGTAGAATATTGAAGGAATTTAGAAATTTTTGTGAAAGCTTTATTACGAAAGCTCCTTGTAGTTCGTTAAAAGGAAATTGGAAGGAAGCGATTGAATAATATAGCGGGTACAACCTTGCATCGTTGTACTTCTACCACTAAGTAAACATTTCTTCTTTCGCAGAGGTGCTTGACGTATTTATATCTCTAGTAAACCAGAATATCTTGGCATACAGCACTAATTAAAAGTATATACCTAAAAAATCTAATTTCAATTACTAGTGTTAGCATTACTTATTCTAATATTTAACAATAATTTATCTCTAATTATTCTAACCAATAGTAATTAAATTAATGATTTATATTCTAAAATTTATTTGCTTGGGAATACAGTAACTTAATGTTTAAATTCTAAATTACTCCGTTTCTTCCTATAAAATTTGATTTAACCTATTATTTAAGTATTCGTTTCATACTACATTTATTAACGACTTATCAGTGGATAAAGCAAGTGGACATCATTAATTTTTTGGACTGTACGAACTTATATAATAACTGGATAAATGTGGTAAATACTAAAGGTGTACAGGATTTATTTATTACATTTATTAATTTCAAATTAATTGTATAGAGTGATTATTTTGTAACTTTAAAAATCTATAAATTGTTTAAAAAATGTGTGCTAAAGTTAAATCGAGAGGATTTATATTTATATTTATAAACTTTACAATAAATTATTGTTACTGTTTTTAAATCTATCTGTTTACCGCGTAGTACTTGTTTTAATGCACATTTGTATTAGAGAAGTTTGTAAAGTAACATATGTTTAATGTCTTTTACAATTATGTGTTATTTGTAAAGTTTGTTACAATTAGATCGATATTAAAAGAAAAAGTAAAATTAAGAAAAAAAAACCCATTTATCCAGTTATTGACAAATACGTACAGTACAAAAAATTAATGATGTCCACTCAGTTTATCCATTGGTACGTCATTAATAAATGTAGTATGAAGCGAACACTTAAATAATATGTTATATTAAATTTCGTGAGAAAAAAGGAAAAAAAATCAAAAAAGAATCAATTATTCCGAAGCCTAAACTGAGTTTAATTTAAAATTTAAACATTAAACTACCGTTTCCCCAAATAAATGAATTAGAGAAATGCTAAAGCTTAGAACGGTAAACAAGTAAAACAAGTTAAATTTATATTCTAAATATTTATTTTTACATTCCAACTATACTCATAACTGTAATTTAACACTAATTCACACCACTAAAGAGTATGAAAATACTCATTTATAATACTTACTACTCAACTTACTATGTAAATATGTCGTAACCTATCTAATTCCTTAGCATCACTAAAACATTGACATCATTCGACCAACTGGTTATCTGTTTCGTGTAGCGGTCAGTTTGACCACTTAGCTGATATCCTAACTTCTGTGCACGATAGCCACTCATCAGTAAGTGAACATTGAATAAAAAACAAGGCTGCGCTATATCCACCTCACCATATTCCCTATGGAAATCATTAACCCTCCGAATTCTACGTAAAAGTGGTTTAGAATTACCGTGACCTGTTGTTAATTCTACCGCCTGATACGACAAAAAACCTTCGTTTCCCTAAAACGTGTCACGTTACCGATAATTTTCCTAGTCCACCTCCCATTTAAAATAATATCCCATCTACTCTATCAATCATTATCAAATTTATCCCTAAACGGTTTTGACTAGGCTAGCTCAAACTGACCCATACCCAATTTATCGCCATATCTCCTCTAGATAACTGCTCTTTCACTAATTCATCCGCCCTCTCATTACTGATTATATTTACGTGAGCTCTAGTCCAAAAGATTATTACACCCCGCTCACGTATCATATTCCAGGTATCTAACAAATCAGTTGTTTTAAATTCCCTAACGCCTCTAATACAGATAAATTATCAGTTACAATTTATTTTTATTTTTTTATTTATTAATTCTCACGTCCCGCATAAATTCCCATTCGCGCCTAATATAAACTACTGCCTGATTTATTCCTACTAATTCCGCCTGAAAAGTATTGCAATGATCCTAATTTAAACTTTTGATTATGTATTTCAATACCTCTATTATAAACAACAAAACCCACCCCTGTAGTATCCTCACCCTTCGACCCATCCGTAAAAATTTACTTTTACTTGTACTTTTTCATTCCGTGGTATGAATTCTCACCTTTCTAAATTACCCGGTTCTAATCTAATTCCCATTGCCGTAATTAAAACCCCAACCCCTATTTTATTTGCGTCCCTACGATATTTACATAGCCTCAAACGTAAATCTACCCGTAATTTACCCGAAATAACGCACGCCGCGTCAGCCCGAAATAGATGAATGCGCGTTCGCAACTCTAATCGTTAACAACATGACCAGTTCTATAGCGCCCCTGTGAATAGTACCCGCCCCGTTACCGCTTAAACCCCGCCTCACTCTAGCCGATGCTCTAATTAATTATTTTACACAGTTGGAAGACATAGCTTAGAGCACAGTCATTGCAATATCTTCGTGCACAAACAGCTAAACTCATTATATTCGTTCTCTGTATTTATTATTAATTCATCTGTGACATTTATAATGACCTTGTGCCTCGGTTTAATGAGCTGAGATCTAGATTATGTTGCCATTCTATGGATATTGGTTTCATTTGTAACGGGAATGCATGCGAACATTATACAGCCAATACTAGAAATGGTGACCATAACTTCTAAATTGCTTTTTAATACCAAGTTGCAGTGTATCTACGATCAGAAAAATAATTAAGTTGAGTTACTGTAAATTAGTTCGAAGAAGATAGCGTTGTTAATATTGATAATATGCAACTAAACATCTTGATTTTCGTAACTTACAAACAATTTGAAATTGCGAAAACAGTTCGTTTGTAGTTCTTTTGAGCATAATTGAATGCTTTCTTACAAATTTTATCTGCAAATTCCAACAAATTTATTGTTATATATCCAAATATTGACTTTTCTCTAGGCAATGATCTCATAGAGTACACTGTAAAAGTTTTAACCACGCGACTGCTTCAAACGGAAGCTTCCGCTTTGTTTATACACAGTTAGAAATTTGTAACACTAGAACTACACTACGCTGAGTTCATGGAGGTCCCTCTAAATAGTGTAATTTTTTTAACACTAAGAATAGTGTTAGTAGTTAGAGGATATTTAATATGCCTTAGTGTAAATATAGCAGATCACTACTAGTGCGAATGTTACTGCTTCTTAGTGTTTATCTAATTTTTTAGTGTAGATCGTAAGGCCACTACTAGTGTGCATTAAACAACATCAATAGTGATTGTTAACTCTAGAAAGAGGTAATTTTCTCTATTAAATGTTTTATCAATACTACTGTAACGGAAGGAAAGTAAATTAAGTTCCTTATTCACTAATAAATAAAGCAACGACCGTGTTAAATATTGAAATAACGAATCGACAAAACACGAAAGTAGTTTTTTGAATATCTTATCATCCTTGCTATCAGGTGTTCTTCTACTGACTATGCAGTAACTCAACACTGCGGCACTTTATTAATCAGAAAATTGATAAGAATCTCGACCTATTTACTTTCTCCCTTTCCGATGGTATCCTCCTATAATACAATTCTAAATAAATGTATTGTTTATAATATATAAACAATCACTTACCTTTTATTTTACTGCAGCACCTATGTAATACATAACCTAACTAGAATAGCGTATTGGCGGCTGATGTTCCTACATATGTAGGTCTTGTCCACTGAAGCACTGAACACTAAACCGTTACAACTATTTTGGCCAATCAGAATGCATTGTAACTGATCATGTGTTATTACAGCGCGCGAAATACAATATGCACTCCAAAGAATTGACTAATGTTACACTGATAGAGTATATACTTTACTCTGTCAGTGTTGAATTGCACGAAGTAGCCTGTTAGTGTAATTATTTCACACTAACTTTTTTTTTAAAAATTATTTCCACTACTTTTTTAGTGTTAAATCAAAGTGTTTAAATACACTACAATTTTAACTCTATTTGATCAACCCTAATACTAAGAACATTAACACTGGCGCTATTTCTTACTGTGTAATTGCTGGTTAAGCATTGTCTAACACTTCAATACAATCCCAGAATACCCAAGTTTTATATACTTTTTTTGTCAGTGTAGAGAAACGAATTTTGTTTGAAATAAAATTTACTTATACCTACGCTGACATATCATTCTGCAACTATCCATGAAAGCGAGTATCTACTGCGAGGTTACAGATCGCTTGAGTAACTCCCCAACAGATGATATCGAATTCTGTTTGCGAACATAGAGTATTTTTCGCGATTATGCGGGCACGTCACACATGCACACGTTACGTCCCACCACGGTAAATTGCATTATCTACCGTATTTCTTCTTCGGCACGAGACTCGGAAACGAGGGCAAAAGACGATGTCCCTTTGACGCGAACGCCACGGCGACGATGTACGCATTGTCACTTTCATTTTTCGACACACAAAGGAACAGAGGTTCGCTCCTCCGACCATTGTGTGTGAAAACCTTCAATCTTACTTGCTACGGATCGGCAAGAGAATGTCATAATAAGGGTATTCTTTGCATCCCGGAGGTGATTTCCTTTGTTCGCTTTCATCTTGCCCAAATTATAAGTAGAACGTCGAGATAGGAGATTCCATTTTGAGATCTATACGGGTCGTCTACGTTTTTAATGAAGATACAATCACATGCCTCCTCAAACGAGTATGCATGAACTTAAGAAGAATTCGAAGAGGACTTAATCGTCAAGAGACTGATATATAGACGTAATTTGTTTGAAACTTTCACGTTTCGTTATCTATTGTGGTTAGAAAATGTATTGAGGAACAAGTTTTGTTCGCTTGTATTATCGTTATCACATCAATAAACACACTAATTTTAATTTTAATTAAAGAATGAGCTAATTTTAATGAAATAAAGGCCAATGATATCATGCAATCAAGTGCATTTTCTGGTCTCAAAAATATTAATTTACAGAACCATTGAAATAGGTATTATATGTTCAGCAGCAATGTTGGTTTAACTAGGTACTTGTTAATATCGTAACAACTCCAAAGACAGCTTCTTTTAGGTATCAGTAACCATACTCTAATCATCTTCATTGAAATAAATCTTACTTGGATCAACGGGGTTGGTTACTAAATACGTAAGAAAATATTTACTTATCTGAAACCAAATAAATTCTTGAAAATTCAAATAAGTAAATATATGTATTCTTATCCTAAGTAGTTAATGACTTTCTACAAGTATTTTATTTACTATAGTCAAATATTGCAATACTGCATTCAATACTTACCATTGGCACGTTTCTTAAATGTAAAATATTATTTAAATTAAATATTATACTCAAGAATAATCCTTCTTTGAATGAGTAATAGTATACAGAGTGTATCAGATATATAGGTAAATATAATAGTATGTAGCAGCTGTAATCATATACAATCAAAAAGTCTTAATGCACAGGGGGTCTATCTGTAAGCATTAACGAGAAAAAAAATATTTTATAAATGTCGTGGGCTAGAGCCGCATCTGTGCCCAACCTAAATGCTGTCCGGAGTATACCCCCACATACTACTATAATTCAGCCATTACCGCTATTAGTTTTGTGTGGATCGCCGCTTGGAGTGCAAGCCACTTCGAACATTTTATTTAAATTCTTCCCGTCTCGAAAAAACTATCCTTTTCAGGACCATCATGATTTCATATAAAGAAAATCGAAGCTTGATGCATCGGCAAAAGCGGCGGGAATGTATAGATTCATTTTCGCGCGACTTATAGCAAAAAGGCGTGTTTGCAAATTTTCTGTATCTACATTTATTTCTATGTAATTCGATTCAATTCATTTTGCGTTATATGATTAAATAATCCAAAGAAATAACTCAGATTCATGTGGTACCGTTTATTAACAAACTAACTCTCGATTCGACAAAGCAAAAGAAAAAATATTTACGTTTTTTGTAACTGAAGTCGCATATCCGGTGAAACTCGAACGTCTTATCAGGATATTAAAAATAATACTTTGTAGAGGTACGTAGAATGCTCTTAACAAAAAAGGAATGTTTATTTATAAAAAGAGAAATTTAAAATGCCTTAGTTTTGCTATTTTTTCAAGGGCCTTTATTTATTCAGAATGACGTTAACTGAACTTACCATTAAGAATAATACTAAATAAGTGCAATGTATTTATACATAATACCACGTTTAGCGGGTACTTAACATGACGTTTCCTTGCATCAGGCCCGGACTAAATAATTTTTGGCTCTAAATTTTACTTTTTTTTATTCTTTAATGATGAAATCCGGTTTCAGTGGGTTTGTGCTTTATATGTCGTGTAGTTAACACCCAAGCAAAATTTACTTTTTTATTTGATACACCCTGTATTTCAAGCCAAGGGAGGAAAGTACTGTATTGCAGGCCGCGGTAAATACTATTAATGTAATTGCCCAAGGCCCGCGATAGCACTTTCCTTACGTGGTTTGAATACTATTTTTTTTACCAGCCAGTTCAATTTTAACTAAATGTCTAAAAATAATAAAGAGATACTTGTGAGTGAATTGATAGATTAATCTATCATGTCACTACTGTCTTAATCTGTCAAATATTTTTTGAGAACTGTCAAGTTAGTGTCGTTTTAAAAGTGTTTAATAATAGTTAAATTGAAATTTAATACCTAATAATTTAGCATTTATCTTATAAGACAGACTGAGTCGAATGTACTATGAAGGTCGAATGCCATCTATCAATAAGGTCACATATTATAAGATGTACAGTTTCATCATGTCAATGTCACTTACTTTCCGCCCTAGGGAGGAAAAGTACAACTTTCCTTCCCAGGGAGGAAAAGTACAACTTTCCTTCCAAGGGAAGAAAAGTACAGCTTTCTTCCCTTAAATGAGTGTAACATTTTACATTTTTGAAGAAATAGAATGTAAAAGAATGAAACTTTTTTGCATTATTTTATAAAATAACTAAATAAACGTTACAGCGTTTTAAATACAGTTTATAAATATCCAAACTTATGTGGAAAAAAATCACCTCAACATATACTCAATTCTATATGGTTAAAAACCACAAGAAATGAGAGAGTTCTTTTTATGAAAAATGACAGAGAATATAAAGGTTTAATGCAAGAAAAGTAATTAAGGGAAAATTAGCCTGTCATGTTGTGAAAAAAAAAAAAATAAACATCACAATGGACTTGGTTTTAAGCAAAAGTTTTTCTATTTCGTTATGGTTAAGAGTTAAATTAAATTTTTATTCAGCCACTCACAATCAGTGAAGTAAGTACATATAGTTGAATCTAGGCATCAATTGTAATATGTAGATAATGCCCCATCACAAGAAATGATGCACCACAACTGACAGTCGATAAAATAGAGTGTACCAAGGAGCTGTTTGACAGCATAGATGTTCAAAAATACCGGCGTGAGAGACACCTTTGTCTGAACAAGGGCGTCCCTCTAGCCAGTATTCTTGGACCTCTCTTTTTTTATTTGTATTTTAATAACATATAGTCATTAGAATTACAGTTGTTTCTGGTGCGATAAAAATAATTTGTCAAAGAAGGAGACGTTCTCTTGAAATCGTAGTGTTCTAAGAGAAAAGTCTTACATCAAGTAATCGAGAGATTGTGGCTATAAGGCAACAAGTTTCACAAATTCCATCCAATTAGTCATCCATATTTGAATGTATCAGTAGATATTTACTCTGCTATGGACAACCATTACAAAATATGTCGGTTAACTAATTGTAACACCCTTATCTCTTGGGATGAATGCTGATTCTGTAGTTTCTACAGTTGGCACCTAAAACCAATTCCAATATTTTATTTTTCACATTATTTGCTTTTTTGTATTTATTTACAACAAAAATTGGTCTTGGCTTCTTCTGATACAATGTACATATTTCAATTTTTCTAGTATTTCTTTTTTGTGGTTTATAATCGACTGCAGAAGGTTTGTGGCATTCAACTTCTCTTTTCGCTATATTGTTTCTTTCCTTAATTATTTATTTGGGATTATCTATTGTCGTGATAAGAAATTACTTCTAACTGCTTGGAATGTCACTGAAGTCTGTAACATTTTAGTAAGGTCTGTCGCTGAGTATTTAAAATCCTTCAAATTAATTTCGTAACTCATTTTCTTATAGTTTCTAGTCACAAGCTTGGTTTTATATGTAATGGTTTCATTCAAAGCAGATTCAGGTTTCACTGAAATTTTCGACATTCCCGCAAACATTTCATTCAAATAGCTTACGTTCGCCTCACCGACTATCAGAAACTAAATCCCTCAACCGCACAACACGTGTTAACAAGTGCATTATGTTAAATATTGCAATACACACATGGAACGCCCAACCGTTCCTATCAAATGGTACCGCGGAATATTGAAATGTCGATGTCAAATGCATGTGATGCATGCGATGTATTTATTAGGTACCTGAAATGCTGTACAGCAGTTTATGTAAACGTTTGTACATGTATGCGCATGGATGCACTGCAATGTGCTGTACGGAACAGCATCGGAAACAAATTATTATTGTAACGTTCACCCGTATACCGGAAACATGCTGCTATAACAAATTAACCAACAATTTGGGTAAACATCGAGGTGGATATACAAAAGGTTACGTAATTTCTAGTATGTAAATCATTTAAACATCCGCATCAACAACATCGATGTGGATATACAAAAGTTTACGTAATTTCTAGTATTTAATCAATTAAACCAAATAAAACTGTTGCTGCCGGTTCCTTGAATTTTGGATTCAACAAAAGAAAAAATATTCTAAAAATAGATTAGATTAGGGGTGGCCTATGGACCTGTTTCACCGCGACCTTTTCAGCTCTATTGCGATCCCCTTCTAATTTTGCCCCCTTAATTAGGCTTATCATCTTTGAGAGCGGCTTCTTTGCGTAGCTACTAGCTGTGGGGTTGTCTTCCCCCAATACCAGAAACCTTGTCCTCGCCAGGCCTTCACATTGGCACAGCACATGAACTGGTGTTTCTTCGTCCTCTCGGCAGTATCTGCCGTACCTATTTCAGTCTACAGTGACCAGTCAGCAGACTTACAATCATTTTGACAGTCTTCCTGTCTTTATTCAATAGATCTCTCGTGAATTCAGGCCTCTGCTCCTTCAGGAACTCTTTTGCCTGTCTTTGTCCCAGTGATTTTTGCCACCACTCTCTGGACTGATTATGTATCCATTCATTGATGGATAAATTATTATTCTTCTTAAGATATTTTTCTTTATAACTTTAACGTAAATACCAAAATGTGGCGTAATTAAAATACCAAGCACTTGGCATCAATAAAATCGGCAAATGTTTCTGTGTTATATTAATGTGGAGGACCATTGAGGTTTTGTTCAAAAGAAGCCACTTTTCATATAAATACTGTCAAAATGTACTTTGTTACATCCTAGTAGGCGTATTGGAATATTTGTACTTTCTTGGCATTATGTTAATGGTCCGGCATATTTTTAGTATATTCGCGACGTTGTAATTGATAACCAAAACAGACTAAGAAAAGATATGTTTTGGGACTTAAATTACGTAGAATCCGAATATACCAAAATATGCAGTATTCCATTTAAAATTCTAAATTTGGTATAACTGGCGGTGATAAAAAATTATGGAATAAGATTAATAATTGGAAAGTTAATGCAAATAATACATATCGAGTTTTATTAAAAAAATATTTGTAAATAAAAAGTTATAGGCAGTGACACACGGTATAGAGCGTGTAGATATATTAGCTATATACTTTAATTGATAAATCTTTTACCTTATATCCTGCGTCTACACGAAGTATCGGAAGTTTCAATATTCAGTTAGTTAATATGCATTCCTATATAATTTGTACTGCTATAAAAAGTAGTTTTTCGTAAACAATATATTTTCGCATTATAATCTCGTTTTCCACATTTCTTTGTTAACATATTTTCATTGAAAATACGTATGGCGACATAATACAATGAATGCAGTTTGCAAAATATAGCATTGCAATAGTCAAGTTAATTCGAATTGTCAATTTATTTAATTCCGTTATTCTTGGTATTTACGTGAGTGTTTTTCTATCGTTCGAAAGAGTTCGAATTAATTCGTTCTCATTAATTTTAGTATTTAGTTTCACTCTTGCACGTTTTTTACTTTTCTTTGCATTTGTTCCTCTTTATTTATCAAGTTTGCTGATATGTACGTAATATACGGTACACGTGATGGATAGCGCGATAAAGCAATGTAAGCTACCCAAACCGAAAGCATTCTACAGCAAATATCTTTAGATTGTTGGACCAACGTCTTCGAGAAACGGATTCGCTTATATCAAATCATCGAAGTGCTGGAAGACCAAGGCAGAGACGCATTGTACAAATAAGAGAGCAGATTTTAGACTTACTGAACAAGAATCCTTCAATTAGCACTAGTTAGACAGTTAGCTATTTCAATGAATATTCCAAACCACAAAACTGTTCATTCGGTTTTGGAGCAAAACATTTTGCACCCACATTACGTTGCTAAAGATCAACTTCTTTATGAAATGATAATCTGAACCTAGGTGCTACGTTTTAAAACAGACTAATTGGTCGTGGTGATCCAATATTAAGACACGCTAGGTTATCCAATTTGTCTTTGGGGTCCTATCAAAGAAAAGTACATACCTTCTTCAATTCCGACAAAGTTAGGAAAAGTATAAACGCATTAATGTTAGAAATTACGTCATAAATACTGGAGCGAGTGATTGAAATTATACCGCAAAGGTCGCAACTATATATTGAAACCAGCGGGTTTCAATTTCAACATTTAAAGCAATAAAATAAGCTAATTTTAGATACATGTAATTATTTAATATTTAAAACTTCCGTATTAAATAGGAAAGTATTGTTTTGGCATTCATTGCATAAAATAAAATTGAGAACACGTAATTTTCATAGGATAGTTTTCTGTGCACCCGCTGTTATATGCTTCATGGACACGCAATTGAAGTTTCTAATGTACATACATGTGTACTAGAACATTCAGGAAAGATGTAGACCGCTCTAGAACCAGAGACGCGAAATATAAACACGCTTGCAAACTGGCACAAGACAGTTCTATTGGGAAGTTCATAAATTTTAGCTATAAATAAGTAATATTTAAGTAATTTTAGTTTATTAAGTCGTTTAGTAGTGCTTTTGTTATTTATTGTTTATGTTGTATATTATTTTATTTTAATTAGGCTTAAGGTTAACAATAAATACTTTACGGTTATTCGAAACCGGGAAACGTTATAATATGCATCACTAGTAGGGAAAGGCTGTACTACAGCAGTAACTTGGTTAAAGAAACTCCTCGCGCTTATAAATATTTCGAGAAACATAAGAATTCGTGCATGGCTGTTTTGAAATGCCTTCCATTCAAGACTTTCACACGCTGTGGTAGAGAGTTACACATTTTTATTGCTGCATATTTCGTACTCCTTTGTATTCGATGGATACGATGAAGTAGAACAATCACATCTGACTTCTTTCTGATATAATTCTAGTGGCAGCAGTTCCAAGGATGTTTGCATGTTTATACAAATGAAAATTCAAAGTACATATTGAAATATGATTCAAATTATCAATATAATGCGATTTGCAAATAACTAATATATTGTTTCATGATTTCTGAAAACAGTAAAGCGTATATGACTTTTCTTGCATTAAAATTTTATTCTATTATTTAGAAATACATCTTTAATATACAAAAAAATTAGAGTACTCATGTGTTATATCAGAACCGATATTGTTCCGAGTAATGTAAATTGAATCTGAAACATTAAACTCATCCCCGTCTTCATAACATCCTCTCGCAAAGGATAACTACGTTCTCGTACATACGGAAAAGAGCACTTTGCGAAATACGTAAACTAACTGCTAAAAGGATAACCGGCAGAGTCTCGGCCGGGCATTATGAAAGAACCAACTAGGAAAAATCCAATCCTCCGGAACCTCTTCAATTTCAGATAATAGTCCATCAGAAACTGAACGCTCCACTCGGAAGTGTCTGAAACCGGCGATTCGGACACGTTCTGGCCGTAAGTTTTCGCACATTTGAATAAAACCCGATCCTTTTTTATTATTTACTGTGGATCTACCGTTCTTTTTACGACAGCGCGCAAACGTGACTACACGGTCGAACTCTGGTCCCTCCCGATATTGCGGATATTAATCTATGGAGAAACATGGATTTCCATTTCACTGTCGACGCCCCAACTAGCCGCTTCCTCTTAGTAAATTGCGAATTGAAATGCAATTTTGCTGAGTAAATATTGTGATACCGACGTATTTTCCTGATGCGCATTTATAATATTTATTTAGTGTTTACTTCTGAGGATATACAGCCTGGGCTATATTTTCAATTTTTTTTTATTAAGAATTATACATGTTCAGAAGGAGGACATTTCAAAATTATTTTGAAGTATGCAGGATGACTCAAACCAACATTACACACCAAAGTTGTGAAAAATTAAATGGAACACCCTGTATATTATGACATATTTTGATGGTACAGAGTAAATAAAGACTTCTGTGTAATCCTTAACCGAAAGTACAATAAACCAATAAATTTCAAGACAGATATTCAAAATCTCAGAAACATTTATTCACATTTACCTAACGTAGACAAAACGACAAAAAAAAACGAATTAACTCACTTTCCCTTTGTTCTTCTAATTTTGGGCGTCACTATATCATTCACTTTTTATCTTTTTACCATCACTGTACATTCACTCAGTTGTGCGCTTGCGCCTTACTTGTTTACAACCTGCATCTCCAACCTACTTTATCATATTACCAGTGCTGCCAACTTGGTGAATTTTCCACTAAATCTGGTGTATTGAAAGTACATCTGGTGTACACAAATCATATTCTACTGGCTAGTGAAAAGTTTAGTGTTTAGTTTAGTTTACTATCTGTCTATTTTATGTTTTAATCAACGTCATTAATTTTTGTCCGTATGAATCAAATTGATGCTTCTGAGTCAAATTAAAAACCATATAAACAGGATACCTTGTGCGCGGTTTTCAGTATTAGTTTAAATTCAATTTCGAGTTTAAGTTCAAATTTTGCTATCAAACCGTATTACACTACTGAAAACTTTACAGAAGCCTCTGTGCTCTAAAAAGAACACTTTTTTCTTGCAAAATATAGAAAGAAAGCGAAAAAACGGGCGAGAAATAACTAATAATAAACCAAATACACAAACTAACGACGCTATAGGTTAGATTTGTACTGTACTAACAAAGCAGTAATACAGCTATCTCTATCTGTCACATTCATGAAATTAATGCTTGTATCTTTTTTTGTGAGACAAGCGGAAATTTTGCTTCTTTTTTCAATAGCAATACTTGAGAAATATAGTCAAATCAGAAGATTGTCTTTACTCGTATGATGCATCAATGACGTTGGTTAAAACCTAAAATAGACAGAGAATATGTAAATAAATAAATAAAAGTACAAAATAAAATAAATAAGGATATGATTATGATTTTAGGAAGCACGGTTACAGTTGTATAGTTGTACAGTGGTACTTCGTTAACCCGGATCAATTGGGACCAATGCTGATCCAGATTATCCAGGTTATGAATCCGGGTTACATGGACACTAGGATAAAAAAAAATAAGACAGTACCTACAGAAAAATGACTTCCTTTCGTAGATAAACAAATACACGCACAAAACAAACCGAATAATTATATTTTTAAACTCATTTTAAACAATAAGGACAAAACTGTTTGATAAAACGCTCATTTCTAAAAAAATATTTTGTCAAAATTGATCCGGGTTATTTGGAGATCCGGGTTCACGAGGTCCGACTTAACGAGGTTCCACTGTATATTGTTGTAAATTATTAATTTTGACGACTACCTAATAAGCGTTGTATTAAATTCATATATAATAGATTTTTTTTTTGCTTTTCTTAAAATACTTCATAAAGTAATTCCTTTTTCAATTCTAGTGAATTTCTGGTGGAATTATAATCCCGATCTAGTGAAATATACCTTCTGTTAATTGGCAACACTGCATATTACTTGCACTGATGTCATTTTAGCGCGTATGTGCACACGTGTTACTCTAACGTCTTTGTATCCTGTGTTTTGTATGTTTCTTAAGCGTTTGTTTCTGTTATATTCTAGTGTAAGTACCCTTTGTAGTTACGCATTAGATTGGTTCACTGATTGTATTTTGTTGTTCTCTAGCTCGTCTCTGATGAAGTAAACGATCTTTTGCGAAAGCTAAGACATTTAAAAAGAAAAATACTTTTTTATTTGGTTACTGCCCAATTATCCATTCTTTTGAAATAATGTTATTATACTCCAGAACAATCAATTGTCCAATAAAAGTTTGCTTCCTGAACCTTTTCCTTAATTATCTCAAAAAACACTTGTAGTGGCTTGGCGAAATTTATATTTATGACTTGCATATTATAGGAACATTACGGAAGGCATGATTTTACTTTGATCTCTTCTCAGCAGAGATTATAAAATACATTATGACCATATATCCTAGCAAAAAGAATTAAGAAAGCAATTTTAATTTTTCCCACTATGATAGCATATATTACCATCTTCATTAAACTCAACGTTAATTCCGTCATTAGTTTTGATTAACAGCTACAGGTCTTTGATTAATAACAAAAGAGAAAGGAAACGCTTGCTTATAAGTTCGCTATTATACGCATCCGTTACACGTTAGCGTCAAAAAGGTTAGAGTTAAATTGACGGCAAGTTGTAATGAAATATGATAATGTTAACATGCGCATACATCCACATACGAGCCAGTCGTCCTACTAAAAACTTTGTTAATCATGCTTCGAGATATAATTAATGTTCTCGGAAATTATCACAGGAGTTTCAGATGAACGGAAAAGGGAGAATGCCGTAGTATGTCGCTAATTTAGTTTTACATCTTTTGACTTTATTATCATCTGCAATAATGCGTACGTAGTCTTAATGATGATAATTTGTTCGCCCTATCTGCGGAGAATTAATATTGAGAGCATCAGAACATAATACACATGAAAAACTTTTATTCATGTTTTACAAATAATTTTAATTGCACGCAAAATCGATTAGAAATCTAATATGGTGTTAAAAGGCAAACCAATATTTCTGTAATAAATTTCAAAATTACTGTTGTTCCAAACGCTCCTCTTTTGTTTCTTCAGCTGCTTCTTTGGAGCGTAATTGGAATCTTCTAAGAGTTTTACTAGCTCGTTCCGTCATTCGTCATTAAACATCTGGCTATAATTTTTTTTTTATATAAAAAGAAAGGAAGAATATTGTCCAGGCGACTAATATATTGTAATGTTACTCTCTCTCAGGGTGTATTTAATTTTTGTGAATCCGGTTGTCTAAAACATGCGTTTGATTCCACATTTATCAATATCCTAAATTTTGAAATAATAATAATAAAAAGAAATATAAATTATGTTGAATATTTATAATCCATACATAGTTTATACTATTTTATTTACAAAATCTTGACAAAACCCTATTTCAATCCCTACTAGCTCTTATTTTTATGTATTTTGTAAATTTTGCGATCAATAAAAAAAATAAATATTAAAGTCCGTTTTATATTTTCGTTATATTATGTGTTCTTAATTTTTAGAAGTTTTATTTAATCTTTCAAATCAAGCAATAATTTTTCCGTAACTAATCAATAATAAAATCACTTTTTTTTTATAACCATGTGCACCAGAACATACATATACGATGAATTGCACACAGCCTCCCAAACATCATACTTTATCTTGACAATTTTAAATGACTTTTGAAATTTTGAAATATCAACATTTGTAAAGTGTTATATGTATTGTTTGTATTAAATTAAACCTTAATTTAATTTATAAAATAATATAAATTATATAGTTTATGCAAATACTGAAATCCTATAATAAGTAAATACATAATGAATTTCAAATCTAATATTACATTACATTACAATATATACTGAGTAATTTTATATCTCTTAGCATTAGTTTCATAATTGAAACAGACAAAGATGTAACAAGGACTACAGTGTAATAACAATCACTCCTCGCTATACCAATTTATTAATTCTTCTCTTTATTGTTTCGATAATTCTTTGATTTCTATTTTGAAGCAAATAAATCAAGAAAACCAGAAAACTTAACCTAAACCTAAACATGCAACATTTCACACATTATTTACTCTTCAGAAGTGCTTTTTTTACGCCTCCTTACCTTGTTAAAATTCCAAGAACTAACCACAGATATTAAGGCAAAAGACCCTTCTACCTAATGCAACAATCGATCCTAAATAATGGAGTGGCACATTTTGCCAATTGAGTAAATTATTTGAATTTTTTTTATATAAATATAGTATCGTACATGCTTAATTCACTCAGTGAAGGTATTCTTTTCATTAATTCAAGGCTACACTGCATGTATGGTGTACATTTGAAAAAATAGCATAGAACTTACTTTAAAAGTACCATCAGCATACCAATGCTCACCACGATGCATATTAGGGTGGCCCATCTTATGTAACCCTTCAAAAAATTGTACTGCCACCCCTCCGAAAGGTTCCATTTGATGAAAACATATCCCCACTAAAATTTTATTTTAATCGGATACCAGCTAGTGCCGCATGCAACTTTAATTCTGATAAAAATTAATTGCTACCTAATTTTGCAAATATGTTGTATTTTTAAAGGCAAAATGTATTACAAATTCTTTATAATAATCTCGGGGATGTTGTATTGTTAGGAATGAATTTATAAAGTCGACAATTTCAGATTTCCGGGGCTGCAAAATTTGCTTATTTATTTCGACTTGAAAACCGGTTTTAAAGTTAGTTTGGTCTATTTTAAGCCAATATTATTTAAAACGTTTAAATAAAGCAACATTAGGATCAGATGAACAGGGCATTTTTACATCAAATATACTTCGCTAAACTATTTCGAAAATATGATGTCGACAAGGAAAATATAAAATCCTTCTTTCGAATTGTTGTTGCAGTATTGAAGCTGCACCATTTAAATGCCCGTAGATTGGTGGCTGTGCTGTTACAACATAAATCAATAATCTTATTTTCTAAATTCCAATCAATTAGTTTCCTAAATTGCCAAGGATTGTTCTTTACACATTGAATGCTGCAAAGAAGGCACACCAAGCAACTGTTCCACTTCTCCACTAGTAATTAGTACAGAAAGTACTAGTCCACATTCTCCATCCCAGTGGATTTAAAGACTGATTTCTTTAAAATTTTCTTTTAATTTTGCGGTCCTTTCTTTTCGAATACGTTGCCTACTTCGTTGAAGAGTTATTGCATTGATAGACAGAGACGGAACATCATGTCTTAGTGTTTCTGCTACTGTGGTCAAAATACAAACTCCATATCTATCGCTTAACCTACAGGCATCAAATGCAGCTACTATTTTTAGTGTTGCAATGTTAGTTGTACCGTAAAATTTTCTTCTTTTTGATTGCGATGGACCAGGGCCTTCTAGGGCTAGTGGTAATTCCTCTTGGGATTCTAGCCTCCCTTTTATTTTACTCTCAATTTCAACAGAGGAACTGCTTCCCGAGGATGAACGTGTCACAGTCTCCATTAGTTGAAATCGCTTCGATATCTTCTTACGTTTTTCTTGAGCTACTTTTTCTGGAGCAGCTAGCTTATAATCTAAACCCCGGACAGCCTCTTTGCTTTTGACTAATTAAAAACTATTTGTCCTCTTCAATTTTTATTAGCTCAACTGCTTTTGCATGGGATATCCCAAATAAATCGGCTATCTTTTCCACAAATATTTGTTCTTTTTGTTTTGCACTTTCATCCTTTCTCTTAGCTAACTTTTGTAACGCTCTCCACTCGGCGTAAAGCTTTTCCAGTTTTTCAATACAATGGTTTGCTCTTCTTATTGGTATGCGAGCTTTGTCACAAATAATAGAAGCTTCTTTAATGGTTAGCGCGACACTTTTACGTGAATTTAGTTTCACTTCACGCATGTTAAAGAATAATACATGCAAAACTTTATTAGAAGGCAGTTTATTACCAACAATTTGGGGTGTATAATGTCCAATTAAGTACATGATACTCTCTTTCCGTAAATTTCGAGTCTCTGACATTATCACGTTTGGTTTTTAATTTCAGAAAGAAAATACACAGACAAACTTAACTTATCTCTAAGCAGGTCTGTTGCATACTAAGCTTTAAGTGCGAAATTATTAGTAGGAGTGACTGGCTTAACCGCTGTACAACTACCTGTAAAGTGTCAGCTATATTTTTATTTTTAGAAGTGACCAATTTAGAAGTAAATATTTGCATTACAAGCAACATAACAGTTTGACACCGATCTACCCCGCAATAGCTAGTAAAATGAGGATTATTAATATAATATTTATGTACCTGGTACATACATACATGTACCAAATATTTTGACCTACTTGCAGCACGTATTCCTCTTGTCGGATTGAGTTGAATTTATGGTGGTTTTATTTTTTAATATAAAGGAACATTTCTACAGGTGGCCAGGTGAAACCTTCAAAAAATTTTTAGGAAACTTTCATTACTGGCTGAATGTTCCTTGCAATAGGCAACTCACAGCCAGTATACAACTGCATTGTACAGTAGTGTGTGCAATACAGAACAAACGTATAGACAATTCATATTATATATTGTTATCATATATTATTGCCATATATTATCAGGGCTATTCTGATGGCGGCAGTAGAAACACTGTCTAAACATCCTATTTAAACAATCCAACAGACGATGAAAACAGCCCAAACATCAACTCATATTTTAGTAATCCATCGTCAAGAATTTCACGTCATGAGGTTCTTGTCTATATTGAATACAAAGAAAACCTTTTTTTAAGAAATAATTCGCACCATAACTATTATTTGTAACTTGTGTTATACCAATTGGACCAATAGAAAATGAACTACTGTTATTGTTAGTATTACTCTATATTTAACACATTTGATTTCACATATCTTATGTCGGCCATACTAAAATTTTTATTTTCTTTTCAGAATGTTTTCAATCCTTTTACACAAAACTGTAAAATATAATAACCGTTGATTGGCAAGTAAAGTTTTATTTCACCTGACCTATTTACGAAAAATCGATAGGAGCATTAAATGACATACCAGCGGCCAACGAGAATGCAATTTCATTAGAGCCCATATGGTTTGAGGTAGGCATTTATCGATATACCGTCTAACTAGCCATATATCTGATTTTTAACTATTTAACGCTGGCCGTCCAGTAATTCCGCGCATACCAAAGAGAACAATTAACATTCTGTACGTAACTGACGGTACTTATTTTCAGACGATACGAAGAACGCGAGAATTAGTTTGCTTGTATTCATATTACTAGATTCTGTTTTCCGAATACTGTTAATGTAAACAGTATCACGTTTCTTCAATTTACGAGCTCTATAAACGAGCTTAACATGCTCTAAAATAGCATTAGGGAAGTCTGAACAACAATGAATGATGCTAGTCGCTCCTATAAAATAAGGGCTATATGCCGCATTTATATTTGTGAGCGTTACCACCACAAAATACTACGCTTTGAGTAGTGACTCCTTTATAATGGAACACGTAATTTCTCACAGATGACGTCAGTATTTACAGTACTGTTTAACTTGGAAGTGAATACTATCTGAAATAATGAAATGTTGCGGCAAAAAATGATAATCTATTAAATACAAACTGTTTTTTTTTTTAATTAAGGTAAAACTTATCGACTTGCCATTCTGATCTATGCAATTAGAGGAGAATTTTGTTGAGGTGTTTGAGTTCACAGTTTACCATCAACAGACTAGCAATGTGAAATTATTCCTCTCATTTCAACAACAAGGCTTTATTAGCACCTTCGCTCATTACTGATTTGGTTAATATAACTCGGTTTATTAGTAAGGCTCTAGACAATAGTTTTCAAGTGGATATGATTTATACCGACTTTTAGAAAGCATTTTCATTCTATAATCTATTAGTCATTTATTGCTTCTAAAAAAGTTGAATAACTGTGTCCCAAAAACTAATGTGGCCGCTCTTCCTACCTAACGCGATTTTTTGGATTTCAAATTTCAATCAAAATGTTTGCTCCTACTTTTCACGCACCGCAAGGCTTAATTTTGGGACCTTTATTGTTCAACATCCATACCAATGCCAAGCAGCTCGGCTGGGAAGGCAGGGTGTATCATTGTCAATCTTAAAACTTGACAAATTTAAGAACCATTTCTAAGTGATACAACATGAACTTTATATTTTTAACAATCGCATCGGTGAGTATTCAACCGCTTCATATTCTAAAATCCCCAACCGTCTGTATGTGGATTACACAGTTGATAGATCCACAATACCACAACAAGACGATATTATAAACTTGGAAAATCCCTTTGATACCTCACTGCAATTCGCGAGTCATAGGTATAACTCGTGTAATAGTACCTGTAGATATTTCAGTTTTGTTGTACTTATTTGCAATGTCTTCTCATCTAATTCCTAGTTTTCGTGATATCGTATTTTCTCAGGATGAAAAACTCCCCGCTGTTGTATATTTTAAATACGAGACAAAAGAGTCTAATTTAGAGCAAATCTAACACTATACATGTTCGTATTTAATTATAATAGAGTGAGTATTTTTTTATCAGGATTTATCACAAAACCCTTTTTGTTTTACACTTTGAATCGTGTAGACATTTTGCACTAAAAACGGTTGGATCCTCTCTGAACATACTAGCTAGATTAAAAAAAAATAATCTATTCCACAAATCGTGCAATTAATCTTAGAATACTGAGCAGGTGACGCGGTGGAAAACGCCGCAACAAAAGATTGACGATTGCTATTTGTAACTAATTATAAGTAAAACTCACAGCTTTATTATAATAATATTTACTTTACAGCTTTAATATAACCACAAGCAGAAGCAAATTTGGAAAGATAAAAGCGAGCGTACTTACTTTTCTGACTCCTTATATTTTGCACTTTGGATCGTGTAACAATTGTTATCTTCAAACTTTTTCTCTACCTGTTATCGCTAGCAAGTCAGAATTAAAATTCTCCCATTTTTTTTAAATCTAATCACTCAGACTTTCTCATCGGAAAAAATGAATAGTAGGAGAGAGGTGTCAGGAATGGGACAAGCCTTTAGTAGGATAATACAGTTAACTTGCATGATGAATACGAATTCTCTGCTGTAATATTAGATGGCAACACATGCGTATTTAACTCAAATGAAAATGTAAACGATTTTTGCAGTTTAGCTATTATGGAGTTTGTCTTACAAATTTAAGGGAAAAAATGTAATATATTAGCAAATTAGTTTTCCAATTATTTACATTAATGTTTTTAGGATAATGATCGGTAAGCCCAAGATATTTTTAGATAGATTGTCTTCATGCAAAAAGCCGCAAAAAATGCAACAATAAACTATGCAAGTGACAAATATAACATTTCAGAATCAGTATTGCAGCAATTGCACAAAACACTGTACCCTTTCTAGTGATTAATCCATGGAATATTACTTTTTAATAGTTTGGAGACAGTTATGGAAAACCCAAATTTCCTGCGAGCGCAATATTTAATTATGGCGAAACTAAGCTTGTTACGATCATAGATCCAATGAAAGTTTTTTATCAAACCGGTGTAAAACAAGTCGGACCGACAACACCGACAGAAAAGGGACGTTGATAATAATGCTGACTTTCGTGTCAATGAGGACACTGCTCTACCAGTCTGTGTCTTCTAGAGCAGAGAATACACTTTAGAAGTTTCATATTGCACGGCTTTCCAAAAGGAAACACTGGGTTTGTTTATAAATTAAGGTGGGTGACAAAGAACAATTTTCTGTTAGCTGCTTAGCATTTTCTAAAATGCGCAAAGCCAACTAAAGAGGAACCGATGCTGTTGATTCTCAATAACCACGAATACCATATTTGTATTGATATCGTAAGTTATGCCAAGAAACATCATGTCATGCTATTGACGTTTCTTTCGCACTATAGCCACAAACTGCAACTGCTCTAGGTCTTGACTTTTGAAAACTTATTATTATTTAACATTCTTAAAGCGAATGGATGTTTCCACATTCATTATTTAACATACTGTAGGAGTTCCAAACAAAGCATATTTAAACGTATTTACCCAAAAAACTGCGATATCTGACTTTGAAACATCAGGAATATTGCCACAAATCGGACTGATGGAGTAGGGATAGATATTATTGTATATATTGAGGGGACTGTCTTGATTGATTTTTGCGGCCCGTATAGTTACGTTCAAAAGGTCAGTGTAATTATTACATATGTATTACCTCCGAGCTACTCCGTCACGCCCCAACGTGACAATTGGTGAAGGCGCCGGCTAATCCAAGTCCATTCCAGAGCCAAATCTTCAGGCGCATTGGACCTTACGATGTCGGATGTGTTCGAACCTGCCAACGTGGTAGAACGAATATTGAAAGCAGCGCCGCCACACAATTACTAAACCGCCTTAAAATAAACTCAACAATACGGAGGCAGTTCTTGGGGAGAACATAAAGGCCAATCTGTCGAGATGAACTTTTGATAGTGTTTTAGTACGTAGATTAAGATATTTAACTTTACCATTATGATTTGTATTTAGTAGGGTATCGGTAAGCTGAATTAACTAAGAAGCTATCCAATGTATGGTTAGGTTTTAAGAAATTGAGTAACTAGAATAAGTAAGCTAAGAAGTTCGATTTGTGACTTTCAGATAAATAATTTCATTCGACTGTTATTAATTTTACTTCTCTTATAAAAGGTAACCCCTGTGGTTTTCTGGGAGGGAGGAGGGGGGCGGTAATGCCACAAGTCGGACTGATTGAGTGGGGATAGATATTGTATATATTGAGTGTACGGTCTCGACGTAGGAATTTGCGTGTAGCGACGAGACCAGCAATAAAGAGCTCATTGTTAGTAGTGTCTTGATTAACATATAGGAATACATATACGAATCTGTATGTATTCCTATATGTCTAAAATAGTGTAATCATGTAGCTGAAAAAATAGAAGCGGAAAGTGAACTTAGAAGAACGGAAAGAATATCGTAATATAGCTAGTGTCTTGCAGTGAATATGCCCCATTGAATTTTATGCTTCATAAGCTCACGTATTGTATGAACGAGGATGTTCGCTGTATCCTCTAATATTAAAATGATTATAAATAAGTAAGATAGAAGTTTATTAACGTTTTATATACTTGGCTTGGAAACTTGGTTAAAAAAAATATTGATCCTCTAGGCGAAACAGTTTTAAGTATATTTTAGTATAATCTCCCAATATTTATCGATGGTAAAATGTAATTCAAGTATACTATGAAAAATATGATTATCACTGTTATAGATTCCCTTTAAACGAAAGCCACGAGAAACGGCTGGACAACTCCTAACGATAATCCTGCAAGATAAATTTTCAGCAGAGTAGCAGTAGTTTCTGCCAACCCGTATAGTTTCATGCTACTTCGGAGAACAAATACCTGATTTTATACACAAAACTATCCCGAAACCAAACAGTAGAAAATATACCTACGTATCCGTTCGTTAAGTCCGACTAGTTTATTTCGCGTAACTGTTGCAAAGTAGTAAAATTATCTGGCGTTGTAACCGTGCAGATTTTCATTACTCGTTTTTCCTACAAAGTAATAGAACGAACCTAGCTCTAGTACTCCATAAGCGCTGACTGGCGGCAGACGGTAGCAGTAATTTTAATAAACACCGTAGTAGATCTACCGCTTTAGCGAGTAGATACAACGTAGAGCTTCAATGGCGAATTTAATTATCAGTATATTGTGTTCTCGACGTTAGAAGAAATAATGTTGAAAATGTTCAGTACGGAGCGAATTAAATACCTGCTAGAATAGAATTGTGTAGAGGAAGTTTGGTAGGAAAGATCTTATATATGCTTCGTTTTGACTGAGGTGAAATTTCTGTTTTCGTAATTAAGTCGAGTTGCTTGACAACTGGAAGGTATTTCTCCGAGAAGATAAATATTTTATTGTTTTGTATAAGCATCGTGTGTTGCTACTCAATAGGCAACCCGACTTGTTTTTCAAACTTACATCCTCAGTTTGACTTTGTTTGAAGTTGTTTTTAGACAGAGCAAATTGCAGTTGATTTTGTACTACTATTAGATTTCATCTTATGCAAAGTATTTGTCAAGGAGGTAAACTTATTTAATTTACTTTCAAGAGAGGAACGAAGCGGATATTAAAAAAAAAATTATAAAACTTCGGAAACATTTAGATCACATATTATTATCCCTTTGTTTACTCAAGCAATTCTTTTCCTTTTGTAAAAACAAACAGGAATGCCAGGCATAAAGTCTGCTTCAATTTCAAGCAACCTTTAGTATTTATACAATTTTCTTATTATCTTACTTCCGTCTCCAATACAAAAACAATTTTGCTGCATTTTATGCCACAACGTTCCTTGTTGTTCTTCGGTATCATATAAGGAAACGCTCGTTATCGTGGGGACTTTTATTCCCGCCACATAGTAAGACACAACTGTGGCTTGGATCGTGCCGTTGCTAAAGAAACACAGATTTATACTTTAATCTTCGGAGCATACCGAAGACGTGTAAAATGTTGTGTACAACTCCATTAGAACGACATAACTTATTCAAGAACGGCAGCGCGTGGGGATCACTAATCCTTGTTTTAGGCGAAACCAAAACGACCGTAATAATTAGTAAAACACCGGGAAGCATGATATGCGCCAGAGAATAATATTTGTTTTGTATCACGCGCCGTATAATCACATAGTTTAATCATTTCTTGTTTAAAAAATAATTTTCTAAAATTTACGTTATCTCCTTATATTTTTTAGTTTACTCTTCTATTGTACTACAATGTTCCCTATTTAGAAAAAAAGAGGAATAACTGTATACTTCGTTTATAATGTCCTTAATTGCTTTTTGACACAGAGTTTCTGTAAAGACCCCAAGAAACAATTTTTAATTCAATTAAAAAATAATTTATTAAAGATACTTTTAGAAGAATATACAGTGTAACAATTATTTAACGGGTACTCGTGCAGAATTAGAAATTGTTTGTTATTCAGAGTGTATACGTATTGCTGTGTGTTAGACAACCCATTTTCACTGTGTGTATTGTAAGTTGCATATTTTTGTTGTTATGATTACTCCGTTCGTTTGATTTCAATTGACCGAGAATTTTTCACCATTTTTAATTTTGTTTTGTATTAATTTTAGTTTAAGAGTACATTGTATGATTTAATTAATTAAGTGTTAAGTTTTTTTTAATTATTCTATTCATTAATTTGTCTAGTGTTCGCTAGTGTTGATTTAATGGGGATTCTATTCCATATTGTCGTTGAATTGTGAATATTGTTCACTTACCAGGATTGTTAACACTATGATGCAACTGTAGCAAATAGGGGTTAGTGATTTTATAGGAGTTTCTTCAGTTTTTATCATAACGTTTTGTCAGAATACTTTCCTAAATTGAATTCATTTACACGGGCGCTATAAACAATATTAACTACGTTAAGTTTTTATTAACACGGGTTTTCCTGAAACTTTGTCATTTTACGTGAAACAATTGCGTACACCTCTTTGAGGTGTCATATCCAGCCTAGGTTTACCTTAAATGAAGGATATTCAATTTCCTGCTTAGCGTTCAGAGTACACCTTTGAATGTTTTTCGTCGTGGAAAAATAGTTTCAGAAACTCCATAGGACGCGCTATGTATTATATCTATGTTCTCTCTGTTGGCTGGCAAGCTGACCTTAAATCCCTTAACACAATATAGGATCAGATCAGTATTTCGGTGCAATAATGTCCTAAAAGTAATCGCTGTTTCTTACTACTTAACACATACATCAGTTGAGGGTCTTAAAAGGAATCTTGGTCATGAGACTGCCAATAAACTTTCAAAACAGGATTCTTGTTCTCTTTATAAGGGCCAGAAAAGCTCTAATAAACCAGGTGACAGGGTTATTACTCTAAACAAGAATAGTAGGAATCCATAATCACCTGCAGTCAAGCACTTAAAATCCTCTCCACACTATTGTCAGAAACGGCAAAGTATTGCCTATAGCTCTTTCGCAGTAACTTCGTCAAGTTGTTGTAACTATTGACTGGCTTCTGCAACTTTAATAAGTACATGCACCGTATAAGACTGTTTAGAAGCCCGCTTTATCGTGTACATTACTTTCCAGATGACGGAGCAAATTTTATGTGACCACCCGACGCTAGTTAGAGTTTCCACTTTAGAAAAATTCTGCCCCAATAAACCAGTATCAAGGGCACCTCAGTTATACAACCAACAATCCGGAAGTACATATCATTCTAAAAATGTTATTAAATCGCAATAGATTGTTTATAAAGAACTGTCACTCTTAGTTTCGCATCCATCAATACGCATATCAACCGAGAAAGTCTACAAAGGTCGTATTAAATGACCTCAACAGGTTTAATTACAAAGTCAATAGAAGAAAGAGATAGCCATGACGACCTTCGTGGACATCGAGGAATCATTTAATAATGCTACCACCACCTCAATTATCGAGGTTTTATAAAGGTGTCGCGCTGAAGCTTCTACAGTGGATAAGAGCCAGCCTGGAAAGGAGGATAATCATATCCGCAATTGGTGAGGCTACCATCGAAGCGGAGGCTGAAGAAGGGTGACCGCAGGGCAAAGTCTTATTTCATTTGCTGTGGGCTACCATAGTGGACGACATAATCGGGAAGCTGATCAGAAAGAGATTTCATTGCCTGGGGCATACTGACGACCTTACAATAGTCGTTAGAGGACGGTTTCCAAAAGTTCTGGGGAGCGCATGCAAATCGCTTTCAATACGATTGACGAATGCTGTAAACATCAGTCAACCCTCAGAAAACACAAGTTGTCACGTTCACAAGAAAAAGAACGCTGGGAGGTCTACAACCACTGGTGATAGGAAGCGAAAGGATTCCATATGTCAAAGCGGCGAAATACCTGACGGTATGATTTGATCAAAGACATACATGGAACTCACATATCCAGAAAACAACCAGTAAAGCCACAAGAGTAATTATACCCATGATAGCACACGGAGCTATAATATGGTGGCCAAAGGTGCGACCGGTAGAGGCGGCCAAAACGCTGGGTGTTGTGCACAGACTAGCATATCTGTGCGCCACGGGGACGATGAGTTCGATTTCTACCACCGCAATGAAAGTAATTCTAAACTTGCCACGGCCACATATTTGCATATAAGCTGTAAGGTCTACAGTGCATAGACTTTTCCATAGTCAAGCACCGATAAGTAAATCGCACGGCAATGACTATCAAAAGCTATTAGATGAACTTAAGGCGGCATCCGCTTTAGAAATGCCAAGAGATGCCATGATTCCGAAATTCAACTTAGATAGAAAATATCAAGTTATGATCCAAGAAGATGGACTGGGAGACAAGTACTCAATTAAGAACGAATTCAAGCTGGTATACAGACGGTTCTAAAAGGACTACAGCGTTGGAGCTGGAATATACGCTAACAAGCCTAAAAAAGTTCTTTCGGCAAGCTTCAGCAAAGACACACCGGTAATCCAAGCTAAGGTTACTGCAATCCACCATTGTGCCCGAAAAATAGCAAGATGTACCGAGTCTGGTAAAAGCGTCGCTATTTTCTCTAACAGTCAGTCTACACTTAAAGCGAGTTCCGTAAGAGTGGATTCTAAGCTGATCTGGGACTGCGTAAGCACCTTAAATGAGATGAGCACCCAAAGGAAATTAACTTTGGTCTGAGACCGTTGCCATTCGAGCGTGAGAGGAAATGAGATTGCCAGGCAATGTTCGTCAAGGGTATTCGTTGAAACTAGCTCTTCTTTCAACACTACCAAATCGCAAATTGAAAAATCCATCAATGAATGGATACATAATCAGTCCAGAGAGTGGTAGCAAAAATCACCGGGACAGAGACAGACAAAAGAGTTCAAAAAGGAACAGAGGCCTGAATTTACTACTACTAAATAAAGACAGGAAGGTTGTCAAAATGATAGTAGGTTTGCTGACTGGTCGTTGTAGACTAAATAGGCATATGTATAACATAGGCCTGGCAGATCAGGCAACTTGCAGAATCTGCTAAGAGGAGGAAGCAATACCGGTTCATATAATGTGTCAATGTGAAGGCCTGACGAGGACAAAGTTTCTAGTAATGGGCATGGAGAACCCCACAGCTAGCAGTTACACAAAGAAGTCGCTCCCAAAGATGATTGGCCTAATTAAGATGGCGAAATTGAAGAGCGTCCTCTAGGAAAAAAGGGGATCACAATAGATCTGAAAAGGTCGCGGTGAAACAGGTCCATAGGCCACCCCAATCCTAATCTAATCTAATCTAGTTCCATATTTTTATATAAAATTAATTGAAAATTATACATAGATTTCTTCGAAATATTGATATTCATTTCCAGTGCTAAATTGAATATACTGAAAATATATCAAACCTGAGTTGACAGGTTAGTAACACTTCACTTAACGCACCTGGAAGCCTCAGAATAATTTACGTCGCGCGAAGGAGGTACGATCATAAACCAAATTCGAGGTCCCGAATTTTTCTGCTTGTTCTCGCAATCGCGAAAACGAGGTGATCTAGGGCGCCGCGGATGGCAGGGGAGAACGAACGTGCGGCGCTTCCGCATGATTGGGCTCCGATGTGCGGAGATATTCAAATGACAGAACTACGAGGGGGAGAAGGTATTGTGACACTTTACAATGGGGTCGTGCTCATTGTGCAGTTTGCGGCCTCATATGGTTTTAGTGAAATCGAGCGAACGTTGAATTTCCTTCTGCCGACGCAGCGCGAGAACGGTTGAATGATGAAGTCTGCGGAGCTGACGTTATCCTTTATGTCCTTTTTCATCTTTATATTCCCCGTTCGCGTATATATGTTGTACATACATACGTCAAGATGCTACCAGAATGCTTTCTAGCTAACTTACTAGCAGCAGCTGTTGTGTAGATAGATACCGGTAACAGCGTACATGCACTAGTTTGTAAAAGCGTCTTTGACCTACATACTAAGTATGTATGTATGTACTTATACACATACACTTCCTCGAATTAGATGCTGAGGAGGTACTTTGCTTGCACGTGCATTCAAGGCGACATATGTTGGAGTACCTACAAATTTATCTGTCCTTGAGAGTTTTCAATCAATTCACAAAAAGAAAAACTTGAATCAACTTTTCCACTAAGCACACTTCAAAGCTTAAGGGGAAATTCCTATTATTAATTTCTAATTAAAATAATTGTTTATAACTAGTAATAAATGATTATCCAATTATTTGTACATGTACAGAGCTTATCACGCTGTTACTTTTCCAATTTCTGTTCCCAAGACTTCCATTTCTCATGTCTTTCTGTTTTTATTTTTCTGCCATTGCATGAAAATTTTATTTTTGTCCTTCTTTCATGTGGTATTCATCCCTTAAGCATTTTTAGATTCCTTAGTCCTATTTATTTGTTTCTTAAGTGTTGAATTCGTAACATTTCTGTACTTTGTCTCCATAATTCTACTCTTCATATATGGTGCAATTTTTCACAAAGACCGAATATATTCACTTTCACCCTAAACAACCAAATGCACCTCAGCCACTATTTCAGAGCAATAGAAATGGACTGATTAGGATTGGAATGACCACGAGAATCTATTTCACCGCGAGCTTTGTAGATTATAATTATAGATCCTTCAGTTTTGACAGTAGCTTTTTTACGTAGCTAACTCTTCTGAGTTTTCTTTTGAGCACATTAGTCCTTGTAAGCAAGTCCATACCAACCCAATAGTGTAAATAGTGCACATCATCAGGATAGCATGTGGAAAAAAGAAGCGGCAAACAAATCAAATAAGTGCAATATTGCATCAAAATCGAAAACGTTCTATGTAATTCTTATCAACCAACGTATGTGATAAGTTCTAAAAACGGTTAAATAGACCTTCCAGCGAACACAATGACAGCTGACGAAGGAAAACGAAGAAGATACTTTGAACGCAAGAGAGAGAATATAAGGCTTATAATCGGAGAATAGACAAAAAAATGCATGCATAGTGAGTCGACCAAGCGGAGAGACAACCTGTTTAGCGCGTACGTGTACGCAGTCATCAAGAGTTTAACTGCAGGTGCATCCAGTCCAAGGTAGCAAGCTGTCGTCACTATGACGTTGATTTTAAGTCATATTGTTCAAAATGACGGCAAGTAACCAATAAGGGACGATCATATAACGTGATTTAACACACGTAACTATAACGTGAAATTTGTCGGTGTTTATGACGTTACAAACACGTCCATTTCACCTTGTTTAAATATTTGCTATGTATATTAAATAAATAAAATTATTTAGTACACTATCATATTTTTAAGGCAATTAAAGAATTCAATTATAAAGTTGCGTCTAACATGCCCCTATATTTATGTGTTTGAGCTGACTGACTGATTTTAGGTTCGACACTTTTTTGTAAAATTCGTAACTATTAAATTAGTTTTTATAGAAAGTAACGTTCAGATGAGAATAGAATTTAAATAAATATATAAAAAAAGGATACTGATTTTAAATTCGACTCGCGGTAGGAAAGTTTGCACCGGTTGGTCGCTGGTGATAGCGTCTTTTCTGTGTAACGCGTGCGCCGTTATCAGCCGTTCTTCGCGGCGTCGGCGTGGAAGTCACGGACGCAATGGTGGCAGGTGCCTGGATGCCTGTTTGATCGTGGGCATGGTAGATAATTGAGACCATAGTCGGCTAGTGTATAGATAAGATAGATTGTTTTTTTTAATTTTAATATTTGAAACTGTATGATTAGTTTACATCTGCTGTATTGTGTCTTTGAAAGTGATCGTTTACGGCAGAGAAATAATAGTGAGGGGACAGGCACCGTTTTTTTTTTCTTTTTGTGAGCTATTTTTTGAGTTGGGTAATCAATTGAAATTTATACATTAACTTTACCTATTACAAGATGCACTATCAAAATTTCGCTCTTTGCTTATCTGTTAATTTATTGTAACTTTGGTAGCTGGATACAGTGTTAAATCTAACCTTACTTTTTATTAAATTTTTAAATTTAACTTTTCTTATTGTTACCGATATTTATATCATCGACTAAAATTCTCATAACCTAATAATTATAGACTTTCATATCTATAAGTTTACTTTTAAAGTATCCTTTAAAAAATGAAACTGCATGCTGGGTATAATAGGGGGGTGTTATAGTTCATAATAAATATTTATGTATTGAACTCCTTTTTTGTTTTATTTTTTGTCCCATAAAATATCCCCCAAAAAACACGTTTCTTTAATTTAAATATATGACGTCACTTAGACGTGATACTGTGGCGTCTTTTTTAAATTGAAAAAAGACGTCATTGGGATGTGACACTTTATCGTCGTTATAACGTGTCTTTTGCGTACAATAATAAGTCATTATGACGTAAGACGTGACCAAAATTGTACGTCATAATGACGTGTTGGTGCTACCTGGGGTGCGGTGGGTAGTCTGATGAATTTAAGACAATAAATACTTATTCCTTAATTATCTTACTGGCTGGTAGTCGAGTGGCTTGCACGCCTGGCTATCAGTGCGGAGTCCGGGGTTCAAATCTCGCTCTGGTCAATTACGATAATCGGTTTTTTCCGGGGTCGTAATGTTGATTAGGAGGGAGATTTGGCTCTGAGGGGGCCTGATAAGCTAATCATATAGCTTAGGCGTTACCACCCCTTTAAAAAAAAATACTTTTATTTACCATATATTGTAGCAGACAAGGTACAGATATAAATATTATATTTGATTCATGGATAGGAGAGTAAGTAGGATTAAAATTCGCTTTACATCGGTTTATTTAAGTTTTATTCAGCTATTTATCATTTTTTTTATTTTATTATTCAGCCTCATCATCGCTATTAATACTAGAATAATATGCACTAATCATAATGTGTTTTTTCTAAATTCTCGGTCGAAAATTGTGTTCTTTGTGCTGCGAAAATATATTTGAATTTGGAGAAAAATGTTTCAATCTCACAGTTTGTTCCAGACGTATAGCAGAAATTCGAAATAATACCTCTGCATTTCCAATAGTATTCATTTTCGTGGTTAATTGGGTTTTTTGAATTAGCTTTTAAAGTAATAAAGTCTGGATTGCCTTCTATGACGGAATTAAGTTTGTTACGTATTTTTTGACCGATAGGACCTTTCTATCAGTTTTAAAATATCAAACAGTGTTTCTATTTTTTCAAGCGAGTCACTTAATTTTTGAATTACGTTTTTGTAAATATATAATAGTTGCTGGTATTTTCTCAAAACATCTGCTAATAAATTCTAATTTATCCGGCAAATCTTCCCTTACAACTGATTCTTTACATTGCTTAATATTTGCTGCATCAAACTTTCAAGTTAAGAATAAAAGTTTTTAAAAGAGGAAAATACTTGATCCTATAAGATAGCAGCCTCTAAAGGAATATCTGGGGATAGTTCTTTATATAACGCTACTCGCAATGGTGCCTTCAGCAGATTTTTTTTAAATGAACTAATTAATGGGTTGACTTTAGGAAATTCTGTCAGAATTAATTCAGCAATTCTGTGTATACTAGAAGACAAACATTTCTACTTTGCATCCTCCTGTATACTACCGGCACATCACTTTTTTTGTTTATTTGCCTTGTGTTTCATCTAACATAGAAGTTTACTACAACAGCTACTTACACATACAGTCGCGAGCAAATGTTATAGGCATCTTTGACAAAACTAATGGGTTTCGTGTTTTTTGCATTTTTTTTTGTGACAGTTATTTCAACGTTTATATAATCGTCTTTATGGTTATAATAGTCTTTATAGATACCTTTTGTAAATGTATTATTTTTTTGTTATATATTTTCAAGTCTTCGAGATGTCACTTTCCCCCTCCCATCTAAAAAGTATTGTACCTGTACTAAAAACACTCTAATATGCAACAAATTAATAAGATCCCTTAAAATACTACATATTTATAATGTATTACCTACAAGTTTTTATTTTCTCATTTCTTACTGTAATATTCGCCCGAAATTTAGGGTGCCTATAAAATTTGCTCGCGACTGTATTGTTTACTTTTCACCCGTCTTATAATGACATAAAACAAACTATAGATATCTCTCTTGTTTTCTGCATGTTTCTTGATCCCCCAAAACCAATCTACAACAACGAGGGTTTAGAATGTAAGAGCTACCGCAATGATGGGATAGCTTATTGAAATTACGTAATCAAATATTCTCACCCCACACTCCTTACACGTCCTCACCTTTATGTTTCCGTACGTAAGGACATAAACATACTTGTTTTGCTGCGATTCCTTTTTGGTAGGTCATGACTTAGGAACCTCCATGATTACCAGGCCATCGTGTTGGCACAACACATGAATTGGTGTGTTCTCTTCGCCTTGGCAGAATCTACAAAAAGCATCTTCGTCAGACCTATTGTGTACATATGCTTATTTGGTCTACAATGAATAGTTAGTAGACCTACTATTATTTCAAGTATATAATCTTCTTTTAACTTTTAACTTATTTGACCCTGATGATGTTTGCCACCATTTTTTGGCCTTTTAAGGTTACTACGTGTTAATCAATGTGCGATTTGGTAATGCCGAATGAAGGACCGCGACGCCAGTAGAATCCTGACTTAGCCAATACATTTCCCGTTTCGTTTCCTTTCGTCACCGCATGACTGGGTATTCAAGACAATGTTAGTTTCCTGAACATAGAGTGGAGCTTCTTCATAATGGTAGAGTATACCACTAACGTATTCTGCTAGACTTAAGTTATATATTTCAGGCATACGTTTACTTAACCTACAATGACCGGTCAGTAAATTCAGGTCTTTACTCCTCTACGAACACTTTTACCTATCTTTGTGCTGTTGGTTTTAGCCTACACGCTTTGAGCTTACTGTGTGTCCATTCCTTGATTGGTTTTATTACTTATTATTAAGGAAAATTAACGAAAGAATGGAGAAAACGATACAGCTGTATTATGCAGTGGGTAAAACGTTCATAAACAAAAGAAAATATCAAGTGAAGGTGTTCAAGGCTATATACAGATCTACGCTAACATGCTGATGTGAATCGTGGATGATGGTGGAGAGAGAGAGAGAAGAGTAAGATATAAGCAGTGGAGATAAAATATCTAACACGTGTTAGGGGAGCTAAAAAAAATAGACAGAATGAAAAGTACAAATATAACTAAAGAAGTAGGCTTATGCCTTCGATATTATATCTACACTAGAGTTTATAGAACAAAGACAAATCGGTGAGGACATGCACAACGCATGGAAAATACAAGATCAGCCGAAAGATTTTTGGAGGCGAGAATCATTAAAAAAGGAAGGAGAGGAAGCGCAAGACGAACATGGGATAAGGTTATTAGAGGAACATTGCAGAAAGATGGAGCGACATAAGCGAATACGATGATAATGACAAATAATAGAAAAGAGTGGAAGAAATTTATAGGCAAATAGAAATAAGTATGTAGAATATCTTACATCATTGTGGTGGTAGAAGGATGTTAGATTATGTATGGGAATTACTTAAATCAGGAGTTTTTTTTATGTCTTCGTCTTATTTCCTTAACAACTACAAAGGGAAATTTCAATTATAGACTCTAATTAAGTTGTTGACTAATATTAGCCTTTGAATTTAATTTTGGCAAAACCAACGGATAGCTATGATGAAATTTCTTTTATTATTTTATATCACCTAGTTTCCAACGGTGCTTAAAACGTTGGTCCTCGTCAGACTAATAATGAAATAAAACTGTAATTAAGGTTGGCTTGTTTTCAAAGTAAACAGCGTGGATGTTATCTATCATTAATTCAATTTTGCTGTTTAGTTTCTTTGTACCTAGTAAATATTTCTAACTAACTTGAATTGGAATTATTAAAAATTACTTTGTGGACGGTAGTTTACTATGATCGTAACTTCCAAAACTTAAATAGGCCTATTCTGGCAGGATATTAATTCACGCGGACAATGAAATATTTTACGTGAAAACAAAAAACTCTATTCCGCGAGTAGGTTTCTATAGTTCGCTACTAACTTTCCGCTCGCATTATTAATTCAATTCCGTTGGCAAATTAGGGGGAGAGTTCCGTGAAAACGACATCGTTAATGGAAGAAACGGATAATTTGTCAGACGTTATTCAAACTTTAATAGAAATTTGGGCCATTGTTTTTAGGGTATGAGCAACAATGGCCTTCGCTTTCCGCTACGAACTTTCGGGACAATAGCCGAAGGAACGCGGAATGCCGTGGCAAACGCGGCAGAGTCGCGAGAACTCGTGAAATAAAATGCCAATTAGCGAATGTAGGAAGCTTTCCCTTACAAGCAGCCCAACCATCAGATAAGGTTCCTTTTTTTTTTGTTTTTTGATCATAGCTACAATTAAAGCAGCCCTTTACTACATGCTCTTCCCTCCTTTAATCCATAATAATGCAAACTATTTGAGAATAAGCATTTTTTTGCTATAGTACTTCCATTAAAACAAATGCTACTGCTCCCTATATAAAAGCAGAATTACAAATGTAGTGAGTAATAGTATGTATTGAATAATGACGAGACTTGACAACATACTCCGTGAGTTTTTTTCAACACTGAGCATATAATGTTGATTAACATTTCCCATGTTTAGTTTTAAGATAGGCGAGTCAATGATGCATTATAGAAAATTGTACAATATAGATACAAGCTAAAGTAACTTTTAGATTTTATTTTAGCCCAGATTTCAGGACTGACGTCCACAATGCAAATGTTTGTTTTAAGGGAATTTAATTAACTTTTAACTCCTCCTATACACTACTCCGCACAGTTCAGGAGATGTTTTACTTATCGCATTACGTGTACATACAATAATTCTTGCTTCTACAACTTATAAAAAAATTCCTTTCTTTATTTTTTATACCATTGTATCGAACATGTTTTTAGTTCTGGCTTGTTCGAAAATAATTTTACGAAGAGAGATATTAATTTAGGACTACAGTTGAAGCATTATAATATCGTTCTTACTTTAAATTGATTCCAGTTGCGATAGAGAGGCTATTTTTTAACTGCAATAATAAGCGAAAATTTAGAGAATGTAATGATTGTGGTTAGCGATTCTAATATCACGTATTTTTTCTTGTTATGGTAATTATACTCATGTCATAAGTGCCTTAAGGGTGTGCACTATTAGTAGGAATTGTGGATCCGACTCTTGCTTTGATCATTTACGGTAGTCGAGGAAGATTTGGTTCTGCGAGGGTGATTGAAAAGCATGAAATTGCTCAAGCATTATCTACCTATAAAAAAAAGAAAACGTTCTAAAAAAAAAATTAAAACAATTATTTTACCAATTATTACTTTTCAATTATCAAATCCTGAATGAGAATATTGGTATGATGTAAAGTACGAATAATGAGGGAGGATTCCATCTCTGCGGTAGGAATAGTCCTCATTGCTTCTGTTATTCCTAAACACGCAACCCTTTGTATCTTGCCAAGTTCAGTTATATCAGCTTGCTGCTACCCTTTTGTCCACCATTCCTGAAATACATAAGTGATCATGGGTCTAATCACCGTGATATGTGTTCAGTACATCATATTCTTATCCCTCATGTTTTTCCATGGGCACTTCTAACCAACATAAGTGTTGTCTTCATTCTGGTTCTAATGCTCTGAAGCTTGGAGTCTAGGATAGCTTTATTTATTCACTCCAGCGTTGTAAGCGTCCAAGATCATCTAAGTTCCTCCTTCTCAGGAATGCTATTGTGATCGTTTAGATTGTCGCTTGTGTGCTTTATATGCTCGGTTCATGCTTGTAAAGGGTACCGTATTTTGTCCCACGCTACGCTATTGAATTTACCCTGGGTCAAAATAAGATAAGGCCTCCTAATTACCCCAAAGTTTTTTGTCCTTTATTGTCCATTTTTGCTAGCAGCTCGTCCACGCCAGGATTCCACAGCCACGACAGTCTCTTTCGACCCGAGCTACCAGTATCTCTTCCATGATGTTTATGTAAACTGATTTGCCTTTAAGCATGCAGTATATCCACCTGCATCTTGCTTTTGTCGACCTCTGTATTCATCGGTTCTTTGGAGATTGATACTGAGAAAGTGTTATCGATTGGTCCCTCTATGTCAAGAAGTGTGCGCGAACTCACTTTTTTGGTATACAGTTGGTACTTAGTTCACCGTACGAGGTGATGCATTTAGATTAAATTAGGAGTTGTCTTTGATTACGGCTCTTCGAGCCTGAACGTAATCTTGACCCTGCTTCCAGTTTTTGCACTTTGGCCCTAGAAATACCCGACAGTCTTGCTGTTCGAATTTCGTCGTCGGACATTAAGTTAGTGTCCTCGACTGAGCCTACCCTCAAGGTGGTCTTTTTTGCCAAGTCTGACGTAACAGGCGTCTCCCCCTTTGGTATATCACCTTTTATATGTTTTCCCTGCTTAACAACTTTGGGAAGAGGTTTTTCAAAAGTTTCCTGGTCATCCATAAGTGATCCCTCGAGTAGCTATGGAAGGGTTGGTCTACTTCAGCAGAGCCCCGCGGTACTGAAGTAAAGCATTTATACAAAGTGGTGCGCCCGGTGCCCCAAGGTTGGACTAGTTGGGACTGGTCTTCTAACCAGTCACACATCCCATCAGCGTAGTCCGCCACTTTAGGATTTAGGTTTTTATTGAGGTTGTCTCCTCTCGACCCGTGCAGTTAAACCTAGGCCCCCATAACCCCCAGGGGAGATGGTATAATCAGCCGC
This sequence comes from Protaetia brevitarsis, assembly GCA_004143645.1. NCBI lineage: Eukaryota > Metazoa > Arthropoda > Insecta > Coleoptera > Scarabaeidae > Protaetia > Protaetia brevitarsis. The sequence goes on along the minus strand of RXPK01000202.1, from coordinate 3,024,908 downwards.
GGAGTGAATATGCTTCACCTACGACCGACGCCGTAGTTTCTGGTGCAACCATTAGCCACGAGCACGACGGCTTTGGTCAGAGTTTTTTTTTCGACCTTTACTGGTCTAGACCGCAGTGTTTCGCTTTCACAGTGGTACCTCGAGTACGATGGAGTATTTACACTCCGCACTGCGGTCGGCAGCAGGAGGAAGCTATGCCTAAAAGGACTGAGTTGCGCTTAGCCTGCTGCTGGGTCCGTTCATAGAGTGTCTATGATTGATCCCTCACCACCTGCTTGATATGCATGTTGGTTTTGATGTAGTGGGTGATATGGTAATACATGCTTCCCCTAGCGATTTTTCAAGAGTCTTTAGGATAAATGACATCAGATTTATCGGTCTCAAAGACTTAGTCCCAGAAGTAACTTTGGTCAGCCCCCAGGCCAGTGCAAGGCTTCGCCTGAATAAGATACCAAGATGCTGCAATAAAAGTTCCGAACCCTTTTTCGGCATAATTGGGTAAATGCCATTAGTTTCCAATTTTCAATCCAATAACTGATGGGCAATTATGCAGCAGCGATTTCTCTTACTTTATGTTCACCCCCAGATGACTGCTTTAGTGTCAAACATTGTGAAACAAGAGGTTTATTACTGCGGAAATATTAGTAGCTGCTGCGCAAAATAAAAACGACTACTTTACAACAGCGTTCGGTAAGTTATTCACCGTTACATATCTTCGGGTCCAAAGTAGGCAAACAGAGAAACCGATATAAAGTTTCTAAACTACATCGTTCCAAGAGACGAGAAAAAGAACCACAAAAGAAAAAAATAACCAACACAAATTTTACCGTAAGTTTAAAGGTTTTACTACTCTTTTTTCTTCTTTTCCTCGACGCCGTTCCGATTGAAGTAAAAATAAACCATCGAACCCTTTCCCGTCTCCTTTTTCTTCCGCTGTTGGACTGAGGAACTGTAATCGAAAACCGATATTTCACTTATGAGCAGTTTTTTTTTTTTTTAATAGAAACTTCATGGGGTTACCGTCGACGTTCCTTGGTGCAGGGCAGCGAAAAGGGAGGTGATTTAGTAAGGATTCGCATGTGAAAGTGGACGAACGTTGATGTGTAGGCGTTTCGAGTCAAATCACGTGAATCGGGCAGACCTAATCTAGCGAAATTGACGTCATAAAAAAGAACGTCTAGTCTACCTCGGTTTACGGCGAATGTATTATCCTCTGACCTATATGCGAGGCACACTGTGCTTCTGGTAGCTGGCAGGAAAAGAGGTCCTTCCCGCTTACTCGAGACGCTGATAATTCACTTTTTTTATACGGATGCTTCGGAATTTCGAAGAGTTCTCAGATAATAAAGTCGCCGAAGTTGGGATAAAAGTTTAGGTTGTTTTTCTTTTCTCTACATTCTGACACATTTTAATGTTTACTGTCGCTAAAGTGCAATATTGAATTTAAGTACACGGAAGTTTGAAACGAATGTATACCATATGCAGGGGGAAACAGAAATGACGAATAAATTTGTCAACCATGTTAGTATTAATTGTTAATGTTAAATATGAAATAGCAAAAGTTGAAACAGAGTATTTTTCACTTAAGAAAAGCTGTTGGTAGGTGCGACATTTCATAAAAGCAATTAGAATTGTTTCTTGTAAAATGAACTGCACGATCCGCTCAATGTTGACATATTGCGCTTCACATCCAAGAGATTTATCGACCGCATTGAACCTAAACTTGGAACTGTTGGGCACGGCAATATTTCTAATGCGAACAAGGACAAGAATGGTTTTATTTAAGAAGCACATTCCAATCGAAATTTATCCAGCATGAGGATAAAAATAAATACACAGATATGTATCTAATATTGCAGATGATTTTACCGCCTGTTCAAAGATTGCAAGCTTTTTACAGTAAGAAATTAACAAATTAATGAATTTCTGCTTTTAACTGTAATAATTAGGATTTTTTCCAAGAATTTTTCTTCTCCTCGCGCAGGATTCGAACCTGCATCCCCTCGTTTGCCGGACGAGCGTTACTAATCGATAATTAGTAACTGTAAAAAGTTTTTCCGGGCTGTTGAGCCGTGGTCTTGTGGAATTACTTCCGTACTGCTGTGGCCTGGCACCCCGGTTTTCGTAAATTCAGTATTTTCATGTTTACTCCGATTTGCCTTTGTCAATGTTTCGAACAAATTTTCTCTGTAATTAATGTTAATTTTCGTACAAGATTTAGTAATTGATTTGTTTAATTTATTTATTTAAATGTTCAGTTGTTTAAATTAATTTCACTCTGCAATATGTTTTGCATTTGCTCTTGTTGTTCTACAGTGTATGTCCTTCTTAGAAGTTTTCTTCGATGATCTGCGCGCGGCTTCATTACACGCAGCTGTTGATATGTATACGACTGTTTAACATTGTAAGAACTAGTTCCCAGATAGACGCAAGCGTGAATAGATATAATTTTTATTTGTTTGCTGCCATTTTGTTATTTCATTTGATTTAGAAATTTGTTTCGTTTAATTTGATTTATTTCGTCCATCAAGGAACTCGCTTGATAATAATTGTTATTGTATTGTTGTGTACACAAATTAGATATAAGATCATTTATTATTTCGTGCAGGAAGATAGATATTTAAGTTTAAAGAGTTAATTTTTTTCCTTTTTTAATTTTGTTGATTTGTAATTAGTTATTAATCACCTCGGGTCGGGTGAATAAAAGCTTTGTGCTTGTATGTAAGTTTTTCTTTTGTTAATTTACTTGAATTGTCCACGTTTAATTAGTTTGTTTTAATTTTGAAACCACGTGGATTGATTTGATCTAAAAAGAATTATCTTCCTGAACTATTTAATCTTTTTGCTTTGTTACAGGATTTAGCATTGTCCTTTTGTAATATGCAGTTTTTGATTTCGGTCAGAGCCCTATGTTCACGGTTTTTTTTCTGCAATTTGAATTTAATGTTTTTTTTTATATAATAAAATTATTGATTGTGATTTTACGTCATTCAAAATTCTGTTCTTTTATTGAAAATTTACCCTTTTCAATTTTTGGGGTAATTAAAGAAAGTCAGATTTCTTTCACCCACTTTTTACTTCTCGGGGTTAAATTCAAGTTTAATTCGCGAGGGTAACCCTGAGATTAATTGTTCTTTTGCGCCCTTTTAAATTTTTGTCCGTTGAGCTAGTTGATTTGTTTTTTCATTTTTATAAATTCATTTTGCATTTTCTTTGGTCCATTCAGTACACAGCAGTACGTTTCGTTCACAACTGCGGTGAACTATATAAATATTTACTTTCACATGAATCTAATTAAACTATATTATCAACAGTCTGTGTAAATTAAACCTTCTTTTGTATATTTAATTTGAAAATAATAAAGCATAAAAAAAACATTTGGCTGCCGTTTAGTGTAGTAAACGACGAGCCATCACGTAGGAAACTTCGACCTCGCCGCTGAAGATGTTCACCGCAGTTGTGAACGAAACGTGCGGAAGTAATTCATAAGACCACGGCTCAATAGCCCGGAAAAAACTTTTTACAGTAGATTCCGGCCGTGAAAGCCTAAGCAACACTTTGATAATTAGTAACTTTTAAATTAATTTTGGTTAATGGCATTGGATAATAATCGGATTACAATTAATTCATTCCGTTAAGGTAAACAATAAGAGGATTATAAATAAAAATAAAATATTGCCTTTGGTGCAACTAACATTGGGAGTAGCTATTTGTGATGTTTTGTAGAGAGCAAATATCTACAATTTTAAGTGGCGAATTTTTAACTTTCATATTGTATGAGACTACTAATTGAAATAAATTAATTATAATCCCGCTATTATCAATGCAATTAACAGAAATATTTAAATGCTTTAAATTACCCGTACTTACTTCAAAAGCAGTTTTATTCACTATTGTGATTCTAAAAATTAATTTTTCATATCCTTTGACTCTTCTGCTTTCAAAACCACTGTAATCTAAAAAAAAAATATCCACTTTGTCAACCATTGATCATAAAAATCAATCACTAACAGGAGTTCTGTAATTCTATTGAAAGTATCGTTTTATGAAGAATCGTAATTGTAGTCTACCATTTCAAAATAAATGATTACATTGTAACGCTTGAAATTCTTCGTTCAACGATATGTACTCAACTTTTCAATTAAAATATTTCCCACTCCCTCTGAAACTTTGTGCCAAAATGTAAAATCATATCCACATATGTATATTTATATGTCCAATAATGAAAAAATTGTACAACATTGCAAATGATTCGTTAGATAAATACGTAGAGTGAATACTGCATTGCCTAAAGGTACGTAAATTTAATATAAATCTGTATTTGACTGGATGTTACAAACATAGTATACAGTGTTTGATTAAAATTAGAATTTGCCTTTAATATATACGATATTAGTATTTTAATTTCCTGTCTCGTATAAAAGGACGATAACTTCACACGCTCAAATGCAGTCATGAATACGTATTATGTGATTATTTGAAATTGTGCTAATTTATTTTAAACCTGGTATTTATGTTAGTGTATATAAACAATATTCATTTATACTACAAATATCTACGATTACTTCACTATATTAGTAGAAAAAAACTTCGCTAAATATAGGTTCAGAATATATTTACTAAAATTTTTGGTAACATTTAAACGCAACTGGTGTATATAATGAAATTTGCAAAAACAGGTCATTTCTATGACAATAATACATTTCCATCAGAAAAGAAAAAAAACTTTGAAGGAAATACTTGCGTTCCTTCTTTCAGAGGACATTCCCCAGAATTGCTAAAAAGCTTTTTTTATTGGAAAGATACATTAACTAACATCGATCATTTTTTCCAGAAGAAACGTAAGTTACTGTCGAAGTAAACGGAAATCTATTACAATTTCCCTGCAGAATTTCGTAAAAATTTCTTAAGAGAATCTATAGAGATCTTTAGCAACTCTGCGTGTTCATTAGACTAGCGAAATTTTTCCATTCCTGATCCTATGAATAAAGTACTGAGTTTATAGGATGTAAAGAATTATCCGCTTACACAGTCTCTACTTGCAGTATTAACCGAGATATTAATTTCTAAATGATGCAATGATGATATGACTAAAAAAAAGAAAAGCTTAAATAACTCAAAAACGGCAAACATTTAGGTATAGGAATAATTAACGAATACCGACGTATTTATGGTCATAGAATCTAGTGATGAGCGAAACGGTGATTCTTAAATCACGTCGTGAGTCGTGAATGTGTGATTTACAAATATCGGTGATTATAAACGGTGATTGCGATCACTGTATTGACTCATCGACATCATATCTTAGTATAATCACGTATAATCGTGTGTACTTCTCATAGGTTGGTAAGGTTAGGAGGTGAGGAGTTTTTCTTTTCGCATTAGAGTTACCATGCACATTTTCGATTTTGGAAAACATTTATATATCAAAAGAAAAACTCAAATTTATATTTTTACAAATTTGTAATAAAAATAGCTAACATAACGCAATGCGAAAAGCAAGGATGGTTATAAGTTCTGAGATGCATTACGTAGTTTGAGAAAATACAGACAATTAGATCTATAGAAATGTTTTTTATAATTTTTATATAACTTAATCTTATTTTTATGTTTTAATAACAATTATAACACAGCATTAGACAAAGTAACATTTGACTTAAAGTTTTATAAAATTCATATAAGAGAAAAATATTGTAAATCTACATAAGTATTTCTGTAGGAAGAACAGTAACAACATGTTGCCGAAGGAATTGAAGGACCTACCTCTCCATAAGTTTAAGGCGAAAACTAAGGCAATGTTATTGAAAAAGGAGCTGTACAGCATCGATGATCTAGTCTTTTAATGTGTATTTACTTCAATGTCCTGTTTGTTATTATTCATTATTTGTCCGTGGTACCTTACATTTTAATATTATATTTTTTCTTTAATTTTTTAATTAACTGACTGTTACGCCCTTTACACACACTAATGTAATTATGACAAATTCTTGTAATGGTTTTATTACAAATATACCAGTATTATGATTAAGATTTGTATACACACTTGTTTTCAAAAATATGACAATTTTTTTTATATTCACTATTGAATATAAAAAAAAATGAAATAAAGTTAATTTCATTTTGTAACATTTACAATGATAAAACACAGATATAATTCTAAAAGTGAGCGAAAATTTAAAAAAAAAGCTATGATTTGATACTACTACCTACAATTTAGTAAAAATACTTTTGTTTTTGAATTAGTACTTTAAAACTAATAATATAAATTTAATCTTATAACACAATATCCCCTCTAGTAGCAAGATTTAAATTTCCCACAATTATTCTTAGTAACTTCAACAGAAAGACATCAAAGTAACTAATCTTGTAATCTAATCACACTCTAACACAAAATCATTGGTAATTTCGTGTTCCAATGTTGCAGTTCCTAAAAATAATTTGGGGGAAATTTAAATTTTACTACTAGAGGCCATTAGACAGTAGGTAAAAATAAATACACATTCATTATATAATTGCAGATATAATATAATTATATAAAAGAATATCAATATTTACTTTGAAAAACATAAATATATTGTAAGAAGATAACCTCCGTCATTTCTAGCTGATGTAATAATATGTATGTTCATTCATCAGTTTGATATATTCAATTTTCAATAGGCAACGGGAATCACAGTTTTAGGGTCGTTAATTCACCGATATTATTTGTTCACTTGCCAATGGCCAAGCAGTGATTGTCGATTTGCTGTGCGCAGTCGCGCCTCGCCGTTGATCGTTACCGCAATCATGAATCACTGCTTTTAGAATTCTGCACGCGCGGTCGTGATCCGTGATTCTCCAATCACCGTGAAAGAATCACAGTTCGTGAAATATCGCTCATCACTAATAGAATCCAAAAATGAATAAAAAATTATATCATTCTATTTAAAATAACAAAGTTTATATCCATTTCCGGTCAACCGGAAGTGATATTTTGGTTAAAGTATTTTACATTTATAGTTCCAAACGAACAGATAATAGTGCATCTCAAATATAAGTAGATAATAGAGCATCATAAACTTTTAATGAACCACTTAGGTGGAATATCCTGTATAGTGATTAGTAAAAAGGCAATATATTTATTTCATCCTTTATGGGTATTATCGTCAAAACAAACTATTTCAGTTTGTCGGCATTCTAAAGTTTTCTGAAAGCAAACTGTAAAGACAAGTAGTAAAATATAAATTATAATAAATTAAATTATATAAATATTTAAACTTACTGAATGTCAAAGTTTCAATAAAACATTTGAGCTTGTAATTTGCTTTATAATTGATATTTCGTCACATGCCTTTACATTTTCCTTGTAAAAAACCTGAGTATAGTTGCATACTGAAGCATGTCGTTTTACAGATAATATCAATAAAGGATGAAATGAACGTATGTTATTTTTATTCATCATTGTAGACATACAACTGTTATGATGTTACTTCATCGCTTTTTAATCTTTTGGCTAATAACTTGAAGAAGAGATAATATACTAATAGAATTGGCCAGAATGTTTATGAACGCTGATTAAGAAGGCAGACAAAATCATTAAAGCAATGAATTTCTATTTATATGTTAAGCTTCTGTCGATGTAATTTTTACTGTTGCTTATTCTTACAAACGAATAAATACATCTTTATTCCCGTCATAAATTTATATGTATCTCTAACACATTTTCATACCATTAGCCGAAATCATATTGTATACTATCCCATCGACATAAAACACCCATTTCCCTCTTTATGGGGCAATACTATGCTTGTAAAGATGAAAGTAAACAACTTCCACATCAACCCATTACACCGGAACATAAATGCTTATTTAGGCAATTACGCCTTTCTTAACTGTAGATTACCAGGGACTTTGCGTCCGCAAAGCTACAGGATAGCGAACGAATAAAAATAAATCGAAAATAAATCGCCAACAGCAACATAAAACGGGCATGGTGGATTCGAGTGCGCGCGCCAACGAAATTAAACTTTCGACTTTATGACGGGACGTCCAATTTTAGTCGCGCTATCCGTAATGGCTCCGGAGTCGCCAAGGTCCGGTGTTTTTCCGGGCAAGATATTCCGTTATTACGTCCGTCCGTTGTCTACAGATCACTATCGCCCCAGGAATGGACACTCGTAAACTTTACCGTATGAAAACATCAGCCAATCCTTCGAGCGCTTGCAATCCGTATTTATAACGTTGGCTCGACAGTGCAATGTCGTCAAGATGAGTTCGATTAAATGGGATTAGACATTGTTGTCGATGCTGTCAGGGTACTATGTGCTATGTACTATGTCTTGACGCAATTGGTCCCATTCTACAGATATAAGTCCGCCTGCAAAAACTATTATTGTAAACATAATTAATATGTAGCAGGAGGATTTTCTGGTGCCAAATGGATTAATACCGCATTCAGAATTAAGTGGTCAGGATTTCCCAGAAAAAAAAAGATGCTATTTCGTTATGCGCCAATAACTAATATTTAATAAATCAAGTTTATGTTGGAGCAGCAACATTTTAAAGGCTTTGTTGTTGAAATGATCTGTATGAAGATGTGCAGGTGTTCCACCGAACACTGGGTTTTTGATTACAGCTCTGTTTTTGATTTTAGGAAAAAATCTTTTCTACAAAAGTTTTACAGAATTCAATGCTGCATAACCCAAACGACACACCTGCCACTTATTTCTTAATGAACTAAAGTTTTATACCATATTATGTTCTTTTTTGAAAAGAATAATCCTAGATTGTAATATCTTGACACTGTTTTTATAGGGATTTGAAAACGAATGTGGTTTAAAAAATATTATTATCAATATTCTCTCCTACTAACTTTTGTGTTATATAACATGGTTTGTTAACTCACAACATAACATTTACACTTAACATACTTCGTATACATATTTGTTGTAAGTGATACCGGCTAAATAGCATGTTAAATTGTTACATGCGAATTTATTTGGTCAGAACCTGACTGCAATGAATATAGTTTCAGAAAGCCATAGAAAAAGATAAACTCTTTCAGAAGTCCAAAGGATATACAGAAATAGAGGGACGCATTGCATCATATGACATTTTTCCGTTTTTTGTGTCAAGCTGTCAAGTATTTATCGACACAATCTGACATAAGAATACAGTCACATACAGTGTTTGATTTTGATAAATAAGAAAAAAAAATAATGCAGAAAGTTAAGAGGCAACACAAAAACAACTCGAATAAAGTACGAGGAATTATTGAATTAAAAAAAAAACAAGGTTTTCGAGATATCGTCAAAAAGACGTAAATTTTGATCGAAAATTTTAGCGAATTTCTGCGAAAAATCACCGAAACTTTGAAATAAACCCCAAGGTGTTTCTTCTAAAGGAATCGAACGGTGCCGCGCCCGTCCTCCTAGCTCTTTCCGTTGTACGGCCGAACCCCAATGAAATAGTTAAGGTAAAGAATCTGTGGGCAAAGCTTGCAGAAAAAATGACAGCTCTCGGAAATATGGTTGCAAACACTTTCAATTCTAGTGGCGGCAGGTGGCACTCTTGTGCTTCGGACTCTTCTTTGAAAGTAAACTCTCACATGTTCTGTCAATGCTCTTACAGTATTTTTATTCAGTCGGAATTGCTTTTAAACGCGGCATCAGGCAAATTAAATGGATTTGATCCGTCTTCAATTTGCTTCCTTTCAAGTTTAAGATTATGCTTAGAATAACAAGTAATAGAAAAAAAAACTCTATTTTACGTGTAAATAAGGACAATTTAATTTACTTTTCAATCTGTCCTCTGATATGCCTTTCAAGAGCCGCTTCTATTTCCATATTTTTGCTATGTTTTTCTGTTTAAATCATACACTAACATAAACTGTTATATATAACAACAGCCCTGCACCTACCACTTCTATTTTACATGTTACGAATCGAATTACAGATTAGCGTAACAGACTTGTTAAGTTTTAGACGGTACGAAATTTCATCGATAACATAACATATGTCATATTTTGTTATATAACGGATGACATTCATGTCATGTTACTTAGCCGGTAGGGGGGATTATCCCGTAATACTTTATTAAGAGTTACAACGATAAAATAATCATATAACATAAATAATTCAAGAACAATAAGCGAAAAATAGTACTACAAAAATATATCTCCTGTAAAAACAAATAAACAAATAAAAATCTAACATAACAAATAAGAACTTGGTACTTTTATCCTTTTCAAGACATACTATATTTAGCTAACGGCTTCGATGGTTGCAGCTTCATCAGCTGCCCAACAAATTGACTTTATTACGGTCTGTCAAGCTATTCAGTTCTCGAACATTCCCGAACCAGTCTTGACTCTATTTTGGGTTTTACTAGTGACCTCAGTATCGCCTATCTGACTGTTGCAATATAGTGGTATGATATCTAAGGTATGGAATCTATTTTAAAGGCATTCACAACAAGGTTCTAGACTAAAGGAACAAGTAATTCAAAAGTGAGGCGTGTACTCAGTTGCCTACTCTACAGGCGAATTATGAATTTGTTAAAGATAGTTATTTAAAATGAATAATATTAGCATTATGTGCTAAAGATTGCTTTATTATAATGTAAACTTTATTTTATATGTTAATTCAAACTGACCTGGTATCCTTTTTATGTATGTTATATTTTTGCTCGAAGAAATTTTTCAGTCTCCGGGGTGTTTTTATTTCAACGTTTGGCGTATTCCCCTCAATCTATAGAAAATAACGGTATTTTAATGACGGTTAGCTTTATCTTTCAAAATTCAGGTTGGTCGACCTGTGTGATAACAATCGAAGGCTGTTGACCGTTGAATATGATTTGAATTCTCATTCTGTTGGTGGCTACCAGACACGACGGTTGTACTGTAAAAAATTTATCAAAGTTTCAAGAAGTTTTACCTAAAAAAAGTATCGATACAAATCCTGTTTATTAAATCCATATCGAATACCTGAATTTGCCAAGAAAATATTCTATAAATATCCTACGAAGACTTCCCGACCAGATAGCCTTTTCCATGCCATTGACCGAGACCGGGGGCCCATCTAACTGAACCACCATTTCCAGCACCAGAGTTTGCCAGCGTCGTGTCCTTTCCAAGTTAGTATTTTCAAGTTAGAATCACCTCACCTAAAACAGAACGGAATTAATTCAGGTCCCTTTCAATTTTAATCAGAAACTTATATTTTTATGTAATTTATTTCACCATACGAGAATTTGGGGTTAGTTTATAAGAACCGCCATTTAGTTTAGTTATTTTAGTAAATTTTATATGTAAGGGTTGTATAAAAATATCACCGAATTTTGATATTTGATAAAATAGCTATCTTTAACAAATAACGTTAATAATAGATAATCGTTTGCTATAAAAATTTAGTATTTGTCGTTTACAGATAGATGGCGCCGTTATTTATTTGATATTTAATTTATTATATGACGTTTCGATAACCTCATTTTAGTCTTTAAAAATGCCAGGAGAATTTGAAGACGTGTTTTTGTATTAAAGATTGTCTTATATAGTATTTTACTGTTTCCATTTTACGTACCTTGTGATCATTAGAGTCTCAATTGATAAGGAAACATAGCATTTGGGTAAATAAATAAAGATTTAAGTTTGTCTTGGTTTGAAACGTTTCTTTTATTTGTACAGTAAGTGTTTCACATCGATTTTCGATATTTACTTATTTCAAAATTTTAATAAACCGAGAAAGGGCTTTGAGGGTGCGCCCGTTAGGTGAGAAAAACTGCCTATTCGTTAATAAGCGTCCGGAGTACGATTCTGACAGACGATCTGGTCTCCTTTGAAGCGCCCCGTGCCACCTAGCAGGTAGGAAGTCACTTTCCACAGCCTTCTTTCACTTACTTAGAGTGGTCGCTGGGTGTTTTGAAACCACTAATTTATTTAATTTGATTTTTATTGAAAAAAAAAGAAAAAAAAATCGTAAACGGACAAGCTAAATAAAAATAATATAAATTTGAATATAATATTAAATTAGTATTGGACTATAAAAACTAAATTTAGAAATCCCGGGCATTGTGTTCTGAAAAACAGAGCAATAGATTCTCTTGTTTTTATAAACCATTTGATCTACAGCAAGTCTAGGATGAGATCCCACAAGATGCTATTCGTCATCTTATTCAGAGTATGCCTTGCGAAGTACTGAAAACTAGTAGTTGATTTACTATTTGAAACTTGCCAATTTTTCCAGGAAGCAGTTTACAATAAAATACTCGATACATATAATTCCTTAGATTTCCAGATTATCCATTTTCCACTTTCACTGGCAGACTCCATATGAACACCAAGCTGTTCCATCTTGTTAAAACTGAGTAATCCAATACGTGAAATGAATACGCACAACGCGTCATGTATTTATAAAAATAAAAAGCAAACGTTATCTCTTTTTGTAAATAGATCTCTTTGTAGAAATGGACTCGCTTCGTACCTTCAGAATGTATGTAAACTCCATACGCTTCCTTTTGTAAAAAAAAAGTCCGTTTCAGGTTTTCTGTAAGAAAAATGATATTGTTGGCAACGCCGTCGGGTAACGGTTTTATTTTCGGCTAATGCTAGCATAAATGTTATAACGTACCTGCGGTAATGGCTTCAGAGTTTTATTCTCTTTTTTTAGAAAATGGGGATCCTAATCCAATGAACGCGGGGGATTCTTATTTGGTTACACAAACAGGATTTTATGTTGGCGAAATATTTGAATTCGAATCCCTTTCTCTCCGTTGATAGAATCTTTATCCAGTTCTCAGTTTATGAACTTCGCGAACGCGCCCTTTCGCCCGGATTTCCTAAATGGTTATTGCAGTCAGCTCGCTATTTCTCGCTTCGAATACATTGGATCTTTAATTAAAAAAAACTGATTGTAAGGAAATTAGATCTCGTAATTATTATCTATTCGGCTTTGCTCACATTTAAGACAATAGGCAATATAATCACTGATTACAAAAAAATATATATACATATAACGTCAAAATTCTGAAGAAAGGAATTTTCTGTTTGTGTAAGTACTGAGATGGTATTTTTTTAGATACCCGATTAGTCGTTTCTGCGGAATACCACTTATTTACGTCAATATCATCGAAACTATAAGAAATGTTAAACAACAAGTTTGACGGTTTTTAATTTACTCAATATTTGGTTCGTGTCATGTTCAGGGTCATCATAAGATATTTAACCCGATTCGATAATTAAACCCTTTAATAAAAACTTGCCTCATTGTCTAATTATATCTACAGGCCAATTTTAACCGAACATCCCTAAAAGGACTTAAAGGTTAATTCCTATATTTTTAGGTATTTCAGAGTATTTTTTCAAGGTTCAGAGTTTCTACCATCCTTATGTCAGACTGGTATCTTCAACCTTGTTGAAAGGTCCTTGCATGCGACCGTAGTTGAATCCACGGGCCTTCAAAGGTTCATCATGGATACCTTTTGCCTCGTCGTGGAAGTAGGTAATGAAAATTTAGGAGTTGATGCTTTATTAAAACTGAAGCATTTCTCTTCAAAAATAGAAATTCTTGTCGGAAATATCAAACGTACTCCTACAAATACCGAAGAAATTAAGGATTTATTTATTATTTAATAATAATAATAATAATAATAATGATAATATATATTTGTCCAACAGATAAAAAAAAATCCAATTACAGGACAATAAAAGTACAATGCACAATAGATTATAAAAAAATAAATAAAATAGAAGTAGGTCAACTAATGTAACTAAAGTTAACAATTAGTGTAAACTTACAGTATAGCAATAAGAACAAAAATTAACTACGATTTAGGGAACAAACCGGTCAAAATGTTCGGAGAGGGATAACTTTAACTGTTTTAAGCTATTGAAATGTATATCATTTATGTGAAAGATTTTGTTGTAGTTGTTACACATGACATATAAGGGCGACTTAAGCATCAAATTAGTTCTAGCAAACGGTAAATAGAAGGCAGCGGAGGGTCTAGTGGACATTCGAGGCACCAAGAAGTTACACTGGGCTAAAAGCTCAGGACAATCGACAAAGCCCTGGGACTAGGTTGAACAAAAAACATACACTAGTACATATACGCCTATATGACAACGATGGCATATCAAAGCGAGATAGTAGAATGGAGTGGTCGAAGTTCCTCTGTATTTTCTCCAATTGACATTTGGATTCCATATAGTATGGATACCATATAAGACTTCCGTACTCTAACCGCGATCTTACCAGAGAAAAGTATAAAGATTTAAGAAGAAATACATTAGAAAGATTTATGGGAAACGGTAGCCAACAAAAGGAAAATAAGGAATAATGCCGTCGAAAGAATGTACAACATTCATGAGTCTAGTCTAGGCAGTCATTATCATGTATATAAATAACTGTACAAAACCTTTTTGTCCTGCCACGGCTTTGGTAACTTTTGTGTTCACAAATGCAGTCCAGATACCTTTCTGATTATACACCTTTTAAAGTGTCGCTACCTGTTGCAGCAAAGCAGTAATACAATTAATCCAGAGCTCTGGTCTACAAGTGCAAAGTAAATCGCTTTTGTGTATCTTCTATCTAACAAAAGGAATATGACATAGAATCATCAAAATATAACGTAAATAGTTACCCTAAGCATGATAATGATGGGAAATAACTGGTATTTATAGACGTAAATATGCTGTTGTGATACATACATAGGGTGATTCATCATAGTAGATGTAATTATTATTTTATGTACGCACCTGTTTGTAAATCCAGTATGTGATTGGGCATTAATAAATTTGCACCGTAGTCGTGGTAATTAGATGTATAAATCTATCGTCTAGTAACCGTATGATTAATATAGAGTTTCCGTGGTACTGACATTTTTTCAAAGGGGTAGGACTCAGTGTAGTTCGTATGAAATAAATGAGTTGGGGTCCATGGAGACGAGGTGATTGTTGATAAAACCTTCTTTGAAATCTATTTTATTTTTCGTCAAGTCAAACCTTAAATCATATTCCTGTAATATATCAGACATCAAAGGGGATTTTCTTTATACATCGATGCATCTACCATCAGCCTAAAAATATATAGAAGAAATTTGCTGTATTAAAGTGCCTTGGCACCTTTTCTTTTGTGGAATTATACATGTCTCTGCTGTCTTGAGTATATTGATACACTTTGGATGCTTTGCAGGAGATTTTTTTCCTGGATTTCTTGGTACCCGCGCTGTGCCCTTGATGTGGAGCCTTTTCTACATTTATGGTTTGTCACTGCGAAAAAGCTCCATTCTGAAGTATTTTTGGGTGTATGCAAGCTGATGTTGAAGGTATTATGTTTGAAAATGTTTAATTTTTTGTGTAAATAAGTATTTAACATATCGAAAACTTTGAGGTTACTTTTCATATATGAAAATGACGTTTGAAATTGAAATTTTAATATGTACACGTTGGTAGACATGGTTAGAGATTCTGTCTTATAATAGCTGGAGTTTTAAAAATTATTGTGAGAATTTAAAAATCCAAAATATACTGGATAGTAGACAATATTTGATTTAAACATGTGGTTTCATTTAACAATCAAGGGGAGAGTACATATATAATTTATGTTGAATAAATTCAAAATTTTGCTTTAAAACTCTCAAGTCTGTTAGGCTAAATACTGAGACTTTGACAAGAACTAACTGTTTAGTCCAACTATACGTCTTGAACTAATTTCACCATTTCATTTATATAAATATTTGAAACTGTAAAAATTGTTGAAAAAACATTTTAATTTCTCTTGAATTTCTATTTCTGTTTTCGTTTTATTTGATCGGTAGCATTACCTATTTAAAAAAAGTGGCAAGACGTTGCAGAACACCACATCGTTTTCAATTCGCGAATAATAATCATGTTAAGCACGTCACGGATGCCTAAAGTGAATGCGAAATGTCACGATGAAAAGCAGCAACTCAAAGGGGCACACGTGCGTGATGGCAGGCCGCGATACGTTTTTCAAGAGTTTAACGCCAACTTTGGATAATAGAGGCGTTACTAGAACGCGTTAAGAATACGTTAAATAGTTCTGGAGGGCACTCGGCAAACTTTTATCCACTTTCGCGACACACAAATGCACCTTTAGAGCGTCTCTCACTCTCGCTCTTCCTCTCTAAAACGAGCGCAAACATGCAACCACCTTTTCCCAGACAGTTCACGAGCGTTGTGCATTTACGACTGTTAGTCGAACATTTCACTTTGATTTTCAAAACATTTCGTTCCCAGTTTCGCATAGGTAACAGCTATTGAACGTAAACCAAAAAAAAAAAATCGTCTGAAAAATGCGCATCAGCTCTTTTAACGTGCGGGCTAATGTACGCCTGAAACGTACTGCATGATTTAACGCCTTTCAAGCTCGAAACATCGTAAAATTTCAAAGTTTTAGCTAGCCGTTGTTGGAGGATTATTTTTTTTTTGACCACGTAATCGCCTTTTAAAAGAACGCGTCCGCTATATATTCATCAGTGCTGAGCGGTAATATTTGATTTTACAGACAAGCTTTTTTATCAGAGTAATCCCAGACCAATTTTTTCGTTTCGCTTCATCTCATCTTCACAACAAGTAATAGTAGCAAAGTTGTTTTCCGGTGCATCAACACATTGGCTTATTGGGGGTATTCACGTTTGTAATATCGTCATATATAGATTTGTTGAAACTTTGGTAAAATATTACTAAAGATCTTGTTGCTCCGGCAAAAAAGAAAAGATAAGATATTCCAAGATGAGTAGAAGAACTAAAAGACTACCTATAGCATTATATAAATCCTATTACAAGGACTTAGGTATAGAAATACGGAAAGGGGGAGGAAAACCAAAAGCTGAAACTTCAACTTTGTTTACCTTTGATGTTCTATCATCTTTCTTAAGTGGTTTACGCGTTCTTCCATTCTCGGTATACAGGGTTTATTTATTTGTCAATACATTTTCTTGTATGCATATGCACCAATTTTGGAATATGACACTTTTTAGTGTTAAAACCAGTGATTTTACTGCTTACCTTAAGGTAGGATCACACACGACTAGTTTTTCTACGATGCAAATTAAAAAAGTGTGTTACTTGAGTGATACAATGTGCGAACTCTACTGAAACTTACAATAGGATTCTATGCACACCTATAGCAATTGTAAAATTATCTGTAAATCTAAAAGCATTTAAAATGCATGTCTGCAGACTTGCCCATATCCCTATAGCCGCTACAAATGTGCATAGAATCCAGCCATTACAAAATAATGATTGCAGTATAGCTGCATGCAACATTTTTAGTGCTACATTGAGGGTATAGTTCGAGCTTACGATTACAAAGGTTTGGGAGGCAGTTTACCTATATATGAGACCAATTAAATCCTACCCTTTCTCATACTACCTGTAGGAAGGCAAATTACTAACATCCAGATCAAATAGAATTCTCACGCTGTAAGTGAAACCTACCCATAGAAATTGAATTGAGTGGGAAGCACTCGCTTCAAGATGCGCGAAACTTCTAATTTTGAAGGCAGCCATTTTCAAAGTAGATGCTAGCGGCAACATTTAATGTGATTAGGTATACACATATAAAGTAAGAAAAATACTGACACTTGTACTTTATTCACTCTTTATGTACAGCAGAACTATTAACATTATATACATTATACACATTGACATAGTATAAATATTTTTGCATTTATTTTGTGAATGCATAGTTGAACAAAATAAAATATATAAATAAATGTAAACATGAATACAATTACACACATAAAAAGGATTTCTTCAGTTTAGTAAATATATTTCTTTAAAAAGTTTTACTTCTTTCAAATATATCTGTATTTGAAATAAGAAATTAGTCTTGTATAGAAACAAATATTTTACTTGGTTGTAATCGATAATACTCTTGGTTATAAGGCTTGTTTTGAGAAAAATATATTTTCTCCAAGAAACAAATTTTCTAAGAAATAAAAGAGAACAACAAATACTACCAGTAGTTTCTGAAAGACATTTTTTTTTATTTTACTACCGAGATTAACTAAGCACTTTATTGGTCTTTACGATCCAAGGTATTTATTTTATACCTTTTCCCAAAAAAATTCTTACTTTATGTAATTCCATAGAAGTAGCATTAAATAATTGGCTTCATTATTAAAGATTATATCAAAAAATACATTAATTTGATAATTGATATTCAATATATTTAAGTCAACTTTAGCAATTTTGTCACAAAATAACTGGATTCTGTGACAAAATTGCTAAAGTTGACTTAAAGAAAGATATAAAGAAGACTTTTCTATATGTGTGTGTAAGCTTTCGTAAGTTTTATTTGCCATTGCATCAGAGGCAAATCTCTAGGAGTAAATTAAAAAGAAGTTGATAATATGTGACAAGTAAATTAAATTTAAAGGGATTTCTTTTTCTTATTATTATTTATTTACTCAACTAAGAGTCGGTTTTATAATACACGTCACTCTAGCACTTTAACAAAAGTCTGTGTATTATTTATGGGAGCTTTAATTTAAAGTAATTTTAAAGCTTTAAAGTGACCTTATGAAACTCACATTTGTTTACGGCAACAAAGTACAATGATTTATAAAATAAAGTTAAGGTACAAATTCTAAATAAAGAGACATACGAAATACAAAAGGTAAAGTAAGAGATAACGGGTAAATGAATGTTACAAACGTAAACGAAATGAAAGAAAATAACTCCATCAAGCAAATAAATTACTTATCGTTGGAAAAATCAAATTTAGGGTGTATAAACGACGAAGCATTCGTGAAATATTCTGAAATATAAATCAGCAAATGTAAACAGATTGTAAAAAGAAAAGATGCTTGTGAGTTTGAAATAAAATATAACTTGGGTTCTTTCTTCAGTCAATTTAAATTGTTTATCGAAGGAAGATTAATTGGTAATTCATGAAAAGCTTTACTACCATTTATTGATAAATTAAGAAAGATACAAGAAAAAATATCCTTAAACCCCATGCTCCACTCAAGGGTACTACATGGGGCTACCTACTCTAATTATCTTATTGTTCCTAACATGTCATTGGTCCCTATTTTAATTAACTAGTACCTAATTACTATTGCGGAACTAGTGACGGTGGTATTGATAATATTGCGCCCGTGGAGTGACTTTATAGATCTCTCAGTATTCACCTACATTGAAAGAAACTAAAAAGGTTATTTTGACAGATATTAACAGGCACTTAGTAAAAATTAGAAAAAAAAACTTTGGTACTGAAACACACAAACAACATGCATCATACTTATTGCTCCATCTTGGAACAGGCATGATTCCAGCAACTAAAGCCCTGGTGAAGTTATCTTAGAAAAATATAGACAATTGAAAGCGGTGAAGACACATAACCTCAAACATACTGATTATTTAGTTTTCGCAATAATCTGAATAGTGGATACATCGGATTATAGTGTGTGGTGGGTGGAAGGGAATCGTCTGCTTCCTACATAGGCCCAGAACCCACTCTGTCTAAAACCAAAGAACAAGAGCACGTAATGAGTTCTGTCAAAGAGAGATACAAAGAACACTGGTACAATGCAATCAGGAAAATTCACGGAAAGAGATTTATTAAGGGACAATAAAAAAAGAAGACTGAATAGTTACTGCAGGTCACTAGGAATCATCTTCGCATTGTAGCAGGTCTCCCCACAACAATGTATACTGAAAGCACACCTACAGAAAATTGGGATCACCAGTGGAGATAACTACAGAGTGTGTAATGAGATGACAGAGATACATTCCACATTCTGTGTGAATGCGAGGGTCTGGACGCAAACAGACAGGCAAGCTAAAAATGAACCCAAAGGATTACCTAGATCCCCCAACGAGAGGTTTGTGCAGATTAGTGCAGGGTACCATGATCCTGGAATCATTTAATGGGTAAAGGAAATGGGAGAGTAAATGCAAGAAGCCAAGAGGCTGCAATGCTTCCGGAGACTCCACGTCAGGCGGCTTCCACAACAACAAAAAAAAACAGCACGTGGTATTTAACTTGGTAACTTCATTAAGTGTGTTTGATGATGGTAATACTTTTATAGTAAATTTAAAAAAAAATTCAAAAAAGTAGTGCACACTTGGGAAAACTAATAGAAAATTAAAAAGTTATTAGAAAGAAAAACTTTTGCCTTTCATGGACTACTTACTTATTAGTGTAACTGCTTTATAACCATTGACCATTGCATAAAATTGCAAATATTTCTGCTTTATTTTTGGTAAAACTGTTAAATCTATAACCATACAAGCTAAGAATATGTGAGTATCCTCGGATGCAACAAAAATAGCTACCTGTCTTGTCGCATTGCAAGTTACAGGATTTAAGATTCCATTTAAAAGCATATTTTGCACCAGTTGCAGTAACGTGGAAGAGAAATAATTACTAGAGACAATAATCCGCTGAGCTACTAAAAAAAATAAGCTATTTATGCAGTTTTCAGACGGTACGGTGTCAGTTAACCCTGCACATGTTGATTCAATATTTATAGAAACAGATGTCCATTTGCCATTAGGAAATAATCCTCTTACTTCGTGGAAATATAAAATCCCCATTATGACTGATCCCATCACTTGTGCAGCTCTTTCTTCCGCCTTCATCATGTCCTTCCAACTACGAACATTAAAGTCATTATTAAAAAGAAAAATGACACTTTATGGCCGTCTTTTTTAAAGTACATTTCATGCGCCGTTTCGTCTAGAGCTCTAGAGTGACGGATTATGTTAGTTTTAGGGGCGCCCCAAGCAGTAAAAGCTTTACTGCTACTTGAATATATTGTTCGATGAACTGTTTAGAATAACTCGTCCAATGTGCTGTTTGCACAAATTTACAAAAAGAAAAACCAAGAATATATATATACAGTACAGAAGAGCATAATATGTAAAACGCTGTGTAATAAAAGCCCAGCTCCGGCTTTGTGTACGATAAGTTAACATAATATTGAATTTTCTTGTAGGACGGCTCATCCAGTATGTAAGTCTCCTGAAACGCTATAGGATATTGTACATATGTATATAGTTCAATCTTATTCTTATTCAATCTGTAATATTTTAAACCAGGTGAGAGTATACCATATACCATTATCACAGTTTGAAGATTTTTGGAGTTACTACATTTGTAAAAGACCCGTACCTGAAAGAGGTTCTTTGACCACTTAAACTTTAAATGATGCCATTAAGACTGTTAGAGATGACCTAATAAGTATCAACAAAGCAGCTAAAACATTTGGAATATGAAAAAAACTACATTTAAAAGGAGATCAAAGTCAAATAATCTGGAAAAACAAAAGTAATAGGTTGGAATCTGACGCCCCATTGGAATCAAAGTTTGGAAAATAATATATAATAATAATTTAAAATATTGTAATACTTAATACTTATCGTTATCGTTTTTCTCGTAAAGCTGGTCACAAAGGGCTGGAATTATTTCGACGCGAAAGCCTGATATTTCTATACTTCGATTGCACTATCAGTTGGAATGTCAAGAGAAATCGTTGAAACCCATTTCGCAAACCCTGATAAGGTTATGACTGAACACGGCCTTTTCGACAAACCTGGATATATATTTAATACGAATGAGACAGGTTTACAATTAAATATTAGAGCTGAACAAGTCATGACCGAAAGAGGCTCTGAAAGTTTTGCAGGTGTTAATCCTTGCAAAAAACTATAAGCATTATAGTTCGTTGCAATCCTAATGTAGTAAGGGGAGTTTTATACGTCCTTGCATTTTCAAGGCGAGAAATGGGAAATGCGAATGACTTGATGGAAGCCACCAGGTTCTCAAATCAAAATGTCTGATAAATCAACCTATGTGAATAGCAAAATATGTATGGATTGGTTAAAGTCCCATTTCCTTTCAAGAAAACCTCATAGTAAGGTATTGCTAATATTTCCCACACTACCAACCCGGATTTACTAGAATTCACAGAAGAAAACGATACAATTTTATTTTGCCTACCCTCACATTATATTAGATTAGGATTGGGGTGGCTTGTGGACCTGTTTCACCGCGACCTTTTCAGATCTATTGTGATTTCCTTTTTCCTAGAAGGCGTTTTCTAATTTTGTCCTCTTAATTAGACCTATCATCTTTGAGAGTGACTTCTTTGTGCAGCTGCTAGCTGTGGGGTTCCCCACGCCTATTACTAGAAACCTTGTCGCTAGACCTTCACATTGGCACAGCACGTGAACTGGTGTCTCGTTCTCCTCTTGGCAGAATCTGCAGGTAGCGTCATCTACCAGTCCTGCAGCTACAAATCAGCAGACCTACTATCATTTTGACACCCTTCCTATTTTTATTCAGTAGGTCCATAGTAAATACAAAGCTCTGTTTCTTTAGGAACTTCTTTGCTTGTCTCTCTCCCGGCGATTTTTGCCACCATTCTCTAACTGATTAATGACTTTTTTTTAATTTGCGATTTGGTAGTGCCGAAAAAAGGGCCCGCTCCATCGAATGACCCTCATGTCCTCTCACGCCCGAGTGGCTAGGAACCCAGGCCAATGTTAGTTCCCTTTGGGTGGCCACTTCATTTAGACACTTCATTTAGGCAGTCCCAAATCATCTCTAACCAAAGATCATTTTAAACAAATTGCAGTTTGGCAACTATTTAATGAAAGTTGGGGAAAGTCAATCACAGTCCAGAATGCTATTTCAGCATTTAGATCGACTGGAATATTGCCTTTCAACCCCTTAAGCTACAAGAGCTACAGCTTTTGCATAATCTTCACGGCTTATAATGTCATTAGGCTCTACTGAGAATGGCAATTAAGCAAAAACAAACAATGAACACAGTATGCACTTTGATGCTCTATGCTTAATGTTGAATTGGAAATAGGGAGTGAAAAATGCATACCTTTAAAATGCATTTTGTCTTATTAATGTGCGTTAAATAAACTGATAAGTGCCCTATGTTGTTTCTTTCTACACCCTGACGGCATTATTTATTGTAAAATACTAAAAGTTTTATTCTAAGAAAATACAATGACCTGGTTTTTATGCACCTGATTGTATATTTTATCTTAATTTCATTACACACTAGCAACATAATTTTAATCAGTATTCTCAATGTTGTATTTTTGTAACTAATAGGATCCTTACTCTTATCTGTAAGCTTATATTATAGATGCTTACAGACTTACAGATAACCCTACAGACGCTGCAGATATGCACAGAATCACACCAGAATTTAGGATGGCTTAGCTTACATAAATTGTTCAATTGGTGGTTTTACTGTAATGGAATTATACTTGCGTAATTATAAAGTGCTGTATAGTTATAATATATTTGCTAATATTGCAAGAATTATGACAGACAATAATCACGCAAGGAAAAGTGTCATCGAACCATCAGTTCGTTGCACATAATGACGAAATTGCTTATTAAAATTTGTTAGCATGATCCATCGTAACGAACGGAAGTATAGTTATAGCAGTAGTATTAGAATAGAGCTAGAACGCTTAACATTAACAATGTAACAAAGTGGAAATATAATGAAATGGTACCAGAAAGAAAAATATTTCTATTTAAAAAAACCAAATAAATAAAAAGATAAAAGAATATCACATTAGTTTGCTTTTGTTGTCTTTACTGGTAATTATATTTTTATTGTCCATAGCTTAAAAAGTACATCAGATAGACGTTGAAACGTTAATTATAAACAAAAATAAATAACAAAACTATAAGCAGCTAAATTTGCTACTCGTTTAATTCCAAATCAGTTTACTTATTTTAACTTACCATAACAGTTATAAAATTTATTTACCTAAAACTATTAAGGTACATTTAATTGCAATAATTATTTTTATGGAAGCTGTTGATTTATGTCGCCTATATTAAGATTTTTCTCAAAATATTAATTTACATATCCAGGAAATATTTATGGGTCTAAGAAAGCACCGATCTAACGTAATGTCACTACAACAAATCTAACCTTATCTGACAGATCTAAATTGCCTTTACCTTTGCGAAAATGTATAACGCAGCGGTAGCAACGGCCACGCAATCACCTGTTTTCGCGATCGGCAACCGCTGCATTGCTATCTCGTCGCCGGTTGGCCGATTATTTTTAAGAACCGATTACCGACTGCGCTTCTTAGAAAAAAGAAAGTCTCGCGCGCTTTTCGCATTCGAAATACCGTCCGAAACGCCAGATATATACGAATTGGTCCGTATGTGGAGCGCGGCTCTTTCCGCGCGAGGAAATCTCAAGATCCCATTGGTGACCATCGACGGCATTCCAGTGCCACTGCAAGTCGCTGCCTCTTCGTGAGACGAAGAGGAGTAGAAGGAGAAACCTGACCCACAGTACGGTAGTCCCTGCGCGGCCAGGACAGTTGGCGCAACAATCGCTTAAGCTCAACCACGACGATTCCGTGTTTCGCGTATTTAAATCTCTTGGTGGTGTTCATTTCTCTAATTCTTTTCTCCCATTAATACTTCCTGGAGTATATCGACAGTTCTATAGTGCCGATGTGGTTCTCAGTGTGAAATATGTGAAGTGCCGCTTCTGACAGAATGGGACGCCTCACCAAGACATCCACCACGTCTGGAAGGCCTGCTATGAAAGTACATTATAGAAAACTGGTAGACGAGTACAGTTCACAGTGTGACGCGTTGAAATTCGTACCCACATTGCCGGAATACCTCTCGTATTGCTGTCACCAGTGCGGACACACACAAAAATTACAGGTAATACCCATTAAAATACACCATTCCTACGGCGAAAAGAATTCCAATCGAAGATGGCTGTTTGTTATGTAGCAACATCGAGATGAACAATTTCGAGTGTAGATGTCGCTGTATCGAAAATCGCGTAGAACAAAAAAAAATAAAGGATATATCGAAGCCGTGCTGCGTTGACTGCCTTGTTTTTGCTCGGGCATCTATAGGAATGTGGCGATAGGTACGGATACCATGTGGCCCAGAGTCAACGACCCCAAATAGTCTCTTTCACAAACCGACCCGGAGCGCATTGAATGAGCGCTGCTAGCTGCGACTGAATACCTCGTGTACACCTTCTGTGACTCACCTATTCACCATATTGTCCGCTCCTCTTCAACGGCTAATCTCGATGATGACCGTGCGCTCGTCTGCTCATGTGTTCACGTATGCGTTAATTGAACCCACAGAGATTGTGGTATGGTGTATTTGCTCATCATTAAAACGTTCCCACATTCGTTCTCTAAGGTTGTAACGAAACAGGTACCTATGAGAAACGACAGGGAATACCGTTTCAGCAAGACTAGAATTAAAGTTGTTTTTATTGAACGGCATAACAATGGTCAGCGAAGACGTTATCTTGTAATCGGCTAAGTGGTAATTGTGCAAGCATCCAGCCAACTTCACCGTGGGAAAAGAGAACTATGGGCTTATGTCCTATGGCAATGGTTTCTGATCCATGATTGACCGTATTAACAAATTCTTTTCTTATCTCAAACTAATTCTGGAAACTCATTAAATATGTACAGGGGGCTCATCTCACAGAAATTAAATCATACGTAAAACAATTATGTCAATATGAATTTAGAGATACTAAAGATGCCATCTTTACTCAAACTGCACTATTAATCCTTTCACAAACTTTGCAATAGATAATTTATTAATTCATTGTCAACACACCTAACTAACAATAATAGTTTACTTGGCGAAAACTTCAAATTTTATTGAATCGACTGACTCTCTTGAGACAATTGCTTGCAGCACTATATTAAATGCTCAAATATAACCTTATCTTCTGTTGAAGCTATGTGCACACAGGCTTCGCATTTTCAAAAATCATGTGACATTTTTTTTTCTTGAATCAGCTATTATCGATTGACAGAAACTGGTTTTAACTTTTATTCAAAATCCAACCATTTCCTTTATTCTAAAATATAGCTTACGTAAAAGGTATACAAAAAACTTTATTTTATCATGCAGTGATAAAATTCTTTCTCTTATAACCTCACCTAGATTGTGAATTTACATTGGTAAATTCACTCCACAAATGGAATATCACAGGGTAACTCTTATTTGAATGGTAATATTCCAAATTTTATTAATAATTACTATATGAAGCCGCTGCTTATTTTTCGCTGTACCCACAGAAATAAGTATGTTATTTCTTACCAAATCACTACATTTATTGGATTCTAAAACTCTTCATTGGAACAATAACTGAATGAATCGCTTTTCTACTTAGACGAGCCCCTTGTCCTCGATGAAATCTTTTGCTTGTAAATGCATTGCCCCGAAAAAGAATCGATCTCCAATCAGAAATGAATCTATCTCAAAATCCAATAGAGTACCAGATGTTATGATTCTGAAAATGAGATCTATTCTAGTTGTAAGGAATTTAAAAGCTTGGCGACTGAGCGCAATTATTTTATCACTAGATCTGGTTTTGTAAACAAGATTTTTCAGGAACTTCTTCTCCTGGGGATAAGAAGAAGTTCCAGTGGCATCACTATAATAACGACAGAACTATGACAGGGAGCTCCATACGGTTGGGGTCACAAATATTTTCTAGTTGTTGTTTCTGTTCAAATTCCAGATATATTTGTAGTGTTAAGATGCCTTCATGGAAATGTAAATCTACTAAATCGCTCCCAATGATAGCACACCGTACACTTAGACCTAGTCTAATAAAGTTTTATCTGTCCACGAAATGTGATTATGTAAACTTGGAGCATTATCCAAGCGACTAACAACTTTTGTTGCCTGCAAATTGTATATTTTATAATCATGATTTGTTGAATTAACGAAGATCATAATTTTGACGGGATCCAAAAATGCTTGGAGAAAATTATTATTTTTTATTTTTCAGTATACTGAACCTAATCTTGATGTGAAATTTTTGCAAAGTGAATAAATTATTTTGGAAGCAATTTCGTTACGCCAATAACTCGATCAATCGACTTGAGAACTTCAGTCGTTTAAAAAATCAATTTTCATTAGAAATTTTTAAGCCTCATGTATTGCAAATCATGCATCGTGCAGAGGCACTTGGTAACACCTTTTGAACAAAAAGGAAGGGCACCTCTTTTCACTTTTTAAGTACCAAATCTTTTTAAGATTAGAGGGTATATCTGTAATGTAGATATAATCGAACTAACTGCCGTACTCTGAAGACTTAAGTAGCTGTAGATACCCAATTCTTCATAGAAGGACTGTCGAAATCAGATACCCTTCTATGTTTCGGTTATAGAATCGGGTAAAACCGGATTCGCATAATATTCGACTTCAGGTACCCAATTTTAAAATCGAATACCCGAAATCGAGTATTATCCAATATCGAGCACTCCGCGAAATCGATCATTACCTGGAATTAGTGGTGGACATAATCTCTTTCTTACCATATCTTGAACTAAAATAAGTTATTTCAAACTGAATTCAAGTATCTGAGACAGAGTAGACCCGTAGTCGGCAATTTCGGATACAGCTAGGTATACTATTTACTGGGTGGAAGCTAATACAGCTGACGCTCCCTAAATCAATTACTCTTTAATTTGTATCTTTCTCTAAACCGAATTCATAATTTTGTATGTCCAACTGAATGGAAATCCATTTGTAAACGGCGTTCTCTAATTCGAATTCTTTAATTCGACCTCTCCCTTAATCGAATCAAAAGTGTCTACCTTTCACAAAAATTTTAAGCTAATTTTGGTCTCTCCAAATCGAGCATCTATTTTCATAACCTTGCAGAAGGTAGAAACATATTTAGAACAATAGTTTTGAAACAAATAGAAATTCTTTACTTTTTTAAACCTCAGTAATTTTATTTTTTACCATTACATATATAACTATATTTGAAGTGTATATTATAGTATTCTGCTTTTTCTCTTTCTTATATATACGTATATATTGCAAATTAATAGAGGTTTTTTTTTGTCTCATTTCCTTTAATTTAAACTCTCCTTGATTTGAACAATTGGAATGCAACATGTGAATTCTATATAGAAAGAATCAACTGTGTACCTTACAACAATATATAGGTATTCAGTAATCCTCAGCATTGATTAATTGAATTAAAATTTTAAATACGTGTAAGTAAACACAAACTAATGAAATTAAGATAAGTGTTACATTGAAATTTGTCACTAGTAAAATGAACGCCTTGTGAAAGGAACTGATTAATGTGCCAATAATATATCCTTGCATTCATTGAAATTAACATTTAATCCATGTAATATATTCTAATTACAAAATCACTCAAGGTCTGTCAATAAAAGTTTATCGCAATTGGCTAACTTAGTAGGAAGAAATATTTTACTTTTATCTGCACACAGCAACAAGAACTCCATATATTCAAACCACTGTTAAATATTTATTTGAATATCCAAAACCTGTAAATATTGGGGTATAATATAGTTCATTTAGAAGAATTTTAATTTCAATTCTATTAACTTAAAAAAAAACTTATTCTCAGTCTATAAATTTTTCATTATTTGGTTCCCTAACTTTTCGTATTTCCTGTTTTAGTTAAGTACTTCTATTTTAGTGTAGTTGCATTCAGTTTTTATTTTTCGTATTGTCAGAATTTGCACTCAAAATTGTAGAGTTTACATGTTTCAGCGGTTTCCACGGACCTATGGCACACAGACAGTTTTATACAATATGATAGTTTGCATGTCACTTTAATTCTACAATATTTACAATTCAAGACTCTTTCTCTTCTTGTCCATTACAGGCGGCGAATGAGTTTGGTCACGACTTAGATTTATCAACCCATTTCTTCCATGCTTTCCGATTCTCGGCCGAGAAAGACAATACGTGAAATGAAGCGACTCATTTCACGTATTGTCTTTCTCCTTCCTCGTCCTATTTCTTTTATGTTGATATACTTTTGCTTCTAGTAGATTCGCTTGAATATCTCATGGTTGGCAATATGATTGTATTGTATACTTTTACTTTAATATTTTTGCCTATTTCCCTTTTTCCGATTATGATCTTATTTAAGGCAAAATATGTTACTTGTTTTCGTCAGCCTCTGGTATACATATGTCGGCATCTATTTTCCCGTCTTCTGTTATTACACTGGCGAGATGTGCATAAGTTGTAAGTCTTTCTAGTTGTTTTCCTCTAATGTGGACTGTTGCATTTTTCACTATTTACCTCAAGATTTAATTTTTCGACTTCCTCTGTCCATATTTCCACTAATTTGTCAATCTCTTGCTACTAGCCCTATTAATATCACATCATCCGCATATAGTAGCTTGCTTATTTTGAAAGGTTCCATTTTATTGTACCTTATTATTCTTTGCTGTTATTCTGTTCTCAATCTTGAGTTTTTTTTTATTAGTCTGTCCATTACTATTACAAACAGTAGCGGATTTAGATGATCACCTTGTTTTATTCCTCTGGTCATTTCCAATTTCCTTGATGTTTGTCCAATCATTTGTACTACTCCAGTCACTGATACATCCCACATGTTTCTAATTACTCTAATCAGTTTTATATTTACGTTAAGTTGTCCCAGAACTTCTCTATATTACATTTATGTTGGCTGTGTCGAAAGCAAGTTTTAAGTTTAGAAATTTTAGGTATAGTTTTTGCCTGCATCTGTCTTCCTTTCAATGATGTTCCCCAGTATATGTATGTTGTCGTTTGTTTGTCTACCTGGTCTATATGCAGCTCGCTCGTCCTCCAATTCATTTCCAACTTCCTCTATTGGTCTCTTTTCTGTAATCCTCGTAAACAATTCAAAACAGGTGGTCGACAGACATACCTGTGTATAGCTCTGTAGTTATCACATTCTAAGTGGCATCCACTTTTATATATGGGCAAAATACTGTTATTTTCTTGTGGCTTGATATAGTTAATTTTCACTTTTGATTTATATATTCTGTTAAAAATTATTTTAATTGTGATAGAAACACTTTTTTTTTATAACAAGTTACTGATACTGACATAGATCGTAAAATAACACAGCATCGAAAAATGCAGTGTGAATGTACAATAAAAAAATACAGAAAGATTTAGTACCTTTTAAATCCTTAACTAAGTTTATTATAGTCTGTCCATAGGTATAACGATTTGACTTATTCACTAGCACTCGAACCTCAGAAAAGGAATTTAGTGTTTACCTAATCCCTCGACCACAGGTGTTTCACAGGGACGCATTCATAAAGATATTTATAATAATAAAAAATAAATCTCAACGTCTATTATAAAAACATTTATGTTCGATTTTAAAATATATATAATATGCATACATATGTGCTTATATTTTTAGGGTAGATACATGTTTTACGTTAAACTTAACTTAAATACTATGATTAGTGCATTCTATTGTATAATTATACTTTATCGGCTATAAGCATTCGTCTTGTATATATTGTAGTAATAGTATTTTATTCTCTAACAGGTGATAGACCCAAATACATGTAAACATACACACATATCAAGTAAAAATAGGAATGAATGCAACTACAAAAAATACTACTAATCATTACATTAAAACTGACTAAATATAAATCAGCAAAAAAAAATAGAATTGCATAAGCAAATAAAAGGTTTCTCTTCTCCAAATGTCTTCACTTTCCTCATGCATTCACCCCGCAGTAGCTGCAATCTTTCCGATTTCATAATTGTTCGCCGGTTATCAACTATATGAGATTTAAAGCCGTTTTCCTTTATAGCGCACAACTGCAAACTATTGCTTTCTTTCAAGGAATTGCACAAACTTTGCACTGTTGGAACGTCATTTCTTTTGTAGAACGGATACATTTCCCTTCTCATGATATCAAAATCACACATATTAATTTGCTTTTCGATTGTCCCTTGTCATTCCTAGTTTGTTTGTTTTTCGGTTTAAATACACCATTCTGAACAATTTTTTGCGCTCTTCTGTAAGACACCACAATGGTAACAATGCTCACTCAGGTATAATTACTAGTCGCAGGGGCGTGCCGCAAGGCAGTATTTTGGGCTCACTGCTTTTTGTGATTTATTTTCATGATAGTTATGCTGTCGAATGTCCTCTACTACATAATAAACCTCTTCTAGTGAATTATGCTGACGATACCTCACTTGTTGTTGTGGGTCCCATGCTTGAGACGATCATCGACTGTGGTTCTACTTACTTAGACTTACTTGAAAGATGGTTAATTTCTAATGGTTTAAGTATTAACCATAGTAAAACTAATGTGATGCTCTTCAGGACTAAAGAAGTAAATTATCCGACCACTATATCATTAAATAAGCATGACTACCATGTTCAAAGTTCAGTTTGGTTCTTAGGTCTCACTATGGATGACGGTCTGAAGTGGAGGGGTCACATAGATCTAGTTTGTAAAAAAATTAACTCGCTTTGTTTTGGTATGCGAATGCTTCGCGATGTAGTCAACGCTGATGTTTTGCTATCTCCACCTTAGATTTGGAATTATATTTTGGGGTAGCAGTAGGGACCTAGATCGATTCTTTGTTGTCAAAAATAGTATATTTCAAACCAAGGGAGGAAAGTGCTCTATAGCAGGCCGTGAGCAAATATTGCCCAAGGTCTGCATAGCACTTTCCTCACGTGGTTTGAATACTATTTTTTCCCAGCCAGACCAATTTTAACTAAATGTGTAAAATAATAAAGGCATACCTGTGAGTGAAATGATAGATAGTAGGCTTAATCTATCAAATATTTTTTGAGAACTGTGAAGTTAGCCTCGTTTTAAAAGTGTTTAATAATAGTTTAATTGAATTTTTTTTTTTTAAAGTGGTGTTAACGCCTAAGCTATCTGTTTAGCTTGTCAGGCCCCCGCAGAGCCCAAATCTCCCTCCTAATCAACATTACGACCCCGGAAAAAACCGATTATACTATATATATTATTATTATTATATTATTTAATACCTAATAATTAGCAATTTTCTCATAAATGAGCTCAGACTGGGCCGAATGTATTAATGTCATCTATCAATAATGTCACATATTATAAGATGTACAGTTTTATCATGTCAACGTTACTTACTTTTCCTCCCTAAGGAGGTAAAGTACAACTTTCCGCCCTCAAAAAGGGAGGAAAATGGCCACTTCCTCCTTGCTAGGAAAAAAAACCTGTGACGTTACGGCTAAAGTATAATCAGTTTTGTAGAGGTCATTTTAGAGCAACTAATTTTCTAACGAGTATACATTCAAGATTATCTGCTGTTTCACTGGTCTAAAGATTTCGTGCACTATCAGCATCATCTGCTATCGCATCACTATTTTCAATTAACGAAATATTACTACCCAAGTATTCACCGTTTCTTGAATGTTCATCGACTGCCCAGGGCCTCCACATGTTTTTGTTTCACAAATTTACACTTTGCGACAATTATCTTTCAACTATATTTTCTTAGTTATTACGGTGTTATATATGTTGATTATAACAAGTTAATAAATACAAATTAGTTAATTAACAGAAAGGGGTGTGGATATTTTAAATATACCATTAAAATGCTATTACACGTATATATGACCTATGAAAAGTTAATTGTTTAGTTTAGAATAATGAGATAAATTGTAAACGGTGCATTATATTAAGTAAAACATAATTTTCCTCTACTTAAGAAAAGTCCGAATTTCTCCTAATACGGGCCATTACCTCATTTGCATAATTTTACGATGCCTGGCACAACAGGTAGTAGATAATCTTCCGTAATGCTTATTAGTCAAATCCTTACATCCATGGACAGACTATATCATTCCTTGGATTTAGGATGCAATTATAAAGAGAGCAATATATACTGGCAAGCTCACGGCTAAGCTATTCCAGATATCTTTGGCAAAATAAACACATTTCTTTATTTTTCTATTCTATCTTGTCTGTATTTCAACCTATAACTTCCACTCTGTGTAACCACAGAAATAGGCGACGAAGATTTCTAAGAAAATTGATTTGTATCTGTTGGCAATTGCAATGTTATCCCTACTATAAAAACGATCTAAATTTGGAATGTGGTTAGTAATGTTTCAATCTAACAGTTTCATGTTCACCACAACATAGGTAATATTGTGTAATGGAATAACTATGAATCTACAATATCTGTACAGTTATATAAAAGCTAACAGGACTCGTCCCAGAGAAAAAGCAAGTTTCTCGATCGGAATGCAAACAAAAATCGGTAGCCATTATCACGGAATTGTAATGTTAATGGTCTCGAAATAGAGCTTTTCGGATCGAAGAATTTTAAGTATGCGACGATAATCGAAATACAGACTGCCCATATTAATACAGTCTCGTATATATACGAGGAGGGAATGCAGCTGCATTTTAATCCGGCACCAGCCATTAAAACCACAGCGAACCAGTCGAAATAATGAACTGTAACCGATTCCGCCATTAACAAAGTTTCAAGGCCACCCTGTTATAAAACGCGTAGTAAAACAATCGCCGTCTTCGCGGCGGACAAGCGCACGCTTGATTAGAATTCATCGGCTTGAGAAGTTCTTCACTTGTACGTTCGTGCATGTTCCCAGATGTAATGCACTAGGAGTAGACGCCATTTGCCGGTCATCCACTCGACCTAGGAATGCACTCGGAGGAATATTTTTTCTCTTTCCCTTGTTATCGACGGATACCTTTACAGTTTAATGGTAAAGTTATTCCGTCTATTCGAAATATTTGTTCGTATTCAGACGGACGTATACGTTTTGAACGCGCGTAATGGAAAATAAAATACGACACAGAGATGGTAATCGGTCGTCCGGCGTAATTAATTATGATTACGTTCGATTTCCGTGATACAGATACGTTGTGGACGTCCATCTTGCATTTTAAAGACGATTTAGATTATCGTTTAGATGTTTCAGTTATTGCTACTAGAAATGTTATCTAACTGTTAAATCGCGTTGAAGTGAACATAAAAGAATGTTTCTTCCACGGAGTATTAAAAATAAAAATCACTACTTTATGGATGCTTTACATTTAGAGAGTGTTGCGATGGTTTCAACATCATTTTCATGGTGTTAATATACAGGGTGTTTAGTCAAAAAAAAAGAACATGTTAAATTTTGTTTATTTGTTTAAAAATGCAATCATTTCAAAGTAGAGAAGATGGAAGTAATCGGAAATATTCGGATATAAATACGCGGAGATACCAATTGGCCCCGGACAACAAAATATTTCAAACAAATTTTATCATGAAAATTTAGTTAATCCAATAAAATATTTCCTTATTTTAAAAAAATAAAGGGTTAAATGAATAAATAATTTGGTTGAATTAACTAAGTAATTACCCATATTTAACTCAATATTTAGTTAACTTAAACAAAATTTGGTATTACCAAATACTATACTTACTTCCGTTTTGCATAGGATAATGAATATAATGTTGGAGGTTCAACGTTTTCAACATTAGAAGTATGAAGTATACAAATTTCAATAAAAAAAATTTAAATACAAATGACGCAGAAATAAAACTTAAAAATTTTAAACCTACGGTTCAAAAACTTTCTAATTTAGTAATACAGATTTATAAATGCAACTTGTAGACAAAGAACTGGATTGGAAATACTTTGAAATGCATGAGAAAATATGAACAGAGAAAATATATGTCGTATGCATGGAACTACGCCTATAGAAGAATCTTATATACCATAGACTTTTCTGTTTGAGGTTATGTTTTGCACGTGCAAGCGATACATGCAATTTCGGGTAAAATCGGCCAAGATGATCGATAAGATCGAAGCGATAAAAAGGGCCCTGAAAGAAATCAGAGAAGATCGTGTTTCAGTCGGAAATGCCTCTAGAAGGTACGAAATCCCATATGCAACTCTTCAAGAACAAATAAATTAAACTTCTTTGCATACTTCTTTTAAGTTGTTCCCATTACCATTTTTTGGTTATCCAAAAAGAACAAGCAGGCTAACTAAATATTCTTGCACCCTGACTTCAACACCTTTAGAAGAAGAATTAGAAAACAAAGAAATGAAGAGACAAAGGAAAAACAAAGTTGAAAAGGTGAAAAGAAATATATGGCAATACCACGACCAAAGTTTTGAAGAAAAACAGTGGAAAAAAAAACATAAATCATCAGACAGTGACGTGTGTGCCGTGTGTTCAAAATTTGGTTCAAATGAAGTGTGGTGGAAATATCGCTCATGTAGCGAATGGTCTCATGCACACTGCACTCAAGCGAATAGTGCTGCTACATACATTTGTATAAGTTGTTGTAACATGTAATTTTCTGTTCAAAATAAATAAACATATCAATGTGTTTTATATAAGTGCAATTCTTGATTTTTACGCTACCA
The DNA here is from genome assembly GCA_004143645.1 of Protaetia brevitarsis. Classification (NCBI taxonomy): domain Eukaryota; kingdom Metazoa; phylum Arthropoda; class Insecta; order Coleoptera; family Scarabaeidae; genus Protaetia; species Protaetia brevitarsis. The sequence goes on along the minus strand of RXPK01000202.1, from coordinate 2,989,712 downwards.
TTCATTCATCTTCCCGTTAGGGTGGCACTGAGCGGGCACTTGACTTGGTGCTCATTGTCCCATCCGATTGATTCTCTTTAATTTCCACTGGCAGAACTTTGTGTTCTCTATAACCCGTACTTTGCCCCAGTGATAACTTGAGGACCTTCGAGGCTGCCAGTAGATAATAACATCCGAAATATTTTCTGCCTGAGGTACCTTCATTTCCTCACTGTGCAGGATTACATGTAAGCTGTTCTCCTGTATTCGAATCTTTTCTGCACCACGGTTCGGTTAACGGCTTGTTTTATAGATGCTTTTCAGAGGCAGTGTCCATTTACCACCCATAGATGGTTTTAAACTTCTTTTTCTTAACTGCGGCTGAGTAGTTATCAGAGAACACTACCATCCCCCATTCCCTATCGCGTTTGGTATGGGTTGCTTCAGTTCGACTCATTTCATACTCGTTCTTGATCAATATACCCGTGAGATAATTACCGAATTTTTCATATACATAAAAAATATTGTTTACAAAAAAACTTTATTGTCTGGAGTATTTTATTCTAGTAATACAATCTGACGGTCTTCGATGTGCTTTAAATAAAGATTTTGAACATTAGAACCAAACATCAGAAAAAGTTGACAGTCAATTCTTCTTAAGTGGTCGATATTACTCCGCTCTCCACTATGTTTGTGTTTGAAATAAGAAATTATTCTTATTTAGAAATAAATATTTTATATGGTTGTAATCGATAATATTTTTGGTTGTATGGCTTGTTTTAAAAAAATATATTTTTCCAAAAAACAAAGGTTTCTTCTAAGAAATAAAAGAGGAGCAACGATAAGGGGGATTAAGATATATTAAAGTAAGAAAAAATAAATGGTTTGTAGAATTAAATTGTTAATTGTCCTCCCATTTAGTTTTATTTAAAAAACAAAATTCTTTATAACATGTTTCGCGTGAGCGGATCTCAGGTAATTGTTAGTGTTTACCATGTTAAATAAGGTGGAAAACACTCCTTAAAATTAGCGGCAGAGAAAATGTAATTTTAATGTAAAACAACTTAATTAATGGAGAGAGAGAGAGAGAGACGCGAACTGTGTGAAAGACCGATCTTTCAGTTTTCATTTTCAATAAATAAACAAAATAACAAATATGTAGTTCAAGTAAAAGTCTTATTTTCCCAACCAAAGCTAATAATTGAACTAAAAGTCTATTTTGGAGTAAAATTCAAATTTCATTGCAAGACCAATAAAGTTTCACTTTATTTAAATTTTGTACCAAAATATTTTATACTTTGGCTGAGATGCAATTTTTCAACTAATAGTAAGTTTGATTTAATTTAGTGAACGATTTTCTTGAGCCAAGACCAATAAAACTAAGAAAAAAGTCTTGAAGATAGAGCTACATTGGATTGGATACCTTTTTAGTATCCCCGCATATTGACACACACAGTTTGTATAGTACACGTTCTAAAGGTATTGGAACGGAGTATGCATGTATATAAAGCGAAGTAGCGCATTTTATACTTCCTACTATTTCCATTTATTAATTAACGTAAACGTATTCCTTACTCTACTGCTCTACACATACGAGCAAGTACTTACGCAATATTCAATTAATTAATTAATATCGGTCTGTGAACTGCCCCCGTCTGCGGTTAAACAGGGTATAACGATTGAACTATTCGGATAGGGACTTCTGTTGTTTCCATTGACGTATTGCTACAAGGTTTTACGTCGTCATGGTATTAAATTTGACTAATTCGATGAAAGTCGATAAACACGAATGTAGCTTCTAATAATTGTACGTTTCAATGTTGTATTTATATTAGATACTAGAAACAGAAATTTATGTTAAAATTTTGACTTGAAATATGTTTACTGGGGTCTAAATCAAGAATGTAAAAAATGAACGAAACCGAATAAAGAGCAGTTTTTTTTGATATCACACATACGACTAATATCTACATATCAAAAGCATCTGAAGGAATGTTTACTTCTTGTTCAAAAAAAAAAGAAAAAAAGAGTTCGGATGCTAACTAAACTATTTGTATTTGCACCTAAAATGGATTGAGGCTTCTCTTTCTTGTTAGCAAAATCTGTAGCTGCCTTTGCCAGGCCGAGATGTATTACCATGTACAGGTCGGGCTATTTATCATTATAAATAGACCTACTATCATTCTAACAGTATTTCTGTTTATATTCTAGTAGAGTTTTTTTTAATATACTACTACTTGTTATACAAAAGTTGAAAGTCTCCTGATTTTTCTATTGCTGGCAAATGGAGAATGTATTTCATGAATTCTTGACAACTCTTTTTACAATTCTTTGAAATTTTCTATAATGTGGTATTAATTCAAGATATCCAGCATAAGATAAACTTCGTCAATATTTTTCATTAGATATTGGTTTTTAAATCCCTTAATATTAATTACTGAATATATGAAGATAAACAACTATTGGGCCTAACATGTGGCCTGACGTTCTGGCTGAGAAACCTTTATACTGTTGACGGATTCTTTTGGACAAATTACTTTCTTATGGCAGTAGGGAGACCCAACCATACCTAATCGAAAGGTATCAAATGGAGGAGCTCGGAAACAGTGCGTCAAATATACAACAACTAACACGAGGGCTACCGCAAGGGTCAATTCTGAGTCCCTTACTATTCATATATACCAATGACTTACCTTGCAATATATCTTCTTTCAACTACAAATGCATTATAGGAACTCGTTCCTTATAACAGCTGACACTAGTGGCGACCTGAAAAATAAAACAGAAGTCGAGCTGAATGATACCCAAAAGTTGTTCGAAGTAAATGGATTAAATGTAAATGCAGTAAAGAGTCAATCCTTGAGGTTCTGTGTTAGGAATGATCAATTGCCGACGAGCTCTGTGTAGTATATAGACTTAATCCTGAATAGTGAGCTGTCATGACAGACTCATATTGATGAAATGGCGACGAAGCTTTCATCTGCGATAATTACAATAAGAAGATGAAGTGATGTAGCAATCACGATGTAGCAATGATGATCTCCAGAGTAGAATCATGTACGGTATTCTTTTCTGGACCAAATCACCTTCCACTAACAGAGTCTTCATTCTTCAGAGCCCTTTGTTAACTAAAAAAAGATGAAAGTTGTCGAGAGTATTTCAAAACTGAAAAATTACTGACCTTAGCGTCAGTGTACATACTTACCGCCCTAAAGCATGTTCTGGACTATCACCACCACTTTCCTGCAAATGGTGAAAATCACATACAGTAATGCGCACACTGCTACGTTAATATACTGACACGGGAATATGGGTGCGTATCGCCTCTACAGCACCCCTGGCTAGCGAGAAAGTACGGTGACTTATCAACACAACGCAAAGCACTTGACATATTGAATTCTTTCAATTTTATTGTTAATTTGTCCCTATTTCCTATCATATAAAGTAAATAAAATACACACCGTAAATAGTATGCTTTTAATAAAACGAATATTTAAAAAGATAAAAATATTAAATATCTAAAATAATGCCAAAAATAAATAAAACTAAAGGTGTCTCTTGTATTCTAAAATAACGTAAATATCTCCTGATTAAAACGAAACTTAAAAGATATTCAGAATTAGCCAAAAGAAATAAATAAACAAAAATTCAAGGAACTAATTTAAATTTAAATGCTCCAATCGGCCTCCTCCTATTTCCAAACAAAGAGCTACTCGATTATAGATATCCCGCCTAACATTGCCGAGTACGTCTGGTGTAATTGATTCTAAATAATTAGTAATTTTTAATTGTAATTCATTTAAATTGTTGGCCTGTTGCTCTTCAAATCTGTAAATTTTGTGATTTTACATAGCACTCAAAGAAAAAAATCATTCGGGGATAAATCAGGTGGATCTGGCTGGCCAACTAATTGTTCCTTTTTCCGAAAATGATTCGGTTCACCGAAAGTGGCTCTAAGATATTGTCGTGCCATTATACTGTTGTGGGCAGGGCAGCCGTCTTGCTGAAACCATACATTTTCTAATTCAACATTTGGTATTCTGCGTAAAGAGGGAATAACATTGTTTTCTAACAGCTCAAGTATTTGTATGTGTTTAACGCCCCGTCTATAAAAAAAGGACCAACGATATTATTTCCCAGTATACCAACCCACACATTTAACTTTTGAGGGCATTGTGTATGGGCGGTATACGTAACTTGTAGATTAGTACGTGATCAAATATCGCACTTGCACAGGATTATTGTGCACCATGCAAAGGAAATGTTGGCTCGTCTGTGAATAGAATATTTGTTATAAAATCTTCGTTTTGTGCAGATTTTTCGATAATATTTAGGCAAAACTGAATTCGCTCGGAAATATTTCGTTTGTTTTTTGAATATGATAACAGCGGTATTTTTTTGAGAATCCTCCCCACAGTTGCACGCGACACACCTACTTGTCGATTTATTTGCGTTGTTGTTTGTGTAAAATCATTTTCAACGCTAGCGCATATCATCACGTCCCGTTCTTCATTCGTATTATTTTTTGGTTTCTTATGTTCAGATGGTGAAACACATCTGACTCTATAAAAATTATTTGCAAAGCGGCAAATTGTATCAATACAAGGAACAGGCCGATTTTCAAAATTATATCTAGAAAGACCTACAATTGATAGGGTCGAGTGACCTTGATGATACTACTTTACGATTTGTACTTTTTCCGCCAGTGAATACTCCATTCTATTCTACACTCTCCTACAGGTTTATATGCAACTGATACGTCTCAGCAGTGTTGCCAAGTGACAGAAGAATAAAATAAAATGGCGACTGAAATTTTTCTCGGCGAGAGTGACGCTACTTGGTTTTCCTATACTTTGACGTAATTTAGTCTTTTTGTTCAATGAATTCACTAGATTTATTACTAAAATTTAAAAAAAAATACTAAACTTTTCACTAGCCACCAGAACATAATTTGTGTACACCAGACGTGCTTTCAATACACCAGATTTAGTGGAAAATTCACCAAGTTGGCAACACTGCGTCTCAGGCACATCTCGGGTTCGTCGTTGTGCGATGCACACTCCCCAGTTATATTCTCCTCTCTGTATATTAACGTAGCCCTGTGAGCAGTATTGTATACGATACAAGACATAAAAACAATCTCAAAATTGCGTACCATAGGATTCAAGTCTTGCAAAGATATGTGGATTACCGAAGACCGAAAATTTACAACAAATTTAAGCCTCTCCACCGTCCTAATAATGGTGCTGCCGTCAAACAAGCAAAAAGATGTCTTACGGAACGTGGCTTCTTGAAGATTTTTTTTAATATCAGATATTAATTAACCAAATACTTACACATTTATACATATTATGTCATCTTTCTCTAATACTTATTATGATTTGTTTTTTCTTCACCATTTCAGAAACTAAGAACTAAAAAAATTGATTAAAAATGGAAGTCATTCACGTTAAAACGGGATACCCTTGAATTCCTTATTTTGCTTTAAAACCACCATCATTTTTTTTTTTCCAACTTATTGATATTCTTAAGCAAGAAATTATGTATTCATTGCGGATATGCAACCCTTGTATCACATAATTTTTGCGACTCGTTTTTTACAGGTTCCTTCCGCTCCAAACGCGTATTCACGGCGCCCTGAGCACGTGAAGGGGCGTTTCGGTTCGCAAGAAAGAAGAACGGGATTCTGCCGTAGACAAAATAAAGAGAATCCGCGCTTAAAATTGTGAAATCTTCCTCATTTGCATACTTTTCCCCAGCGCTCACGCAGAATATAACCGTTAGCATATACATATTTATGTGCGGAACGTTTTTAACGCTTTTTTGAACTCTTTGTTGATGAATTACAAACGGGCAATTTGAACTCTCGCGTCGGAAAACCCAGCCGGGCGCCCGGGCCTATTATTCATTATACGTTTCCACGTTAAGAAATTTGCCGGCTCGTGTCAAATTTGAATTGGACATAAAACGTAATCAATCTTTCGTTCTAGTCTGAATTATAATGTTCTAGATTAATTTTCGACGGCAAAGTGGCCGCGTCACATGTAAATTTCACCGGCGATGCATACTAAATAAATTCCGAAATGACAGTGAACGATGGGCCCTTAAATTTATTAAGGGTTCCGTTTCACGCATCAGCCTCGATGTCTGCACGAGTTACGCTTTCTGCTTCTGTACTGTTGAATACAATGTGAGATGGTCTGAAGATATCGGTTACATTCAAACTATACAACGGTGAATGCGGTGATGACTTGCAGTAAAAAAGACTTACGATTTTTGTCCTGTTTCATTCATTACACCAACGAAGTGTCGTCATTAAACGCTGGATAACCATCTAATTTAAAATCATATAATAATAACAACGCAAATAAAAAACAGCTAAACAAAGTATAACTTAAATAGAACTATTTATATAGCGTTAGCTACATTAACCTTTGTTTGGTACATGGGTCCAGCCATACCTTCTTCGATTTCAATTGTAATTTAAGTATACGTCCTATTGAGCTAATCACCTGAGATTTTGTGACTTTTCCTAAAGTTGAATTAGTTCCATTCAAGGATAGCTACAAGGATATTTTAAAAAACATTAGTACCTGGCTCAAACGCCTATGTATTTGATATATACCTCACTGCATTTCACTTCGTTTTGGTGATTTTCAATTCGGACTGATTCTTATATTCTAGATCTAGCACATCATTGTGCACACATAAGCGTGAATAATCGCCCGTACAAATTATTATCTACGCTTATACTTGCTTTTACTCTTTAATCCACTTACTTTTTATGAACCTGAGGGGCTATTAAGGTAGTTCTGGCAGCATTTATATTCGAAAACATTAAATGAACAATGAGCTAATATAAATTCTAACTAAATTTTCAGTTTTACAATTATTATATGGTACCCACTAATGTATCTTGCAAAAATGCCTTAATCTTTCTTCTTGGCACCTTCATTCTAATTACTAATTTTCTAAATCCTTTTTTTTAACTACTCATCTCCAAATTGAAAATGGAAATAGTGAGAAACAGAGATCTGGTAAAACAGCGACATGACTTCCGTGAAGTTCAACACTGAATGGGTCAAAAACAGTGAAAGAACATAGTGGAGAGGGCAATATAGGGCCTCTACAGCAAGAGAAACCTGTGCACGTTAATAGCACTGGTTGTCCGAAATGTTTTCAACTCCGCACCTTGAGCTGTAATCTTAGTAGAGTTGAGTAGGAAAGACGTTGCCTCGTATTTGCATAATATGATCACCAGCTGCTTGAAAGATAGAATCTTTGGGATCGGGGAGTATACTTCAAAGGACATCACGGCCGATGTGCCCAGGGCTCTGTACTCGGCCCTACCCTATTGTATTGGAATTTGTATTATACGTGACGTAGTATACATGACGTCTGGTGGGATACGCGGACAGCCTGGCAGTAGTAGTATGTGGACAGTCCACTCAGAAGATCAAGGCTGTGGAAAATGCCACAATCAAGTGGCTACAGAACAGGAAATTGGAGATCGCCACAGAAAAAAAAAACAGGGGCAGCTCTTCTAGTACGGGATCGAAGAGCAAAGGGCATCAAGATGAAAATAGGAGATAACAAAATAAGCAGCCGCGAATACATAAAGTACCTAGGGGTCTACTTACATGCAAACATGAAAATGGGTATCCACATAAGAAAAACTGTGGAGAATGCCACCGACCTTTACAAGGGCTTTGCAAAGATCGGTGGATTCATGCCGAATATGGGTGGACACCGCAAAGGTAAACGTAGAATACCCACGTCAATAATGTAGTCTACGTTAGTGTATGCAGTACCTGTTTAGGAGATATGCATGCAGTACATGTTTAGGAGAAATCACTCCGGAGGAAATGTAATAAGAGATTACTTCTGAGGGTACATAGAAAAGTAGCCCAAAAAATAACTGAGGCGTACAGAACCACATCTACAAAAGCGCTTCAAGTGTTGGTCAGGACCGCGCCTATCGATCTACAGGTAGACCAAAGGAAAGATGTGGCTGAAAGAGACAGGAGGACACAGCGGATGAGCTGCTAATAATCTATTGGCAGGAGGCCTTGGAATCAGGACGAAGGAACAGCTGAATAGATGAAACCCTTAATCAAAGACCGTGGATAACTAGGAAGCACGGTGATATTGATTATTATGTGACGCAACTGCCATCACGGCATGGTTGCTTCCGAGCCTACATTTGGATATTTAAAAGATAGAAAAGACTGCCGGTATTGTGAATTGAGAGGCACCACTTTCGAGTGTGTGAAATGGGAAAACGTGATAGTTGCTACAGAAGAAAAGACAGGCGTACTGACCCCGTAGATCCTGGTATAGCAGATGTAATCATCGCAGAGCTCTTTGGAAGCGGTTAACCAACTGGTCACGTCGGTGCTAAGAACTCAGGAGGTAGACGAGAGAAAACCAAAAGGAGCCGACCATAACGGAGAGCCCGAAGATCTAAAGGCAGTCTTTCTTTGACGTAATGCCATAGCAGTTTCAGGAGAAGGTATCTTACACACTACCATAGAGACTTTTCTTTTATTGGCAGAAATCCAACACTATTCGGTGACAAGGGCCATCGAATGTCTTGTCTAAGATTTTCCCCTCTCTCGTAAAAAAAAGCTTTTATTAACACAAATATAGGGTTTACAAGACGATTCAAAACTATTTGCTGTGCATACTTGAAGGAATAGTCATATTATTTCTTAATTATTTTTTAATCTACTGCAACATAATTGAAAGTTAAGCTACTTATAGGGACTTAATTTCGTACTTCTAAAGCTTCTCAAAGCCATTGTTACCTGGCCAGCTGCTACCATTGTTCTGGAGAACCGCAAAATCCTAAAAGAAATATTTACCACTTAAGGGCACACTCCAGTGATTATTAAAGGAAAGGTAGAACTCGAGGGTCGTTGTTGCTTCTCAACAGACTATTATTATTTCAATATAGTCCGCTATGCTAACATTTTCACGTGCAGATAAGCAAGTTCTTTTTACCTACAAATGCGATTGCGAACAACTCACCAGTTCATTCATGCCGGGAGCCCATTCGATTCGCATAAGAGAGCAATTTCTCCATTGTCCGGTTTGACAAGGATGCTTGAGAAGCTGGTCTGACGGTTCATTATTCCATTCTCGTTGATATACTACCTTACAGGGGGAAAAATGGCAGGTCCTGGTATATATTCGTGGGACGTCACGAATTCTTATATCTTTCGCATCTTAGTATCATTTCAGCTGTCCACCTTCAATGTGAAATCTATTTAACATCGATTCTCTTTCTCGGGAATGACCGCCTGACACCCAAACGGCAGCTGAAACAGAAATAAAAGGCGTTTCGAAATCATCGGGCAGAAAAATCTTGACTACTTTTAAATTTCAATGGATATTAATGATCTATTGAAGCGTTTCGGTGTCAAGATAGAATATTGAGGTAGTATGTCGAGTTTGAAGAGGTTGAATGCTTTTGTATTCCTACGATATGCCTTTCTAATGCCTGGATATTCTATGTATACTTGAATGAATGAAAGCCTTAGATCGCAGCGGCAGATTGAGGGAACTTATCTGTGTCAAATAGTAAATCAATTAATTTTAATTGAATAAGATATGATATGTGGGGTTAGTATACAGTGCGGAACGATTTAATCAATGGGATATTCAAATGATAACATATTTTGTTGGCGCAAACTAAAGCAAATATTGAAATTAATTTATTCGTGCCATAGTTGTCATAATGTGTAATGTAAAGTATTCGATTTTCGTTTCAATAACTTAGGCATGATTGTGTATTATGAGTACTATTATAATGAATTCACTCCAATATAGCCGATTCAATCACAATAACATAAATAAAAAATTTAATGGTTAAAATGTTGAATACATTTTACTCACACGTCGCAGAAAGATATTAAATTGTAATGCCTGTAATATTTAATTAAAAAACACTTTTGTACACTATAAACGATAATTTCTGAAATATTTGATCTATAACTTTATAATAATATGCTTTTTTATAAATATAAACTATATATTAATTAATATGTAAACAAAATAAATTAATAAATTGTTCATTCCATTTCGGTTTATTATTAATATTTTTAAAAGCAGTTACGCGTTTCGGCAGATCAGGTAGCTGCTTTTAAAGATATTATTAATATAAACCAGAATGGAATGAACAGTTTATTAATTAATTTTGTTTACATATATACTTATCCATTTCAACTAGAACAAATTAATATATTAATTAATATTTTAGCCACATATTATCAGCAGTGCCATGCAAAAGTCTATTATATTTTTTAATTTTATAGTAACTTAGGCATCTCCAATGCTAGTATCGCTTATCTGCAGCTCAAAAAGTGCGCAGAATTTTAAGTTAACCAAATATACTTTTGGTAAATGAAGTTGATATTTTTGTTGTCTTTTTTACTTTTTAAGTCATTATGATTTTCATTACTATTTTATTATACTGATTAGTGATGTGCTTAGCGAGGGATTCTTGCACTCGATTATATCAAATGAACAATCAATCGTTCATTAGCTTATCGAGAACTCGGAACTCGACAGAGCGAAGATTCCGCACACTTATACACTCTATGCGTCTATATAACACCTGTGTACTCTTTGCGCGATAAATAATCTGAGAGGTTTTGTGAAACATGCGGCCGAAAAGGTCGCTCGTTAAGCACATCACTAATTCTGATTATATCTATAATTTTAATAGTTGGCAATTTCATAGTAACAGTAAGTTTTTTGGCGTTTAATCGTGTGTTTTGAAATTAATGAAGGTATTGTATAAACTTTTCCAAAGAATTAATTAGTATGGTGTAAGCACTAGGAGAATGTAGTAGAAAACGTTTTCTTATTTAACGGATATATCTAAACGCGAAAAGAAACTAGTATGCTTTCTTTTGAAAAACTAACAGAGAGATTTGAAGAAATTAGAAAAATAAAATATCAAAAATGGAAAAAGCTAAAACTGCAGTCAACGAAGACAACGTGTTACATGTCATAAACACAATAAGAATTTAATTGACACCTGTATGACATATTCCAAACAAAAATATTTTTCATCCGTATCATTATCCATTCCACCAAGTACTAGACCAACGTGATTTTGATCGGAAGTTGATATTTTGTCAATGGTCACTAGAAAAAGAACAACGTGAATCAGCAAAGTTTGCAAGTTTTCTACAGTAAGAAATTAACAAATTAATTAATGTATTTCTGCTAATAACTGTAGTAATCAAGAGGAATTTTTCCAGAAAAAAATTCTCGTCACGCAGGATTCGAACCTATACATTTTCGTTTACCGGACGAACGCTCTACCAATTAAGCCGGAGAGGAGTGTATATATTCGAGCGACAAATGGAACATCACAAAGTGAATCAAGGTTCTTCAATAACATTTTATTTACAATGACGCTGCTTTCTCACTTTTCCTTCATTACATATAATTTCTACGCAAAGTTGTAATCATCTACCTTCCTCAAGCTGTAAATGGCTTTTTAAAATTGTATTTTTCTATATGAAATCAGATAAGGTATCTTAAAAATCTCAATTGTTTTAGGTTATTTTATATAAGCGTATGATAATTTAATTACCTATAGCTTGAGAATGGGAAATAGTTATTGCTTTGAAGCAATTACATAGTATAATAAAGAAAAAAAAAATATTGCTCAACTGACAGGTTTATTACACTTACACAATCTAAAGCATTTTCAAAAACGCTTTTGTAGATTTATCAAACTACTGGAAATAAAATGCTTCCAATTCCATTAAAACTAGTTCCTACCACTTTGCTGAATGAGTGTAGAATAGAAATTCACAAAATATATTTATAAAAATTCCTTTAGGAACCTATGCTTTCTTAAGAATTAACAGTGAGAACTGTATCCCTTGTTAGTGCTTTTTGCATTTGGGGTAAATTCAAGATTAGGCAATAAATTTCTCTGATTCTCGTAATTTTTGAAAATGAGGTGTAGAATGACCAATGAAACTTCGATTGCGCATTGCTCATGACGATACCAGTGTTTTTGGCGACACGAAACTATTTGAACGAGTGTATTTACAAATGAGCAAATATATTGAGTGCGTTATAATTTCAAGCTATGTCAGGATACAAAACGTGCCAATGTCTTCCAGAATTGCACTAACAAACAGTCCTATTACTACTATTTACTAGAATAATAATATTAAAAAAATAAACAAAAATTTACATGTATATTGTGACTGAATGTATGTTTCACTAGAAGGAGGGTACGCAATCACATTTCTAAGATAATTTTACGGTACTTTGGTTTGGTTTATTTGTAAATATACTCGATTAATTAGTGCCTTGTTACTCAAAATCACGATCAATATTCATCAATCGAGTGGAGTTGAATCAGCGTCCCTACACAAATTCAGAAACACCGAATTCGCGATGAGATGTAGTTATTATGACCAAATCAAATATAAATATTATTAATGCAAAGAATATTGTGCTAAGATTCTAAAAGCATCCAACATTTAACTACCTACACGCAAATTCGCAAAATATTTACCATTGTACTAGGTGCAGTACTATATTTCTCTTAAACAGAATAAACAGTTAGAATAACAACTGTTAGTTTAGGTGCACGTTCCTGTATAGTAAAATAACTTTTAATAAACAAAAGTATTCAGTTACAATATTCAAGTACAGTCACGAACAGCAAATAGACATTAGTAATAAATCAAAAAGTGCATGATAAATTTACTTTGAACCAACTAGATTTATGTGTAAAGATATTTCATACCTAGACAATAATACGATAAAGAAATATAACCGATGGATATCTGCAGTGCTGGAGAAATATTTCTATGTTACTATTAGAAAGTTATTTGCGAACTGATTACTTTTTACGTAAATTAAACTTTAAGAAACCTAGTAGCGCCAGGAAAAGGTTCAATCCCCAGTTAAAAATAAATAAGTGGTGTCTGATTCATTATTCTGATAGAGCACAGAAAAGTAATAACTTGAAATTTATCAGAGCATAGTAGAGGTAATTGGGTTAGAATCTTGTTCCGGAAATCATCGAGTTCTCTTATTAGAATCGAAATTAGAACTGTTCGCAGCTTAGCGAACGCAAACCCCATTATAACTCTGTCAAGACAAATTGCTAGAGGAAGCTAACATCACTACTTGAGGGAACCAAATATCATCCGATTTAAGGGACACTTGTTGCGTTGCTAGTTTTAGTGATTTATTATAATGCAGACTGACAGGAATATATAACCAATTAAAAGCTCATACGCAATAAATCAACTTAACACGTTAAAGAGTACCAGATAAATTCATAATATTGCGTCCACCCACGGCATCTGTTCTTTGACTAATATGATATGAAATAGAATATGCTGGAGTCACGTGGGCAAACATATAATAAAGGTACCTGATTTAATTCTAAGAAAAATAATATAACAGATAACCGATTTCCCGTACACAACGAGACATCAAGCAGATATACAGATTGTTCGTTGCATATAAGGTCCATGTTAATGGTCGGCTATAGTCGGAGCGCCCTATCGGATCATCACTTCGTCAATTGTACGACAGCTGCACTAGAGTGCACTCGGATCTCGATACATTAAGATTTTTTATATTTATTCTTTCTTGTTTCGTGTTTAGAAGTAACTATTTCAAGGACTTTCAACTATTTTTAGTTGCATTGCTGTTTATTGTTCTCTTATTATTATTTTTGTTTGGAATAATGGATATATTATCAAGGGGAACCCTTGAAGAGAAGAAATCGTAGTAAAAATATCATCTTCCTCAGTCTCTCAGGCAAATTGCTTGTTCTTTCCATGCAAAATTTGAAAAAAAAAAAAACGATTGGTTATGAAACTATGGACCACATAATTAAAAATTTTGAAATGCATGTTGTTTGCACCCTCATATTCATAAAGAGATCGTAATATCACAAAACGAAAAAAGGGATATTTTGATTTGCACTGCAGTACAAGCCATGTACAGTAGGTCGCTTTTTTAATGTCGTGCCCTACGGAGCAGATATCAACACTTTTCCTTCTGGGAGTGGCTTACACGTTGTTGCTTCGACCGATGTTGAGAATCTAAATATTTCCCTCCCTAAAATAACAAACCCTAAACGCGATTAAATTTATGATCTTTTTTTTGATAAATACTTTCTTGCATGGCACACTCTGCTCAGTTTTACACCTAAAGAAAAGAGGTTCTTTAGAGTTATTGTTATATTAACTATTTATTTATTATACTATACTACTTATTTTGCTTCCTGTAATATTCCTAACTGGTATGTTATTTTTTTACCATAGAGTATATAAAAAATATAAAATAGATAAGTATAATAAAAAACAATAAATTTTCAATTACCTAAAATGAATAATTTTAAATGGAAAACATAGTTTTTCAACAACACTTTAAATTAAATATCAAATTGACGAAACGTCGTGAATAGATAGACATGTTTTGAGAAAAAGCTATTTTAAAATTCATTATCTAACGCCGTCGATGCGATTCGGCTAGATTGAATAAACAATAAAGTAACTATATAATACTCGGTATATAAAAGACAAAGTACACAAAATATAAATAATCACACAATATTTTGTACTATTGCAAAGAGAGCTACGCAACTGGATAGAACTACAAAGAAAATTATTGTTAGTATAAATAAAAAACTATAACGATCTCTAATAAAAAGTTTTTCCAAAGTTCGTGTGTCACGTTAAGATAGGTTCGAAGTTTTTTATTCAAATTAAATATTAAGACAAACTGACAATATTTCCTATTCGGGTAATGAAACGACACGCTTAACAATTTTCTTCATTTTCTATGCAAAAAAAAAATTCAAATTTTGAACAATGGATAATTTACATTAGATGCATTTTTAAATATATTATTGATATAAAAATCCGTAAAATCTGTTATTTATAAAATAGAGGATCACCTCATTTCCTATTGAAAAAAGACAGAAATTAATCCTTTTATTTCAAGAAAATACAGTGAAAATAATTATGGTATCTGTAAATATAACATAAATACAATACAAACAATACAAAACATTCAGAAATTACACAATCAAGCACTTAATATCCTCAACTTTCCTCCTGTATGTATCTCTACTATATGCGATATGTTTTATACCTCCGTAACACTTTAAGCATATCGATATATGTAACAAATATACTTTCGTCAGAAAATACGTTACCAATTAAGATTGAATCAGTAGACATCGAAATCTTTCCTAACTTAACCGTTGGTATAAGCTAGCAGCGACCGTGAGCACGTTTGAAATTATGATGTTATTTTAGGACCACTTGAAAATGCGTTATAATACGTATAGATGTAAGAAAGAAGGTCTATCGCCGGTAATTAAGAGCACTCCGGGAATAAACCACTCTCATAAGGAAGAAAGTTTTGATATCGCCTCCCTAGGGCATGACATGAATTTTGAGATCCACTGTACGTCTAGTTCTTTTAAAGCAGCCGAGTGTTTCACACAATATGGTCTACAGAGTTTAATAAAAAATAAAATGTTGATAGTTACCGATCGTATAATTTGAATAAAGCAAAAAAAGTATTTTCTAACGACAAGTATGACAGATTCGACTTTTATAAAGCAGTTATCGAACGTTGCAGAAGTAACAAACACTCACTGTTGAAAATTTTAACACTTTTTTGACTAATTTAATAGTCAGGAGAGGCCCACACTGTTTTCGTGTTATTTTGTCGAGAACTATAGAAGTTTAAATTTGACGAACAAAGATAGTCAAGTATTGTCTATTGCTAAGGGTTATTTTGTCCAACTAACACGTGGAATTATGATATACTTCTAGTCACATTTTATTTGATCTAGACTAGACAAATTTACTAGCTGTTTAAACTAAATGAATGCGATTCTATTGGATGATTTAACACTGTTTTCTAAACACAACGTCTTTTTAATATGCAACTCCTATTTCTTAGTGCTATAATATTCTCTCTTTAAGACGTTTTCTGAATTATAAATATACAGAACCACTCATTCAAAAGTTTTGGTTCCAACTAAACGTACTAATTTTAAAATAATTTTTTGAGAACCATTATAAAATTAAGTGAATGTTTATGCTATTTGATTCAAATCTGAACTAATTACGTAAATAGTTGTTCCCAATACATCTTTAAGATGTTGAAATTTTTTATGCCCACTGGAATTAACGTTTAATAACACAAGGTTACACTTTGCAGGTCAGTCACATTTGGTGGTTTGTTTGGATATGTTAATACGCAGAAACAAACTCGAAAACAGATACACGTGCAATGCAGGTGGTGCGTACAATGTAATACTGTATTAGATTAGGTGGGGTTTCTATATTTCTATCCGAGGGAAACATTCTGATTGGTTGATGCTTCTGAATGTCTAGAGAAAATAGTAAATCCTCATATCTGAACAAAGAATTCACACCAAATTCTAGTAATTTCTGTTCTACTAAACACATGTAGTCAATTCGTCTGGCAAAGTTTGTAAAAATCAACACTAAAATATTTGACTAGCGCAAAATTAACGCCAACACCGTAATATTTTCAACAGTGCTTCCTAAAAACATTTAATTCACTGACGAATCCGCTTTCGTGTTGCATGAACGTCATAATCTTTCTGTTGCACGCTACTGATCTAATGAAAATCGAAACATAACATACAACCAATATCCCCAAGAGGTGAATGTGTGGGCAGGTCCTTTAGGAAATCACATATGTGTCCCTATTTTTATTGATGGAAATTTAATATAAATTTAAATTAATACACGAACAGATAATGTTCTCAAACACCTTAGCAAAATTCTATAAGACTGTAATTTTTATAGCAAATATATTACCTTCTTCATGGATAGACACAACTTCAATCCTCTTCCAAACGTTGGAACGAAACGGTGGAGGTGTTGATGGTGAGATTATATGAGATAATAATAATTCATAAGGGGTGAGAAAGAACGTATCTAGACAACACGAAAAAAGAAACTAGGAGGCATAACATCACCATAGGTAAACTTCCTCTGAAGTTTAGCTGGACTTCTAATAAATTTTTCTTCCATCATATTCGGAAGGAAAAAACAGGATATCGTCACTGTACGTATTAACCTCAACAAGTACAGAAGTTTGTGTTTGAGTATTTTTAAATGATTTAGAAAAAGCATTAAAGTTATGACCTAAAAACAAGTCACTCGGAGTTCTGGTAGATTGTACAAGGACAGATATTTACTGTGCCGTCACTATTTTCTGTTCCAGAATTTATTTTTGGTAAAGTGTCAGATACCAAACAGATAAGTTTCAGCGTTTCAGAAATCAGATCAGAGATACAAGGTGGCTTTAATAAGAATTAATTTACTGTACTCTCTCGTGAAGTATAGGAGATATAAAGGCTACTATATAAAAAGTACTTTCCAATTAAGAAAAAAAAACAGTTAATTAAATTAATTAAAGTTAAATGACCAGTGAGACATTGCTTTTATCCAGAACTGTATTATTAGTTAATGTATAAGCGCCGCGAAAAAAAAAAATAACTATTGCACCCACCGTATTTAGCTTAGAAAAATGTAGTAGAAACGTAAAAAGATATATGCTCCGTAATTAAAACCATAAATTTCGTATTTTAGAGCGACTACAGCAACTTATGGTCAGGTTAGTTTATAATAAAAATGTTATTCCTTATATTTTCGACACCTAATATTCTGCAAAATCAAAAACGTTACTTTATGATTTCCTTCCAGTATCTCCGCAGTCATTCGAAACCTGTTATTTATTTGATGTCTTTTATTAGTCTCTAATTTGCCCAACTTGTTACTTATTTAGCCAACTTACGTATCTTCTATAGGTGCTTCTCGAGGTAGCAATAGTATCCTTATCAAAACTACACTATTTCTCTAAAGTAAGTCGTTTGCGAACCAATGTTTATTAAGATATTTGTCCAAAATTATGTGCCTCCACTTTAAGTTTGATCACACGATTGTTGAATTCTCCTGTAATTCTGTATAATTTATTATCATTTCACGAAAATAAAAGTAATACTCGCATACTTATATCTAGGCGTATAATTGAAATATTCTCCTGGAAACTCTGATTTATTCCTTTTATTGGAGACGTCCTGAGAATACATATGTTGAATTTTTCATAATGTATATATAAAACCACGAATAGATCGAAAATCTGGAAGGCTGACGTGAACGTTTTTAAAAAATAGCTGCAAACATAACCGATATCGGATAAATCTAGTATGCTGGGAACGTGAAACAAACGATGACGCAACCTGTGAATGCGGATTTTTTTTATCACATCTTGGAGACTGACATAAAACTTGAATGAGATTTGCGATAGGATACGGTGTCGAATTCAAAGCACAAGGAGAATGAATGCATGCTTGTCCTTGCATAGGTGTGTGTATTTTGTTATTTGAATAAGCGTAATATTTCTATTACACTTCGATATCTAAATGCGGCTTACATTCTGATGAATTGAGTATGTTGCATACTACAACCTATAATATACATACATAAATATGATCAAACCAGTGGCTAGAGAAAATTATGGACAATGTATCGCTTTTATTCTATACATTTGATTTTGTTGCTGATAATAACTACTTGGGTAGTGATAACTATTTCGTTCTACCACACTAGACACTGGCTGTGGCAAAAGGGCTCGTTTTTATAATTAATCTATTTAATTTCTAGACCACAAAAAAAAAAATGTTGTAATGAAATTTACAAAAACTGTTTAGTTCATTTCGATTTTAGCGTATCATGACATCAAATACGATCCTATTTCTAGCTATAACGGGAGAAGTTTATAACATGATTTTTAAGTGTTAACAACCGACACAAAACTTGTAATTCTATAACGTATTTGAGTTTTAAACTTTGTAAAGCATTTTACTTCTCTTTATCTGCTTTCAAAATTGAACTTTGTTTTTCTGTATCGCCTATTGAACATTAGATTATTTGAAGAAAAAAAATATGGCTCTTTGATAGCCAATTTAATTCTACATCAGCTTATGCACAGGTACTAGGCATTCTATTTGAGAAAAATTACTTTTTACAATCAACAAGATATCCCCAAATGAACTTTAGGTTGCGAGACATCCTGTATAATTTATTCTCTATTTCTTACTTCAATAGTAGAGGTAAAATTGTGTTACACTAAAATTCTCTACCTTTTGTTGTATGTTAGTTATAACCCTACAGATCCCTAAGCTTATTATTAATCTTTGAGAGTCTTTGAGAAGCTGTATGTTAATAAACTCTACATAATAACAGCAGAGAGGAAAATGATCCCGAACTACCACTTTGACTTGCGTAATAGACATGGGATAATGGAGCCAATACATACTGGGTGAGTTTCTTATCTTGAGACAACGGAATATCTCTAAAACACTCCATCAAATCAGAAAAGATCTTAATAAGATTTGTTATAATGTAGGGGGCTCACTGAATGGTGCCGAACTCGATCCCCTGATTGAATATTTGAACAGTAATGGAGGCTATAACATTACAAGAGAGAATTGTAATGATTTATATCTATGAAGAAAGTGGTAGGAATATCGATGATGCGGTTAATCTTTATTCAAAACGTTTTCCCGACAAGGTGTGATCGCGCTTGGACATAATCTCAAGCGTTTGATAAGGTATGGCACTGGGCACTGCGGCTTACAAGTTAAACTAAAGAAGCTCCTTCCTCATGCCCATTATCAATTGCTTATATCATACTTAACAGACAGACACTTCCGAGTGAAGCGGAGGAATGAATCACAGAGTTATGTCTCATTCACTCTGGCGTGCTTCATGGGAGCGTGCTTGAACCGATACAATACCTCATATATACTGCAGACCTACAAACAACAAGAACCACTATGATGGCAATATAAACTGATGGCACTGTTTTATTTGCATTCCACTCAGCATCATCCTCAAAGGATTTGAAAACTTAAACAAAACTCAACATTGGTTGAAAACTTGGTGAATCAAGGTCAATGAAGCAAAATCCATCCATTTGATATTCATACTACAGATACTAGAGATACATCTCCATCAGTAAACATTAGCAACAGTTAGCTCTCCCAAAGCTGTGGATGTCATACACTTTGCCATGCATCTATACCGACATCGCGCATGGAAAAGGCATATATTTACTAAGGCAAACAATATGATCTTAAGTCAAGCGAATTCACTGGCTTTTTGGCCGTAAAACCAAGCTTTTATTGGACAACAAAATGGGTGTGTCGACATATGGTATCCACCTGTGAGGCACTGCCAGCAATTCCAACATAGAAATCTTGCAGAAGTTCCAAAATAAATTCTTTAGAGTCATCTTAAATGCACCCGACTGCGTCTCCATTTGGGGTCAATCACAGGAGCCATACATCGATTGAGTCTAGCATACTGTGACAGAGTGTTAGTGCATCCTAATGTGCTGGATAATCAGTTAAAGGAGCATAAAGGGAATAAAGTGCGTAGAACATCTACTGCTGTTTATATAATATAATTACAGAGACCTGATCAGTTTAGACTAATATGACATTTATACTTCTTCATCCTCACATAAACAAATAAACTGTAGATTTAAGAGTTAGATATATACTTCATAAGCCCAGCAGTAAACCCATTACATTGTTTGGTTCTACTGATCCAATTATTCCGAAAAACGATGGATGCATTACCTTCATATTAGAGTAGGGTCGCCACTCTCTGTAACTTTTTACTTTGGACAGATATCGATTTGAACTTAAAATGAAGTTTATTAAAATTCTGGTTTATAAAATCTGGCGCATAAAATGATAATTAATTTGATCCCCTATATGGTCATTAAATTTCAATATATATTTGTTATTAGTTTCATAAAATGCACCATTTCAGCATTAAAAATTTGTTGAACGTCACATGCCCAAGCAGATAAGCACGGTAAAATGATTAAATTTAACGAATTTACGTAATGAGCTTTTCAAACGAACATATCAATAATGAGGGGTTTTAACTGGACGTCGAAATTAAAACCGAGGACGGCTTGCTCTGTGATTACCGGCATGCCTAATAAATCAGCCAGCCAGTCTATTTCACGTACAACCACATGCGATGGAAGATTAACTGACGTAAAAATCGCAACATTCTGTCTGATTATCTATACCGTATTGCTAACCTTTCTACATAAAGCCTATTCATAAAACGTGGGCCTCCATGTATTGTGATAGAATAATAGGTTCATTAATTTAGATTTTATGCCAATGACGAAGCAAAATTTACCTTTAACCGTAGTTAAAAATTTACGACGAGATTAAAACATGTCGATTACTCAAAATTCAATTAAAAAATGAAAAATAAGTTACAAAATATTATTTATAAAAATTATCGACATATTATTTACAAAAATAGATTTATAAATAAATCATGAAAATTTTGGAAATTATATTTATTATGATAGGATGACAATATGTTCATGAGAATTTACATTTTATGTTAATAACAAAGCAACAATTACCTCCATCGTTAGTTGAGAACTTTATAGCTAAAGAAATTCATTACAGAAAACTTCATTGTAAAGCTGAAAATAATTAACAAATGTGCAAGGAAAATTAAATTACATACTATTAATTACAAGAATTCACCCAATCAAGAACAGATGGAGACCACCGAAAATATAGTTATGATTTTTAAAGAATTTAAATATTGATGACAACCAACATACTTTGAGGAATTGAATACAAAAGTGTTACAAAGAAATAAATAGATAATCCAGATTAAATATTAATTGGGGTAGCCTATAGACCAGTTCCACCGCGACCCTTTCAGATCTATTGCGACTTCCTTTTTCCTAGAAGACACTCTCTAATTTTGCCCTCATAATTAGGCTTCATCTTTGAGAGCGGCTTCTTTATGAATCTGCTAGTAATGGTGCTCTCCACGCCCATTACTAGAAACCTTATCCTCGCCAGGCCTTCACATTGGCACATCACATGAAGTGGCGTTTCTTCCTCCTCTTGGCGGAATCTGCAGGTTGCCTTATCAGCCAGGCCTATGTTGTACATATGCTTATTTGGTCCACAATGACCAGTCAGCAGACCTATTATTATTTTGGCAGTCTTACTGTCTTTCTCTAGTAAATTCACGCCTATGTTCTTTTAGGAACTCTTTTGCCTGTCTCCGTCCTGGTGATTTCTGCCACCACTCTCTGGCCTGATTACGTATCGATTCATTAATGAGTTTTCTAATTTGAGATTTGGTAGTGCCGAAAGAAGGGCCAGCTCCAACAAATAACCTTGACGAGCGTCGCCTGGTCAGCTCGTCCGCCGTCTGATTTCCTCTCAGAGCCGAGTGTCTAGGAAGCCAAGCGAAAGTTAATTCCGTTTGGATGCCCATCTCATTTAGGGCGTTTACGCAATCCCAAATCAGCGCATTTCACACTTACGGAACTAATCGCTTTAAGTATGAACTGATTGTTAGAGAAGATAGCGACGCTTTTACCTAGATCGGTCCATCTTTCTATCTCTTATCTCTCGGACACAATGCTGTATTTAGCAACTTCAGCTTGGAGCACCGTGGTGTAATGAGCTTACCGAAAGAGCCTTTTATATGCTTCTCTTCGTGTACTCTAGCTCCGACTCCATAGTCCGTTTTAGAGCCGCCTGTATACCAGTTTGAGTCCGCACATACTGGAATACCTGCCTCCTAGTCCTACTTATCTGATATTACAAACAGATATTTTGTATCTGGGTTGAATTTTTGAACCAATGCATCATACGGCATTCCTAAAAGGGGTGCCTCTTTGAGTTCATCTTGATAGTCAGCGCCGTGCGATTTACTTATCAATACTTGACTGTGCATAAGTCTATATGCTGTAAACCTGGCAGTTCCTTCAATGTAAATATGTAGCGGTGGCAGGTTTAGAACTACTTCCATTGCAATAGTAGAGGTGGATCCCATCGCACCCGTGACGCACAGACATGCCAGTCTTTGTACGCCACTTAGTGTTTTGGCCGCCTCCACCTCCAGCACCTTTGGCTACCATACTATAGCTCCGTACGTTATCACGGGCCTAATTACCCTTGTGTATAAACAGAGTCATCTTGGGGCTAAGTCCTTAATTCCTTGTGTTTGTTTTGGAGATCCCATGAGTAAACAAAATAATTAATGTAACAATGTATTTCCCAACACATTCTCTTCACCATTGTAAGTACTTTGGTTTGTCATTCCTCCTCGAGATGTGATAGTACCGCGAAATTTTTTACATAAGAAAGTAGTGTGATAATTCTGGTAGTCAACTTATGGTCCTCTCTTCCGAGGTGTGAATGCAGTGAAGACCAACAGCGTACTATTACAACACCAAGGTGACCTTGAAAACTACAAAATGTAGAAATATTAAATTCGGAATATGAGTATTAGCTATTGTCTTTTACTTTTTGTCAGTTTGTGGAAGTACACACCTTTTCTTTATATCGACCTGTTATAGTTTCCACCGTACTTTACAGCGACTTATTACAACGTTATCAACAGGAATCTGTTGTTCAACATAACAATACTGATTTCATGAACATAGTGTCAAAAAAAATAATCATTTTGTAAAAAAGAAACTAAAACTTTAAAAAATGTAGGCGCCCTCATTGGCGTTATTTAGTTATTCTTTTCAACAGTGGTTCGGTTTATTTTCCTGGAAACAAAAGAATAAACGAATAAATAGAAAAATCTCAATCCCCGGAGACTGGTTGAAATGGGGCTTAAAAATACCCGTACCTACAACCTAGGCCCTAATGAGAGATTAAAATGCAAAAGAAAGATTGCTTAAATGAATATCTCCTGGTGGAACTCTGACGGAGCGAGATGCCGATGATCTCAAAAGTAATAACTTTGCATGCAAATCGCGCTGCTAGCTGTTGTACGTTGAACGTACAAATTACACCCTACGCCGGTGCGAGCAGTTGAAGGGCAAATTGGGTAAACACAGTAAACACTCGAGCGGATGTTTATCCGTTGATTCGCCGGGCTGCGATATCGAAAATTTTAACATAAACGGACATCTAGGTACAAAGACAGCTAAAGTCCGTACATAATTATTTCTTCTTGTCAATTTATTAGTCGATAAACTCGTTTAAAGTATTCAATATACAGGGTAGGGCAAATGGATGACTTCATTCGAATATGGCTACTTTGATTTTAATAAGATTTTTCACATTTAATTAAATGCAAATCGAGGATTCTATGAATTTACTTACAATACCCGAATCGGACTTCTGGTTTAATCACAACCAAGAAACCCATTATATTCAAATCAATTTCGGATAATGAGGCTGGTCAGTTGAAGCTGAAGTTTAATAGACCTTCTGCTTAGCTGTCGCTTGTGACTTATCGTTCGTTTAGAAATTTTAATGAGCAATTATTTTATTACGATTTACAGACTTTAAATTTGGACTATCTTTATGAGCTCGTTAACGTTTATGATATGGTTTTGTTCTTAACTGAATCCTTATTGTCTGTCTTTGATAAACATGATGCTCTTGTAACTTGTAGGTTACCCTGCCGGACCAAACCTTGGTTAACTAATGCGATTAGGCTTATGATGAGACTTAGAGACAATGCAAAGAAGATTTGTTAAAAAAAAAACTTCCATCACATTTGGATTGCTACAAACCTCTACGTAATCTTACTAACAAATCGGTCAATAACGAGAAAAAAATGTACTTCCAATATAAATTTCAATCTTGTAATCAGAGGTCAATTGGAGGGAATTAAAAAATTCTATGACGCTATTAATCAATTTTTCATTAATTCGTTGCCTGTAACCCAAGATAGTGCTTCAGAAATAATTGATTACCACTCAAAGTCTAAACTCAATAGTAACCTATCTACTTTTTCATTTGCTACTGTTGATGTACCTACAGTATGTTGATGAACTCAAGAGCAATGCTTATGGATGTGACTACCTTTCTGTGCAATTAATAAAACTTTGGTGTCCCTATAACCCATATTAAAATTTATCCTAAATTCTTGTATTCTATCTAATACCTTTCCTACTGTTTCGAAGTAGGCTATCGTTATTTCCTTTCCTAAAAAAAATAATCCTCAACTTTTTTTCAGATCTTCGACCAATTAGCTTGCTTCTTTGCTTATCCAAAGTTTTGGAGAAAGTTCTTAACTTCCAGCTGCGAGCTGACTTAAATTTATACAATATTATACCAGGATAAAAACGCTCCAACGGTTAAATTCAAAATGAGAAGAAAACGACTAATTGAGCAATGTTTTTATATTCACTTATAACACATCTTACAAAAGCGACGTTTCGGTGACGAACACTCACCTTTCTCAAGCTTAGTAATTATTTATAAGTGCGTTGATATATATAAAAAATTACAATTAATTGTCCTCTTCATTTTTAATATGATTTTCCATTGTTACATATTGCAATCAATTTTGTAATTTAAAAGATTAATAAATAAAAACTGAAGCTTGCTTTACTAAAGACATGAACAAGTTAATTAATTGTTTCTTAAGCACAATATGTTTATTTTACTGCTAAAATTAAATTAAATACACTGTTGTGATAATATTTCTGTCTATTAGCGTTTTTCACATGGTGTTATGTCTAATGTGAATTTATTATTTTGTTGCAGGTAGGTAGAATAGCTGCATATATAACGGAATCTAATTACCGGCACTCGCCTGACCCACTTGGTATGTAAAATAATTATTCGTATATCGACATGTCGTATATAGTCACATATTTGTAATATAGATTTCTCTCTTAAACCGAGCAATCATTGCCGTAATTATTATACCAACAAATTAAATAACATAACTCAAATGCAGGATCAAGGGAGGAGGGTTGAATAACTTATGTTTCTTGCAGAACAGATTGGTGGCTCTGGATATAGTAACCCAAATTAAAATAGAAAGTCAAGAGTTGTTATATATTATTTAGTAAGTTACGTGAAATTGACATCAACATGACGTAATATTGGTGTCTATTGAACGTCATTATAGATCACTCTGATATCTGAATATTCTTGGTATTATAATAATTTAATTAAATAATTAATTAAATAGTATTCCTAATATTCAAAATTGTTGGAAACAGAAATATTGACTACAACGTACACATCTTAAAAAAGCGGGCTGTCCTCATACTGAACATGTGGGTAAAATTCCTTCGTCATCGAACGAAGACGCATATGTCACTGGGTGGATAAACTTGTCTGGTCTAGATTCTATGTAACCGCTTTTGTACCAGGAATATAGAAATCGATACGATATCTTGAAGAGTGTAGTTGGCTATGAATCAAAGATTGCAATTTGATTATCATATTGCGTTGATGCAAATGAAGGTCACTATTGGGAAGCAAAATTTGATCGAAGAACCGCTTAACGAATCCCATCCACAGAAAAAAGCCGTGTGTGGCGAGTGGTTGCTACGCTCCAACCGTTTTGTTGGTGTTCCCCTAGAAACTCGGTATAGGTAGACATCCGTAAACTATTGTTTGAATACTTTTCCAGATGATAATGCTTCATGTTTAACATTTCAAACCTCTCAGAAACAAAACATGGGGTGCACCACCTATTAGCTTTTTCTAAAGTGTCAGAAACAATCAGTGGAAGTGTACATTTTCCTCTGCTTGTCCTGTGTCAGGGCCTAAGATATTTCTACATCCTAACGCGCATAGTTCGAAAACTGTCGTATTTAACACCTGGTATACTTTTGCACTGGATTTTGACATAGGAAGTAACCACATAACAATAGATATATACAGTATCTCATTAGAATAAAGAAATATGAAAAAAAAACGTCAATTTATGAACACCCCGTATAATTATTTAAATCAGGTCTATATGCAGTACTCGATGTCAAATAGAGTGATTATAACCAATTTCTGAAATTCGATCAGATAAGCACAACATATGTTTGTTCTGTGCTTATTGTAACACTCTGTATATAAATAGCTATATGAACCAAAAGGACTATATAAACGCTGTAAGTCCTCTACCGACACTTTTTGTCTATCTCTCACCGTTTAAAAGTTATTTTGGAAAAAAAGGAAATTTAGGGCAGAGTTTAATGTCACATTCCACCCTCTAAAGTTTAAATTCCGCAGCAATATAAAATGTCACTGAATAACACTTCATGGGGTCGCATGTCGAGTAGTTCATAAGTCTACCTTTAGTATTCCTAACTTCTTATAATAAAACTGATATGAAAATCACTTCAACAAATTACTTTATTACGAATCCAAAGAAAGAGATAATTTTAATCCTACGCCCACTTCATGAACATAATTATAGTGTCGTTGTTTTACTCTGTTCGTACAATGGCTAAAGGTATATTTTAATGGAGTATGCTTTCACATTCTACATTAATTTTAAAATGGTTTCATGTTTCTATTGTTACCCTAAGGCATGTATTAATAACTATTAAAATAAACGGCGGAAGTACGAATAGGTCTTACAATATAAACATAACCTTTCTCCTGCTTCAGGCGCTACTTGATGGAAAATTTGTTAAGAAGTTTTAATTTAATTTTCAAAGGTATAATTGAAACTATTTATATTGAATACATGTTCGCCTGAAATACTCTCAACCAACTGTAAAACAAAAAATATTTTTACAAACTATAAAGATAAATTAATGTATCAGTAAACCTGCTTTCAGTTTAATTCAATCACATGTTTCCTTCTAGAATTTATAGTTTTATATATCCACTGCAGACATAGATACATCAAATGCCATAATCCTAGAATGTGTATTCCATTTACAAAACTAAAATACATATATTCTAGAACAAACATCATACACCCCAGGATGTCTGGATGCGTCACGCAATTCGCTTGATTTATCGAATCAGCCGATATGTGATAAATAAGGGCGCCAGTTCAGCCACTTACTCGGGAATAGCCTCTCCTAAATGTTCCCCAATTCCTTTCTCTAGCCCCGATACGAATTTACAACCCAGAAACGTTAACGGCGACTGCTTGCGTTAATTAAAGCGTTTTCCCTCTGATGGAGTAAATTATTTGAAACGTTTTAACGTTTAGGAAAACCGGTCGGTTAGTAATCGGGAATTTACTAACTTGACGCTTACGTTTAGTCTTGTTTACTGCTTATTTTACACATTTTAACATTTTTGTTATTCATTTATTTAGTGGTTTATTAATTATAGGTAATTTCTTATTTATTCACATTTACCTAATGAAACGAAATCAGCGTTATTAAATTAAAAATAATTGTAGCAAATATAGCATTAAATAGGTCGTTAATTTTTTCTTCCAAGTAAAAGAAATTTATTTTTTTTAATTAATTTTTACTATATAATTAATATTGTTTGGGTGCAGAGAAGCTTTCGGTTTCAATTTTCAGTTACTGCTATTTTTAAATGTTGTGATGTTGATACATTCAAGAAAATAAACATAACATCTTGTTAGGTATACATTATAGTTTAGAAACTCCAACGGCTTCCGCATTTTTGAGACGATGTTTGAGAAAATAAAGCTTTCTCAAGGCTATAGTCGGACAAGCTAGTAAAATCGGGCTTTGCTAATATTTTTTTTTTGTAGTAGTTGTGAATAGTGATTATTTGTAATTCAAATGTTAACGGTTAATTATAACTTTCAAAATTTTAAAAACTGTTATATAATAGTATGACTATGTTATTACTGCATTATATTTCAATGTATTTTATTTTTTGACTTGTAGAAGACCTGAAGATGGCATTTGTGAGCTGAAACATGTTGTCTTAAATACATTTTAATAACTTTGGTGAATATGTAGACGTTTTCCTTCTTTTAATTTTTTATTATTTATTATGAATTATTATAACTGACAATCAGTATGGCATCAGGGAAGGCAGCCCACATCGACTGCTGTTATAAATTTTCATAATGAATTAATGAAAAACATTGATCAACATAAATTTGCTATTGGTAAAAAAGCCTTTGACTTTGTGCAACACGACAATTTGATAGATACACGAAATTCATATGGCATCAAAAGGAACGTAGCTCGATAATATCAAACATTCTCCGCTGACAGAACTTAATTTGTGAAAGCGCTGTCGTCTTGGCTTCCAATGTTGCACGGAGTTCCTCAAAGCCCCATCCTCGCGCCAGTACTCTTCATCGTTTTGATTTTATCAGAATACTATGCAAGTTTCTACACAGATAATATCTACATTCTCGTTGTGTCAATTCCGATAGCTATGCCGTCTGCATTTAGTTCCTCGGCTCTTTGCGGAACATGAAGCCGACTTCTCTGTCAGTAGAATGATGCACCGTCGTAATGAAAAGTATGCAATGGCCAGATGTCCATTTTGGTATTT
Source organism: Protaetia brevitarsis (assembly GCA_004143645.1). NCBI lineage: Eukaryota > Metazoa > Arthropoda > Insecta > Coleoptera > Scarabaeidae > Protaetia > Protaetia brevitarsis. The sequence goes on along the minus strand of RXPK01000202.1, from coordinate 2,960,404 downwards.
GGTTTTCTAAAAATAAACTTGCTTTTAGCGTTGTTAATAAATATATCCATATATTTTAATAATCGTCAAAAATTTATTACACAACTGATAGCTGACCGATTTATTATATTTTTGTTATTATTAAAATCATAGGGAAATTATTTCACTATAGTAGAAACTTTTCAATTGCTATGGCATCCACATCATATTTAGTATAGGTAGCCTCATGTAGTACCTCTGGGTGCAGCAAGAGGGTGGGTTTAGAATGATTTGTATATTATTAACTTTTCATAATTAAAATTAGATGTACTGTTGATAATAACTTACTTTTTAGCCGATCCTCAAAGTACTAAGTTTCTCGATATGTCATTAGAAGCAACCTTAGGATGGAATGAATATTATAACAACCGTCCAAATTATAGTTACACTTGTTCATTTAAAATTTGACGGTCAAAGATTTCAGCTTCTTGTATGTGGTCTTTGTAAAAGATGTTTTTACTAGCTTCATTTTTAGGTAACTGTTTAGGTTACCAAAATATTTTATAAAAATCAATGATATTTGACATCTCTAAAACAATAGAGACAATTGGACGACGTTGGCAGTATCTATGCAACATTATATGGTTTTAACGATAACGACTTAGAAGAGAAATTTGAATACTAGAATAATAAATCTATGACTATTGAAATGAAAATTTAATATTATATCTTTTTTTATATTGATAGATAAATAGATAGCTAGATACTTTACTGTGTTGCCAATATAAAAAATTGAATACAATATGTCAAGTTGTAACACTAATTAAACTCACATATACATTCTAAAATGCACGGTCTGCTTCACTCATGATAGCAAGGAATTCATCAATAGAATACCCACAACTATCAAACAAAATATTTTTAACTTTATGTTTAAATTTCTTAAAGCTGGCCTTATATTTCAATGACGTGGGCAACAAATTAAAAACTCTGACTCCCACCGAAGACGGAGCCGTTCTGGTCATAACAACTCGATTTGCTGACATAATATTATAATTTTTGCTCCTGGTATCATAGAAATTAGTGTACCAGTTTCTTTCAATACTGTCCCTGTGCTTATGGATGTAACAACGCACATTTATAATATATATAATATACTGAGAACCGGTAAAATACCGAACCGTCTAAATAGTGGACGACAGAACACCCTTCGACCAACACCAGCAATGCACCTTACTATTCGCTTTTGTGCAAATACAGTATTATAGGATATTGAGATGCATCAGAACGCAACACACAATGCAATAAACGTGAACGCACCTCACTATAATAAAAAGAAAGCATACACTTTTCACTAATAAAATTTAACGCCAAATTGCTCCAAAAAAGGTGGAGTTAAAGATCAAATACTCATAATTCAATTTCTTAATCTATCACCAAATTTTCGCTGAATTTTCTCAGCTTCTTCAGGGCACTACAGAGAACAAGCACACAAAAATATAAAAATTGGACTTACATAAAAATGAAATTACATTAAATTTAGTACATCAAATTGAAAAATTTGCATCAGTACTATTTGATGTACTAAATTTAATGTAATTTCATTTTTATGTAAGTCCAATTTTTATATTTTTGTGTGCTTGTGCATATTATTGTTCTTTGTAGTGCCCTGAAGAAGCTGAGCAAATTCAGCGAAAATTTGGTAATAAATTAAGAAATTGAATTATGGGTATTTGATCTTTAACCCCACCTTTTTTGGAGGAATTTGGCGTAAATTTTTTTATTAGTTTAAAGTTACGTTGTACTCGTTACTTCTTCTACTTATGCAAACACTTTTCTGCTAGAATAGTTTTTAGATTGCGTATTAAAAAGCAATTACTATTTAATTTACTAATTGTAAGTAGATGATTGTAATGGCCTCCCAATCTAACTGTTCATCCACTAGAACCCTAAAAACTTAGTGACCTTCTCATTACCTTCTTCTAATCCATCAATATCAACAATTACTTTTTTATTTGATCGGCGCGAGCGAAACAGGATTGAATTAGCTTTGGTAACATTGAGATAAAGCTCGTTGCTAGAAAACCAAGTGGTTAATTCTTTTATACTCTGTTCAAACCTTTCCACTACCATCGAGAACCTGTCATCCGTATACAGATACAACATATTATTAATAAATGGGATAAATAGGAGAAAAAAATCGGTCCAAGCACAGAACCCTGTGGAATACCCATAGTCACTGGCAATATTGTTGAGGTAGAACTCCTAACAGTATTAGTGAATTTATAGGTAATTCTAATAAATTGTGTGTGATTACTCAAATATGACTTAAACCAATCGGCAGTAACTCCCCACACCCCATACTTCTCTAATTTCACTGACAGTAGATCATGGTTAATCATCATCGTGGTATTTATTCTATCTACTAAATATGTTAATATCTATTAATTGTTAATATCTATTATTTATATAATACTTCATAAAAAGGCTAAGCAAGTATACTGATAAGAAATTCTGTAATCCCCGCTTGCTTGCCGCGAATCTCTCCATTGACAGTTGGCGCTCTTGTCGATGAAATACACAACCACTTTGCAATTCTAGATTTTATCTCCGGCGGCGTTAAAATTCAATTCTTGACTTATTACCCGGGCAACCTCTATATTCCTTGGGTCGTCAACACCGTCCAGGTGGGTTTTTACCTTACGCCCGTCCGCTGGCAGACCGCATTCTTCGCATTCCGAACGGAACAGGCTGCAAGATCTCCACCGAACTCCGAATCTTCTCCGCACTCGGGCCTTAGACGAAACTCGCACACGTAGAACTGGGCTGAGCTCACACACCCACCACCGGTCATCGCAAAACATTCCATTCTATTCAACCGGCGAACCTCCTTACCTCTTCTCCTACCTTCCGTATATCTCCTGCGTGTCGTATAACAACACGAAACCGTACGGATAATGGGAAATTTCTCTTCGAATGTGTGTGTGTGTGTGCCTCTTCCGCATGAGAGTTTCCGGCGGTGAATCGTGCTGTCTCACGTTTATCAAACGAAACTTCTGGCAGTAATGGAAACCTGTCCATAAACACACTGTATTATATAGCGGAGGACTATTTCCATAATTAAGTTGCTAACTAAATAAGTTCAATTTGTAGAATAGACGGAATTTCTCAAATGCGAAAAACGCGATCGAAAATCAACGTGTCGAGTCGTAACAAAAGCTATTTAAAGGCATAATTTGGTACAAATATGCTTTTTAAGCTGTAGAGCTCGATTATATGATTAATGTTAGTATACTCTGTGGACGAAAAATGTAATAAATAAATAACATATAATTTGCAATAAATTTTATTAACCTAACTTTTATTACACGTATTTGATCACGGTGGAGTGGATAAAGTAATTATTGTTTCACCAAAAACAAAATTTAACAAACAACAATTGTTTCATATTCAGGCTGATTCTCAATATATGCCAGAAACTTTAAGCGCTGATTCCTGGGGTTATTTTGATCATAAAAATTCATAAGAACATATGTCCAAAATCGCTTAGTTCTAAAGTTGTACAATGTTTAATAGTAAGTTAACATAATTAATGTTTTTATTATAAATTAACAAAATAATTAGTGAAACAAAATTAACTTATACTAACTGTTGAAAATGACCGCCCCCAACTGCAATACAAGCTTCTAGCCTCCGTCGTATTGACCGGCGAGTCCGTTCTAAAATACCAGGGTTATTTCGAATTGTTTGAAAAGCTGCGATAATACGATTTCTCAGTTCATCAACATTTTCAATTAAAGTCGTATAAACTAATGATTTAAGGTTACCCCAGAGAAAAAAGTCCAAAGAATTTAAGTCTGGAGACCGAGGAGGCCACGGTTGTGGACCTCCCCGTCCTATCCACCGATCTGGATACGTATTGTCCAAAAACTCCCGAGCAACTAAACTAAAATGCGCTGGAGCACCGTCATGCATAAAATACATTTGTAATCTTAATTGCAACGGAACTTCTTCCAGCAGTAGGGGTAGCTCCTCTTCAAGAAAATTGCAGTATACCACGCCATTTAACCGCATCGGTAAAAAATGTGGACCTATCAAGTAATCTCCAATAATTCCGGCCCACACATTGACAGAGAATTGATGTTGATGACGGGCATTCACTAGTTCGTGCGGATTTTCTTCGGCCCATATGTGATTATTATGAAAATTAGTAATCGCGTTTCTAGAGAAAGTAGCCGCGTCGTTGTAGAATATTTGAGCCAAATAGTCAGGATTTTGTGTTGCATCCATTGACAAAAAGTCACTCTTTGCGGAAAATTTGCCGGCAAAAGTGCCTGCACCCGTTGAATGTGATATGGAGACAACAGTTGATCTTTCAATATTCTCCAAACTGTGGCCTGACTAATGCTTAAAGCAAACGCAATTTTTCTGGTGCTTGTAGTAGGATGTTCCTCAATTTCATTTAGTACCATTTCTTCAACTTGTGGAGTTCTCACTGTAGATGGGTGCCCGTTATCAGTCGTCCGTTTTTTAAAATTTCCCGTTTCACTAAGACGGTGGTGAAGACGGGCAAATATTGAATAATGCTGGATGATACGCTTCCCGGTATCGTTCATAAAGACGTCTAGCAGCACGCGAATTTCCATTGGCAAGACCGTAAACGAAATGTATGTCACACATCTCAGCATTCGTGTAATTCATTTTAGAAAACAGAAACTGGCAATAAACTGAATGAATACTCTGACAACCATTGACAAATATTGAAATGACAAATAAACAGTTCCCTCTCAACACAATAGTTTTTAAAGAACCAACTGTGATATTATATCGTGTTAGTCATAGTTCACAATTTATTATTAAACATTCAATAACTTTAAAACCAAACCGTTTTGGAGAAATACTCAGATGAACTTTTATATTCAAAATAACCTCAGGAATTAGCTTTTAAAGTTTGTCGCATATATTCAGAACCACCCTGTATAAGAGCTGAATCTGACTTATTTTTATCCTTGATCATTTAGATAAGTACATCATTCTTTTTATTAAAGACGTAATTGTGGTGATGCTGTTAGTAATAACCGCAATAATAAATAGCTACCAGCGGTACAATTTTAAGCTGTGATGAACGTTATAAAGTTCATTAAAACTATATTATAGTTAAGTCGATAATTAAATCGAAATATAAATTAAAATACCAGTAAAGCTATACAAACATGATAAAACTAACTATAGTAGATACAAGCCGAAGCTAAAACTCCCCAAAATTTCGACAACTATTAGATAACTGTCGAGAATTGTTTTAACAAGGTCAGAGCTTGGCGATGCTATTGCTTTGAACGAACTCAAAGTTACACTCAAGTTATTTAGTACGTCCTTTATAAAAAATAGAGCTACATTATGGATTTCAAATGCGTTCAAAAATAAATTAGTTAATCTCAATTATTTGCAAAAAGCAAAAAAATGTCATTTTACTAATCGAATAGTAAACAGTACAGCTCTAACCATTTCTTTTTTTAATTCTAAAAAGCTGAATATAATATATGAAAGCCTAAAATTTAAATATACCTAGCACAATTGAATATGGTTACGTATGTATCTGTATTTGTTTTTCTCAAAACATTGTTTTGTTTGGTCCAATATTGAGGAAATGGTCAGCTACTAATAATATTTGTTTATGTTTTCAAAAGTATTTTCTGTGTTGTATTCGTATAAATTTGCATTAATTTTTGTTAACAATTAACTTCGTGCAAGTTAATTTATGGACGCTTTGGCACAGCTGCAAAAGCAATTTATGCTAATCATCACCAAAATATGTTAACCTATACTGAAATAATACTTAATATTCACAAAGAGAATAGCAAACTTCCTTTCTTGCTATGATATTATTCAACGTAATACAGAATTCATTAATTAATGCAAATGAGACTGAATCTTCCTAAGGCGTCAGGTATATAGAACGCTTAAGGTAGAAGCGTTTTTTTGTTTCCTCAGCCCGAGGCACTAAACGACGAGTTTCCATACATTCCAATAACCACATTAACCAGTAGCCGAGTGAACATGGCGCCTATTGGCTACCGCTTTCGGAAACGCGGTACGTTAAAACGATGACCTTTTACCGCCGATTCTGTAATGACGAACGCGAAATGCTTCATTCCAGGTATACGAAATCATATATACATAATAGTAGATACATCAGTATGTTGCGAGTTCTTCTATAGTGGAGCTTCACAAAATGCTACAAAGCGATAGCGTACGCATATGCGTATATAGTTCGTCTGAAAAGTTTGAAGACATTCAAACAACAACGCAATTAATACTTGTTCTAACAAATCATTCTTCTCCAAAACCAATCATTTATATAAAAAAAATATGTCGATTGGTTCTTTTTCTGTTACATTTTCAAGTAAACAAAATCCATTTTTAATTTATTTGATAAAGCTTAGCAAATAAACTATGTAGATCGCTCAAAACAATGGGCTACTTGTTTCAATTGTAGAAATCTAGCTAATGCGAAACGAATTCAGATATTAGGTTTCAGATTGGCACCCAGGGACAAATTGTTCACCTTTTGAAAAACCTCCTTTGTATAAGATTTGTATACCTTTTAACTGTCACTTACACTTACAAGGGAACACCGGCGGGTGTCCCCCTCCGATTTCGATGAAACTTAACAGATCGAAAGAGTACCTTAAAATAAGAGACACGTATTTTTTTTTATCGGCGTATCCGCACGATTTTGGGGTACAGCCCCCTCCAAGTTTGGACGATTTTCAATTTTTGCAAATATTTCCTAAATTATAACAGATATTAAATTTTCTTCTTAACATAATTTGCAGTACATTGCATGGCCCTAAGGGTGGCGTCGTCCGTATTCGCAAAAAACTAATAACGGGGGACGGGGTACCCCGTACCCCCCATTTTTTTTACATGTTTTCTTTTCTTATTCATCAAAAGAGGCCGATTTTACATAGAATACGATGATGTATAACAAGTTTAGAAAATTAACAATTGTAAAAATAGAAAAATTATAATAAAGCTTCAAAATTAATAAACTTGTCTATTGATATAAATCAAATGAACTATAATAGAAATAAGTTTTTATCCTTAACATAATTTCCAGCATAATACATGGTCTCAAGGTAGATATCTTCATAAAAAGCTAATAACGGGGGACGGGGTACCCCATACCCCCGCATTTTTTTAATAATAAGTTTATTCATTATTTATCAAAAAAAGACCGCTTTTACATAGAAAACGGTGATGTATAATAAATTTAGAAAATTAACAATAGCAATAATAAACTTTGAACATTTTAAATATACCAAAAAAAACGACAGCGATGGTACAACCTCTAGATGTATATGGTTTTAGACTGTCGAAAAAATTTGTTAGAACTTTCTCGGATATAGTGATTCTTATGAACTACGACATAGATTTACATCAGAGAAATAATATTATTAAGTTGCAATCCCTAACCCATAATCAGTTTTCTTCCCCAAGTGTTTTCGACGTATTCAAGTACTCGTGGTATAAGAGTGGATACGTTGAGGAAAGACCTGGGCCCTTTAAAAATCCTGTAGAGTTTTGTTTTTAACAAAGATGCGCAGTCTACACCCTTGTGTAGTATTTGCAATAAACCAGCTATTGTGCGGTGTTCATGGTGCAAACAAAATCTGTGTTTTAAACACTTTTACACAGACTATCACTACTGTAATACTTACATAGCTTAATTACTGTATGTATATTAATCTTGTTCGCTATTGCATTACATATATACCAATAATCGCATACAGTATATCATGTATTTAAACATTTAAGCATTATAATGTTTTTCTAATTCTGTTCTATTGTTTCCGAAAGTTTATAATCGTTACAACACATTAGTTATATTATGTCCATTGAATACTTACATTGTACACCTACATTGCACGAAAAACTTGAAATAAATTAAAAAATATATATGTATGTATTATTTAATCCTTCGTCCTGTGTAGCAAATTTGTTCATATATACGCACTAAAGGATTATGGTATTCTAAGAATGAATAACATTTTTTTAAGGAAATATATGAAACGCAGTCACTAACTGCAGTTGATCGATTTATATTGCTACTACCGACGAAAGTTTCGTATAGTATATAGTATAAGTTAGTAGGCATAGAAAGGTTTGACAATAGCTTGTCGAGTAGATACAATTCTAAATTAAGAAATATTTAAGTAAGGGAGAGCAGCGAGTAACGATAACAAATAATTGTTGTTAATGTACTATATTATTATTATTACAATTATTTTATTATTAATCCTCCAAATTTATTACCATTGTTTCTATGTAAAAGCGATATTTTTTTGATGAATAATAATGAAACTTATTATTTAAAAAATGTGGGGTGGATACCCTCCCGGTGTAACCGGGCCGTCCCCCGCTAATAGCTTTTTATGAAGATATCTACCTTGAGACCATGTATTATGCTGGAAATTATGTTAAGGATAAAAACTTATTTCTGTTTATAGTTCATTTGATTTATATCAATAGACAAGTTTATTAATTTTGAAGCTTTATTATTTTTTTCTCTTTTTACAATTATTAATTTTCTAAACATGTTATACATCATCGTATTCTATGTAAAATCGGCCTTCTTTTGATGAATAAGAAAAAAAAAAATGTAAAAAAATGGGGGGTACGGGGTACCCCGTCCCCCGTTATTAATTTTTTGCGAATACGGACGACGCCACCCTTAGGGCCATGCAATATGCTGCAAATTATGTTAAGAAGAAAATTTAATATCTGTTATAATTTAGGAAATATTTGCAAAAATTGAAAAATCGTCCAAACTTTGGAGGGGGCTGTACCCCAAAATCGTGCGGATACGCCGATAAAGAAAAATACGTGTCTCTTATTTTAAGGTACTCTTTTGATCTGTTAAGTTTCATCGAAATCGGAGAGGGACACCCGCCGGTGTTCCCTTGTTAGATTAATACAGGATCTATTCAACACGTAGAAGGTAACATTGCCATTTAAAGAAAATAACGCCGGCAGAAAAACGTCATTTGTATCACAAAACGATTGTTCCATTAAAAAAAAATCGTCAGTGTAAATTTCCCTCGAAAAAAAAAACATAAACTGTCTCTTTGTGTTTCCAAACTTTTTGGACGTACTGTATAAGTATGAATTGAGACACTATTGTGCCGTATAGCACATGCAATCTATGAAATGGGATTCTGATTCCGAAGAATGCAGACGAATCCTGGCAGCTTCAAATCAAAATATAAATTGATACGTTAGATGCGAACGTAGATTCCACGAATGGAGCAACGTACATACCAACATTTCTATATTGTGTGTACTATACTGCCATGCGGAAATATCTATGTGAATTTGAATATAAAATTTAATTTCTGTCGAAGCAATTTCAAATCGAATGTTTACTTATACAACTAAACTTAGACGAGGATAGCACAGTATTTTTAATCTTTAACAAATTAGACAATATTATTTTTAACATAATTACTGTGCTAATAAACACAGTTATTCCTACATGTTTCAAGATATTTACATGTTACTTACACGTAAAAAACGGGTTGTGACGCAACATCTACCCAATACCTGCATTGCAAATTGTGTTTAAAAGAATGAAGCATTTAAGCGGTAGCTAGATATTGTCCTTATGATGCAATGAGAATGTTTTTAGAACGATAGCTATACCTTACTTAGTCTTTACTTAGTTTTTCAGCAATGATACCTAGCATAATAATATAAATAGGATTTCCATAACAAGACAATATATATGTTTTTTATTTATTTCCCAAAGATATGTTCTAGTAGTTGCAGTTATGGGTAAATTTAACAATAACCCAACCTCTCTGATTTTTGTAATATTGGAAATATGATGTAAAATGAAAAACGATTGTGCACTTTCTCCAAGAGAAGGGTTGTGTGACAAGCAACTTGTAGTCAACACATCCAATAAGATTTGTACAGTTATTCCTCACGTAAAAAAAGTAAGATGTATACATAATCGAAAAAGTTTGCAACAAAGCAACGAAGATCGTCTGAAAGCATCTTCATTATCACATTTCAGACTGAATAATTAGATAATTACTTCCTATTAACCCCTGCTGCTAAGAATTAATGGTTACTTTGCTATTTGGAGAAATAAATATAATGTAACCTTAAAAATCAATAAGCATCAATTATTTTCATTCTTATCAATACCTATAGATAAGAAGAAAGTCATTAAATTTCCTTACCTAAAATAAGATGGATAAAACTAATCTTTCTAATTAAGAGAAGATAAATATGTTTACACGATCATGCCGTCATAACCAAAAAGAAGTTTTTTGAAGTTTCAAATTTCGATAAATTAAATTTTAATACGCTGAGGTATGTACCTAAAATAATTCCCTGACAACATAAATATTTTCTTGAACGTTTACACGGTAATTATACTGTAATATCCCAAGTTTGCATAACGTAACAAGATATATTTTAATTCGTTGTTCTAATTAGCACACAGCACTCCCTTGTTGAAATTTCTATTAACTGCAGTTATGTAAAGTTAATGATTAACGTTGTTGGTAAGAACATATCTAGAGAGAAAATAAATCTCGATGCAAATATACTATAATGAAAAGTAGGCAACTTAATTATCAAACTGTATATGTAGAAAATTAGGCAACCTGAATAGCATCATTAAAATATGTATAACAAATGTAATTATTTTGACATTTAGAATTTGTATGTACTAGAAAGTGCGATTTTATAATATCTAAATTCATTAATAACCTAAATAAATTGTATTTATATTTAACTTTCACCTATTTCAAATTATAGATGCTTAAATTTCATCTCTATGTATTCTAAACGGAAACTTACTGTAAAAGCTATTCTGATTCATTAATCCCGTCCCCTCAATTCTTCATCATTGCCAGGAGACCAGAGACCGCAGTTTTTCCAAACAATCTGTTTATGAATTTTGAGGAACGCTTCACAGACCTCTAAAATCAAGTACAGTCGCGAGCAAATGTTATAGGCACCTCTGACAAAACTAATGGGTTTCATGTTTCTTGCATTTTTTTTGTGACAGTTATTTCAACAGTTATATAATCGTCTTTATGGTTACAATAGTCTTTATAGATACCTTTGTAAATGTATTACTTTTTTTATATATTTTCAAGTCTTCGAGAAGTCACTTTCCCCTCCCATCTGAAAAGTATTATAGCTGTACTAAAACACTCTAATATGCAACAAATTAATAAGATCTCTTAAAAATACTACAATATTATAATGTATACCAACAAGGTTTTATTTTCTCATTTCTTACTGTGATATTCGCCCAAAATTTAGGGTGCCTATAACATTTGCTCGCGACTGTATTTTTCCTTATTTTGAAACCAATTTAACTATATCTTGACCCATTTTCGGTTATTTCCCGATTTAATAGCAGAGGTTATTTATTTCACTGCCTAGCAAGAGAATTCACGTAATTCCATCCTTGGCGAACTAGTTTTCCATTCTGGAATGGCTCTGTTCCCGATTTCCCTGATTCATCCGTTATAGTAGACCCGAATCGCCGGACAATTCAAGGTTAGTCCACTCCAAGGCAAATAAAGATCTAAATAAGAAATTGTGTTTCTTATCTTATATGTTTATTCTTTACCTGTTTTCTCGTATTTGTGTATTTATTGTTGCTTTTCTTATATTTTTTCTGGTGAAATTCACCGAATACACAATATTAACCTTATTCATAATTTTCTTAACGTTAACAAAATTAAATTTCACGCAATTTGCACTATATAATAATAATAACTCAGCACTACAGGCCTTGAAGACCCTTGGCTTAGAGTGCCGGAACACACCGAGCCGCTGAGAAGTGTTGCCCGAATGGTGACCCAACCAACAACCGGTACCGCATATTGCTGCTTGACTTTCAAGATTGGCAATGATGCACCCTTCCTTCTCAGCCGTACTGCCGACATTTGCACTATATATTCGATTTTTAAATAAGCTAACCAAATTAATCATTTATTTAAAGACTCCTTAACGATGTAGAAGTAAGTTTGTGACCTTTTGAACGAATATTCAGCAGCGACTTTAAAAAGCATGGTGACACATGCCTTTTCAAATATTTGTCTGAGTAAATGTAAGCTGGTGTAAGTTGGTTTATTGCTAGCTTGCGTCAGTTTATGTTCGGTTTACATACTATTTTAGGTTATGTGCATAATACTGTTTGTATTATGCTTGTTGTTTACTGGCTTTCACAAGAACGAAGTTAAGCATTTTATATTTTACTCCGCGACACCTGTGGGGGACAAAATTAAAGCTTAAACATTTGCTCCGTGTTTCACTATTCTGTTAACCTACATCCGTGATTGGAAGTCATAGGTCTTAAGTTTTTGGTGCCAGAACAGATGCATCTCGAATAAGATGTGGATCATGCTCTGATTAAAAAGACAAAAAAGTTTACAGTTAACATACATGCTCCCATGTAGATTGGTATCAACTTGTTAAATCTGCTATCAAAGAAAAAATAGATATTTAAATAGGTTGAGATTACGCATCAATACAGATGTTTTTTTTCGCGCTTTAAAAATGAAGAACTTAAATTAAAAAACATTTGCTGGTTAAGATACACAAAAGGTTCTGCTGTTACGTAAAAAGACAGTTTGAATGAAGAGGAGGAATTTCAACAAGTAAAGTTTATGAAAGTAATCGTAATATAAGCAGCTTAGAGAGCTTTAAACTAGGTGCTTTATATGAAAATCTATAAGTTCAAAAAAAAATCATATTTGTAGAAATATTTACAATTTCTACAAATATGATTTTATTATATTGTACTATACTATTACTGCTCGACACTGATGTTAAAGAGTTTCAGCTACCATCTGCCAGCTACAAAAATCTGAAAAGACAGATCCAGACGTTAATAGCTATCTTTCTCAAAAGATGAATTTGAGAAGCAAAACATATTTTTCAATCCTTCCAAAGATAATGGTCGAACTTTTTTTAAGTAATATATTTACTGACTTACTTAAGCATTACCTAAACCCTAAAATAAATCTATATAAGCGTTCATGACGATTTTATGTAAAAACTTAAGTGTCAATTGTGTAAATAACAGTTAAACGAAATAAAAATATATTCATACTTCTTTTACCATATTTGTTTCACATAATCTGTTTGATCAAAGATACATAATTTAGGAAAAATACTGATTGGTAAATAATATTGTGGTATCATTAATTTACGTTACAGCAGGTTCCATTCATTAATTTGGATTCTTTGTGGACACGTTGCCATGCCATTTCCTGTGAATTACCTAAACTATGCTTAAGTCCTTTAACCTCCAACCACAGAATTGTTGTTGGCTGATGAAAAACGAGGAAACCTTTCTGCAGCCTATTTAAAGATATAGTTTCCTTTCTATTGCAATAAATGTAAGAGAAGGTTTGTTTACTTGAGGAAGACTGTTGAATTCCCGTGATCTGTTTGGAGTTAGGCTTCCATCGTCATCTTTGGATTCTGGTGGGATTAGCTGCTGTCCCAATCCAGATTTTGTGAAAGCTTTAGTCAAAGAATTTTATTTATATAATAAAAATATTTTTGTTATTTGATAATTGATTTTTGAAATTTAAAAGCTACAGAGAAATCATTGTGTATTTCCTGCTGTCATTTTTTAACAATTACGGAAGGATGTGTCAGTATTAATTAAAGTTTATTCTGTTATAGCTTAAAATAAAAATTTAGAGACTTTTGGAGGCAAAGAAGCTTCTGGGTGTTAGATAAGAAAAGGCTGGCTAGTGTAGAGATATTCCATTTTAACAGTTTTTTTAATTTGTTAGCATTAGATCTTTTCGTCATCATTTTTGTTATTTTCTACTTTCTGGATTAATATTGTTTGAAGTCTAGTTCTTAATTCTATGGAAAGTGGAGGGTCGAAAAGTTTACTTGGTCGACAAAACTGTTTGTGGTCAGCTGTTCGTGCAATTTTAATCGCTCATAAATTATGCTACGGCAAAAACAGCGATGAATACACTGTTTGTTGAAGCCTGCATCTCATGCTCTGGAAATATTACATTACGTGGAAATATCTGTTTCATCATCTTAGTCATTAATTTACCATCTAGCCTATAGCTGATTATGTTTCCTCAGTACCACTAGCTAGTTTACATTCACCATTGGAGAGTTTCAATCAGCAGAAAGTATAAACAAACCCATTTTTCATACCTAATCTAAAATACCGTACACACTACTATTTTTATTTGTATCTCTCCGTTAAATGTCCGCACCCGAGAGACGCTTTTATTCAGTGGATGAATGGTCGCGGGAGGTGCATCTGGAACACGTTTTCAATGGGAAAACGAGTCAGGTGGAACTGCGCGAACAAGAGATTTAGCCGGGTGTAAAGTATTTGATTGCTGAAATTGATGAAATCGATCCGTTCCCATTCAGTGATGTAGAGCCGACGCGGGTCGAGAGGACAGAGATGAGATGGGAAAAGAATGCAGCTGCTGATTTTCGCTTTAAATATGCATCGAGTTGGAACACTTTCCAGGACTGATAAAACATTGAGACGAGGCGATGCGGCCCGAAGACGAATCGTCGCGTCCGGAATAATATTTAAAGTATCTCCTCGTTCTCGTTCAGGTGAAATAGACGCAATGATAAAGTTCTTTCATTGTGTTTATCGGAAAATTGAAAAAAAAAGAGATTCATTCTTTCAGATGGAGAGAATATTAAGGAAGGGAGGGTTCGATTATACAGTCTCTTGCTTGAATGGTATCAGAAAATTGACCTTGCGAAATTTATAACTTGAATAATATTGTATCTAATTTAGATAACTTGAAATATGAAAAATGTGTTGCTTCAACAATACTTTGAAAGAAGTATTTCTTTGTCGTTAATAAATTGGTATTAATCTAAGATTATCCTTTTACGGCGGTTGCAAAGAAATATTATTATTGGGTGTTAAGCAGAAATTATTTGAAAGAAATAGTGGTTTAGCAAGCATGTCTCATGCTTATGAAATAATACAGCATTTAATAGAAAAAGAAATGGATGTTAGTCGCAAAATATTTTTTTTTGTGGGAATAGTACAGAAATGCATGTATGGTCATTATTCGACTATTCGACGTTTACAATTAATACTCAAATAAATATTTAGTTGATTGTAAGAAACGAAAATAATCGGATTTAATACAGCATATCTTTAGTGTGATATTTGTTTATTTGGCCCAAAAAAAAAATATTTCATTAAGCATATACATACATGGTGTATGCCGGCAGTGCGTCTTAGAAGCGAGGGTACACCATTATCCATCTTGCGAATTCAAACACCAAAATGGGGTACCACCAGTTATTGGATGAGCAACCGTTCGGACAACACTTAAGATGCCCTAAGCCAAAGTGCTTATAGACCTGTAATGTTGAGTTTAATAATATAAGAGGCGTTATCTTACACTATAAAAGTTTTTAGACAAAAATCTTTTAGAAATGATAATGAATGGGACTGTTAGGTTGTTAAGCTCAATATATTTGCGAAAATTTTGCTATTTCTGTCAATTTAATCTACAATATTTGTTTCAATTCGCAACACGTTAATATAGGTTTGACTTTAAGCCGTTAAAATCGTGCCAGTGCGCGTATTAGATTGATAACATCCAGAAAAATGTATTCACGATTATCGCAATGGACAGGCACGTCATGTATCGCTTTTTTAAAGCGCTTCAGTGCTCCTCGGCAATAATTGCATATCATGCATTAACGTATACACATATATGAAACTTCTTGAAGAATCATCTATAAAACTTTTATAAAAAATAATTGAGAATCAGACGATTCTATATAACACTACCTAAAGTGTTTTATTAAAGTTTTGGAAAACATCAGTGTTATGAGTCGATCAAGAGGTTTATTAAAATTTTATCGCCATCGCTATACAGCCATTAGTCAACTTGGTAATCAGCTGATTTCGCAGGCTAGTAGATTCAGTTAATTAATTTACGCACGCTTTTCGTACACATATATTGGAATGTCCCTAATCTCTTTTATTATTATATTTAAACGAACACCTGACGGCGGCCATTTTCATAATTATTGAACTAAATATTTTAAAAATAAAAGCAGAGTAGAGTAGAATATGTTGCAAAATTGTGCTTTTTTGTTGTACTAGCTTTTTTTTTTGCTGGCTTCTTAATAGGGGCCTTTCCATGAGTTTTCCTAGTTGCATTATTCCAATGTCCTTTATCCTTTTCTTTGACTCAATTTCTTGCCTGCTCTAGTGCTATGGTTCGAGGCATTCCTATAACCGGTTCTGGGGTTATACATGCGGATAATATCGTTTCCTTGCTGAGTCATGGACTTTTTCGTTTCCTTTGATTGCCAAATATTCAGGCCCTCTACAGAAAAATAACTTTATTGCGATCCGTCAGGCTCTTCAGTTCTCGAACGTATTCCAAAATCAGTCTTAATTGTATCTCAGGTTCCCTAATGCCCCCCGGTTGTCTGTTGGAATATATGTAGATCCGCCTATTTTTATCAACCTTCCTAACAGCATAAACAATTACAGACCCATTAGTTTATTACCAGTTTTCTCCAAATTAATTGAAAAAAATATTTTTGATAGATTTCTTCTCTTCTTTTTCATAAAACATAATTTGACTAGTAAATTTCAGAATGGTTTCATCAAAGGCAAAAGTACAGAAACTACTTTATTTGACCTTGTCCACAGTATATTGGGTGTTTTTGGAAACAAGAAGGCATGCTGTGGTGTTCTATTAGATCGCAGTTAGGCCTTCGATAGTATAAACCATCAAATACAAAAAAAAAAATTGAATATTACGGTATCTGCGGCACAGCCTTGTCGTGGTTTGCCAGCTATTTTTCAAATCGTAAACAAATTACACTCATAAAAACTGAAAACAAAGCAGCTCAAATGATACAATCATTAGACAAGGTGTTCCGCAGGTCCTTTCTTATTTATAATATACTTTAATGATTTATACAATATTCCAAATCCCCTTAAATCAATTAACAATTAACTATGCTGATGATACTACAGTCTTATTAAAAGGCAATTCCATGGGCGAAATTTGCGATACAGGAAGTATGTATTTTTATCAAAAATATGGAAGAATGGCTACATGCTAGCACATCAACATACTCTGAGCAGGTTGTGTTTTGCTACGCGGCAAACCATTTGGTTAGTGAGCAGGTATCGCATAATTTATACTAGTTGCTGTTGTTATAGGATTAAGTACGGTATTACTGTATGAGGAGACAGTCCCGACTTGAGTGGAGTGTTTACCAAAAAAAGTTAGTGCGTAATATGTTTAATTTAAAAATCAACCAATTCTGCAGGAGTTTCTTTAAACAATGTATTATACTCACGGTAATTGGAATATATATCCTAAAAATATTACTTTTCTTTTTTAAAAATAAACACATACTGCAAAACTTCACTTTAACACATAACTACGGTAGTCTGCACAAGGTTCGATACTCTGTCCTAAAACATAGATTAACACTAAGTGAAAATGGCCTTACTTACGCCGCATTTAAGTTTTATAATAAATTACCAAGCCATATCAAAGAAATAAGTAGTGTAAACTTGTTTAAACAAGCGTACAACCAATTACTCATTGCAGGAGTATTTTGCACATATTTAATAATGTTTATTAGTTTACACTTATTGTAATTAAAAAGAAATATAAGTAAGGCTTTATTTCCATGTATCTTTTTTTTTATGTTGAACAACGATAAAATTTAGCAAATTGGGGCAACCAAGTTATAGTGAAAATAAGTCTACTTGGTTAATAGAACTGTTTGAGTATGAGAATTGGAAATCTCTAGCTTCTACAAATTCCTAATTCTAATACCTTGAAAGTAAACTCAGCATTAACAATAATGACATTGTCGATGATAATATCCGAAATTACAAAGTTAAGTCCGGCAGATATTTCGATTTGCTATAGATAATATAGTACATTTAATCAAGGAAATCGAACGCTTCCGCATTTATGCGTCCTCTAACCGCTAACGGCATCGACGTGTTTATTTTAGAACCGAAATGATGCTTGCTTAAGTGCCACTATAGCTTTCTTATACGGTGCGGTCGCGTTTTATCTCCACGTTTCCGTCGGTGCACTCGAGAAACACTAACACAACATAGTGGGTAGCGTCTGGAACGTTTTATTGACATTTAAATCTACACAACACCGTCTTCCCCTGACAGCAAAATCAACTCATGTCTACGGTTAATTACGCAGAAAGGAACTTGAGACGATGGAGACCGTGAATTAACTACATGCCTAACGCCATGTGCGCGTATTAAATTCTACGCAATTCTAAGTAAAAAGGCTGTAGCTAACACGTCATTAATTTATTTTAATTCGATATGAGAAACATCTACTATAAAGCTCCATAATATCCAAATATTATTTAAATATAAAATGTATGAAATGCTGACATAATTGTTTTTAGTAATTTTAGCAATATGATCGTTTTATGTTACTAACAATAAGAAGGACGCTAAATGTTTTTTTTTTGTATCACTAATCTATGTTATATTCCTTCATGGTGTGCAGAAACTTTACAGGGAAAAATGCAACCCGAAAATAGTGTTTTGGATGTAAACAGCGATAGTGAGACCGATTATCACTTACGCATCAGTAGCTTGGAGAAAAAGAACTAATCTGGCCACCGCGAGTATTAACCTCTCGGAAGTGCAAAGACTATCATGGGAATACATAACTGGGGCTATGAAGACTTGCCCAACAGCAGCCGTCGAGGTAGTATTGGAACTTATTCCTCTTCATATTGTGGTAGAGGGCGTAGCAAAAAGAACCACACTCAGAATAATCAAGGAAGGAACGATTAGGCATAGGTTTCAATCTCCTGGCGATGATCAAACCTTGTGCATGCCGTGGGATGACATGTCAGAAAAATTCAGCTTTGTGAAAGAATTCACCACAAAGCTTAGTAACAAGAGCGAATGGGATCATAACACCATCTTGAAATTGAATAGAAATGCCATCAAATGGTACACTGATGGCTCCAAAACGGCAGAGGGGGCTGGAATAGGAATATATACGCCTAGAAGCTTGGATATATACCCAAGTATCTTCCAAGCAGAAATACATGCTATTGAAAGATGCGTCCAGTTCAATATTGATAGAAATTATCGAAAACAGAAGATTATCATCATGTCTGACAGTCAAGCAGCGATCAAAGCGCTGAGCTCATACGAAATCAGTTCCAAGGTATAGGGATGCCTAAGGAAACAGGAATAAAGTAACCCTTCTGTGGGTTCCGGGTCACACAGGAGTAGAAGGAAACGAGATAACGGATAATCTCGCAAAAAAAGGAGGTGGATTACCTTTGTAGGACTGAAAGCTTTTGCGGGATAAGAAGCAACACAATACTGAAGAAACTGAAAAGAGAAATGCAGCAGAGAAAATCTAATGATTGTGAGAATCTCCAGGGAATGAAAAAAATACGTCGGGTAAGGCGTTGGTGGATGACAATATCTTCAAAGGTAGAAGCAGAATGACATCAAAATTATTTGATGAATGCAAATTATAGGGAAGCACAGCAATTCAAGAAAGATTAGAAGTAACATTGCATTTTTTGGCCACAAGAAGCTGTTGCGCAAGTTTTTCATACACACTTCAAATATCAAAACACTCTATATTCAACATAGTTCCCGTAGTTTGTGCTGCTATAATTGAAGTACTTGATGAACACATTCAAGTAAATAGAGATTAAAATATAACTAATAAACGGAGGGAATTTAGAAATAGCAATTCAAATACAGATTTATTACTATGTAAATATCACAGCAACTAAATCTATTTAACTGCTGTCTTCTTTTTCCCAAAATCCATATTTTTCTTGCATAATTCAAAGTTTTTTATGTATTTGTAGGGCCCTACAATACCGTCGATAACTCTATTAATTGTAGGCACAGTTCTTTGGTCAATTCCATGTTTTTACGGAAATGTTAACCGAAATTCGAAGTTTTACGCTAATGCTAACGCTGGAAACCGTTGGTTCACATTCGGTCACTTCGTACACACCAAAATTAACGCTTTCCAAGATCTGGTCACATGTGCCTTGGATTGTTGGAACCTCGATTTGGACACGGCTTTAGAGGTGTTTGTAACCTGGACACCTAGGTAACAGTTTATCATTCTAAGTTCCATTCACATATGCATGCGCTATGGCATTGCTTCATACTGTTTGAGTTTACATGCTCAAAGGATTTTTTATACTTCAAAAATATGCCATTCGCTTAGTAAACAAGCTGAGAACAAGAACCTCGGGTAAAGAGTCGTTTAAACAGCTTAGAATGATGACAATCTTTGACGCCTACGTGATCTACAGCATGTGCTGTTTTGTAGATAATTTACTCTATAAAAATGAAAGTAACCATTTACACGATATACAAGGTCAAAAAGGCTCGTGCATATTTTCCCCCTTTCTGAATGAAATAAGTTGAAAGCCTATTTTTTTTTTTTCATTTTCTGATAACACTAATACACAATCATCTACTTATCTTCTAGAAAGGGGAAAATGAATTTCTATTTTTTTTTTAACCCGCCAAATACTTTCAGCATCAGTTTGTCTTCTTCAGGCTGTGAAAAATAAAATTGTTTAAGTGTGTCCCTAATACAAACACATTTGCGAAACATCAATTGAAGAATAACATGAACTATATCTAACGGCTAACTATAACAGATATATTTATTGACAAAACCCGTCAATTACCTTTGATACCTACGGTAAAGAATTGCTTGTTGCTTACTAAAGCTTAATATAATTATATACGTATATCATAGCTAAGGCGTAAGCATACATATAGAACACGTAAACGTATTTTATAAGTGGCAGCGATTGTCGTTCTAATCTAAAAGGGGAAATGCTCGTGCTTTTGACATTTCGAAACATTCTGACGCGGAACAACTGGTTTTGATGCATGCGTGCTGCTTTGTGTTTACTTTCGACATAATACGAATCAAAGACGCTCCGCTTATGGAGGAATAATTGAATGGGAGAGTGGCTTATTTACGTGCAAGTCAGACTACTGGTTGCATTGAATCTCTTTAACTGTCTGTAATTTGATATAACAGAATGTCACGTACATTCTGACAGCAGCTGCTCTAAGTCAAGTTAATACGAAAACGACGTGGATTCGTTAAAGGGGGAGAATTGAATGAAATACAATTCATATTTCATTCAGCTATAATTAACTAGAGAAAACGCAGCTTGTTCTATTTCTAACTATGGGTGCGTATGATGTTTCTCGTTCTTAAAATCTGTCGAAGAAAACTGTGTGCTTCAGAAAAAAGATAGGCGCGTTATATTTTACCTTTAAAACATTCAGGTTTGAATTTTTTATTGCGTTTGCTAGGAGGAGATGGAACAGTTTTAACTGGCAGACACAGCACTTTCGGCCGGTCATATATTTCCACTATTATTATCAAGGTATATGGATTGCATTCATAGGATAAGGAAGTGCTCACTCATGCTACTCACTGTGTTTACACAACAAATATAAATGTGAGCTCTAACTTCAAAGGATTTTACGCCAACAACATTGAAAGAAAAAATGATTCGGTTAATCGTTTTTCAGTTAACACTGTTTTAAGTTTTAAGTACAATTCGCTCTAAACTTTAAACTGATATTATAAAAAATATTAATACTTTACTCTTGATTCAGCACATACATATGGTTGATGCTATTCATACCGTTCATTGTTTGAATAATATTTACTTTAGTAAAGTAGTTTCCAAATGTGACAACTCATCTAGTATCATCCAATACGAAGGTAGTTACATAGGCAAATGTATATTTGTATATTTAATATGTATGGAAAGTAACAACGCCATTTATTTTTCGATAGTATATCTTGGCAAATATAATAATAATAATAATAATAACAACAATGGTGCCATCTATATTTGACCAGTGGAATAGTTCTTTGACCATATGTATACCAGTATAATATTTGATAATGCTATATTATCATATTTGAATAAATATGTATTTTGCTAATGATTTTGCATAAATAAATAATTAAACCAATATTTATCTATGTACATTATATATACTTACTGCGCTATATTTATCGTCCCGACTTCTTTTTGCATACTACTAAGTTATAAATCAACATACATCTAAGAACTTTTAAGTATAAAAATAAGATTACATAATGTTACGTCAAGCATTTAAATTTAAATTTTTTTATTAAAACTCCAGTCTTTTTGTTTTAAATACCGAAACTTTAAAAAAAAGTAACGTTTATTTTGATCAAGCATATTTATTGTTCCGAATTCTGTTTTGCGTCTTTCTAAGTTATAAATCAGCATACAGCAGGCATACATCTAAGAACTTATAAGCGCACAAATAACATTATATAACGTTACGTCGAGCATTTAAATTTAAGAATTTTTATTAAAACTCCAGTCTTTTTGTTTTAAATACCGAAACTTAAAAAAAAGTAACGTTTATTTTGATCAAGCATACTTATCGCTCCGAATTCTATTTTGCATCTTTCTAAGTTATAAATCAACATACACCAAACATACATCCAAGAACTTTTAAACGTAAAAATAACATTATACAATGTTACGTCGAGCTATTAAATTTGAGAATTTTTATTAAAACTGCAGCCTTATTGTTTCAAATACCGAGACTTAAAAAAAAAGTAATGTTTATTTCGGCCAAGGTATTGCGTTCATTTTACCATTAATGGCTATATCAATGTAGGTATGAATATATGAAACTGTAAAAATGTTGTAATAACATTTTTATAGTTTCAATTCTATCAGATCATAAAATTTATAAAAGGCACAGCTCTATGCATGAATTGTGGAACTGTAAAAAGAAGGGACTATGCTTGATTTGGATGAAACCTGAGCAGTTCTATAATTTAGTTGAAACTGGTGTTTCAACCACCGTCCCACGCCTCCTAAAGATTGTTTCATTCAAAAGCAAGAAGCGGGTCGAAGTTGTTGCATCAGCTAATTGTAGCGATCTCACTACTATGGTTGCGGAATTATTGTACACATCAGTTATTTTCGCCACACAGTTTTCAGTGTTTAAGTCAAGAATTAATTCTTCTGTGAATGATTTCGCAACGAACAATCCTGTATTTTGTTCTTCTGATAGGACACTTGACGAAAAAATCTTTTTATTTTACGTTCATTTTCACCTTCAAATATTCTAAGTAGCTTTAAAAAGAAAAACAAATTTTTCCTCTCAATATACAAATGTTTTGGGAAGGCGATTACTCACCCAGCACTTTAACAGTATAAGAAACGTTATCAGCCTTCAATACGGCGAAGCTGTAACTATCAAGTATTAACAGCCACAGGCCACAGATACAGGGTGTATCAAATAAAAAAGTAAATTTTGCTTGGGTGTTAACTACACGACATATAAAGCACAAACCCGCCGAAACCGGATTCCATCATTAAAAAATAAAAAATAAATTTAGAGCCAAAATTATTGTCCGGGCCTGATGCAAGGAAACTTCCTGTTAAGCACCGCTAAACGTGGTATTGCATGTATAATACATTGCTCTTTTAGTATTATTCTTAATGGTATGCCGTAAGTTCATTTGATGTCATTCTGAATAAATAAAGGCCAATCGGCCAGTGTGCCCTTGTAAAAAATAGCAAAACTGAGCATTTTAAATTTCTTCTTTTGTAAATAAACATTCCTTATTTGTTAAGAGCATTCTACGTAAGTCTACAAGTATTATTTTTAATATCCTGATAAGACGTTCAAGTTTCACCGGATATGCGACTTCAGTACTTACAAAAAACGTAAATATTTTTCTTTTGCTTTGTGTAATCGAGAGTAGTTAGTTGTTAATAAACGGTACCACATGAATCTGAGTTATTTCTTTTGGATTTATTTAATCAAATAACCCAAATGAATTGAATCGAATTACACAGAAATAAATGTAGATACAGGAAATTTGCAAACACGCATTTTTACTATGATGTCGCGCGAAAATGGATCTATGCAGTCCCGCGCTTTTGCCGATGCATCAAGCTTCGATTTTCTTTATATGAAATCATAATGGTCTTGAAAAGGATCGTTTTTTCGAAACGGGAAGAATTTAAATAAAATGTTCAAAGTGACTTGCACTCCAAGCGGCGATCCACATCAAACTAACAGCGGTAATGGCTGAATGATAGTGGTATGTGTGGGTATACTCGGGACAGCATTTAGGTTGGGCACAGGTGCGGCTCTAGCCCACAGCATTTACAAAATATTTTTTTTCTCGTTAATGCTTACAGATAGACCGCCTGTGCATTAAGACTTTTTGATCGTATATGATTACAGCTGCTACATATTATTATATTTACCTCTATATCTGATACACCCTGTATACCCGGTGAATCACACACCTGAAATTTTGTAATCTCCAAAAATACGCATCGTATAGAAAAATTTGCCGAATCAAAACTTTAATATCTCCGAGAGACCAATCTACTGGACTACCTCTATCGATCCGTGGTAATTTAACAGTAGTTTATTAACAAGCTGCACCATCCACAACAGGTAGGGGAGAATAACATCATTGAACAGTCTGTCGATAGGCGCTAAATATCTGTGTGTTTTTGTTTTCTGTTCCATTTCTTGCGATTACAACGCCATCTGTGGCAAATCGAAGGAAAAATCAAGCATATCGTACGTAGTTTCAACGTAGAATCCGAATCTGCCATAGGGAAAGGTAATAAAAAGTTACTGAAAATTGAAAATAAGAAGTATTATTATATAAAAACAAGTACATTGTAACCTATAGCACTGGAATGTTGGTTTAAGAATAAAGAAGAGTTAAGAGAAGATATTGAACAGGATAATCAAAATTAAAAAGTGGAATAAGGAATTTAAAAGGTGATTCAAACGAAGAAATTAAGTTAAAGACTGGAGTAAAGAATTAAGAGAGATTCTAACTAAGAGGACTAAATTAAGAATTTCTAGTTGAAGAAGAGATTCTCTAGTTTAAGGCAGACTCTATTTCTTTTTAATTTATTACAAAATTCAAATACACGTGATCATCATACACAAAATTTTAGCTAATTAGGGATTGAGGTAGGTTTTTGTTTTAAAAAACTATAAGAAACAATATAAATTATATAGATATTCATCATCAATTAAAATGTTTTCTTTTATTATTTAAAAAAAAAATTGATATCAATTCAGGTGAAACCAAAGGTTTGATATCTGAACCCTTAATACAATTTTCCCTGAGAGATAGACTAACATTACAATATATATACGATTCTATTGGTTTAAAAGCCGGATATCAATTGTTTCCGATCACTGTTTAATGGTTTCTTTTTAATTTAGTGATGAATATTTATGAAAATTTTACACATGTATATAAAGTTTAATAATCAGGTAGTTAGTTTACAAATTTGAGAAACTGTATTCACGTTTTAAAGCAAAAAAATATGAAATATTATGAAGAACTGAATAATGTTGAAAAGTAATTGGTGATAGCATTCAAAAATTGTTCGAATGTGCCTCAATCTCCTCTGCTAATTAACAGTGCAATTATTAATTTCAATTATCCAATTGTATTTATTTAATTTAGAGCAAGGAAGAAACAATCGAATTTTGCTTTCAGTAGTATAAAAAGACCATTCAAGAGGAAGCGGATATCCTAACGACAGTTTTAATCAAGCCAATATTGCTAATGCAAAGTCATTCTCGCCGGACGAGTGAATTGCTTTCGACCGCACTCCTTTTTTTTCGATTTCACTCTAAAACAGAAACGATAGCTTAAAGCGAAAGTAAGATTGTAATTGGGACGAGGAGAGCAGCAGAGTCAGGCTCGCAAAGGAGTGCGGCGTGCGGAAGGGAAGCAGCCGGATAATATCCTGATATTTCTCTTTAATCATACCACTTCTTAAGTTCGGAATTACTTCCTCTCTTCTCGTCGGACGGCGGGAAAACGGAGAGACGGGCGAGACAGATAGAGACCAATCAAATTGCTCATTAAGTGATAAGGTTTAATATCCTGAATTAAGCTGATGAGTGGAAAACTAAAAGAAGCTTATAAAGTCATTTCGAGGACAGAAGCTTATGAGGCTCGATGTAATCAGTTCCAGACGTCAAGTAAATATTATAGTTGAGATGCGGGAATCGTCCGACGGCGGGTTCCGACGCGTGACTGACGTAAATTTTATGACGTACAGATGAGTTCTCTACCCTTGATGTAAAATGTCTATTCGATGAAATGTTGTGTAAGCATGGTTTTAGACTGTCGTTTATGTTTATTAGAGACGTTAAGATACAATATCTGCGATATTAATGTGCTCGAACATGCGAAGTACATCATCTCTCATCGTTAAAAGGAGTGAAAAATATGAAAAGTGCAACAGAGAAATGGAAATGTGACATTACCTGAAGTTATTTCGACGTTTTTTTTTATTGTGAAAACCATTTGAGATGGAGTCTTCGGAGACAGTCTCACCTCTTGGCTTTTTGATTTAGTCTCCCATTTCTTTTACCCATTAAATTATAACATCCGTTCCAGTATCATAGCATCCTCCGCTAATCTGTACAAGTCCTTGCTAGTTCATAAAACAATCCTTTGGATTCATTTTTTCCCTGCTGAGTTGCAGTAGTTCTCCAGTCTTCTTTTTCATGGTTACTTAACAAAGATCTATCCTTACGATGATCCCTTTCTTGATCATAGTACTTCTCACACTGCTGTAGTTTCCAGCTGCTCTCTCGTTTACAATTTTGTGTCCATCCGTAAACCAAATCCATTTTCTGAATCTGTCTCTGCAGTTGTATTGGTTCCAGCTTATCCCATTCATAATTTCTACCACGAAATTTCTATTAAAAAGATGTCGAAACCATGTTTGATCTTAATCCCAGAAGGCCTTTCACATGATGGACAATATTATTGTGATATCCAATGCTGCATATCTGCCACTTGATAGTTCTTACAATCTGAGATGCTTTACCTCGTTTATTATAACAAAAGGGCAAGAGGGAGATCTAAGAGGCATTCCATTGTTGCAGTAGGAAGTAGTCCTCATTGCTCCTATTATTCCTAAATATACAAGCCTCTTGCTAAATTCAGTTATAGTAGTTTGCTGCTATAACCATCTTTGCCCACCATACCAAAGATTTCCGTTGGACTCTTCTTGCCAACATGAATTTTCCCTCCGACTTGGTTTTAATTCTCTGATGCTGCATATTTCTAAGATTATTTCTTTACTCCGGAGTTCTAGGGTTCCAAGACCATCTAAATTGTTCCTTGTCGTGACTGGGGATTGATATTTACACCCTTTTTCCCGGTCCATGTTTATACAATTTGCCGTTTTGCATTTCAACGACACACTACGCTATTGAATTTACCCTGAGTCAGTACGACAAGACCATTTGCATACCCCAAGTTTTAAGTCCTTCATTGCCCAACTTTCCTAGTAGCTCATTCGCCACTAGGTTCTATAGCAAAAAGAACCAAATCCCAGCCGATGATGGTATTTCAACGCTGATGTTAACCTATAACTCAAGAGAATTTTCATTCCAAAGATTAAGTATTAACTAAAACATTCGATTCAAGAAGACTCCGGAAGGAAATCAATATTTTGAGCTGCGATGTGTCCAACTTCACTTGACGGAATGCTTTTTTTTCTTCAGGTAATCTACCTAAAACTAAAATCGTAGGAAATGGGTCAGTACATACTTTTATCTATCTGAAAAATACTTTTGTAAAAGCATCGTGAGATATGAAAAAACATTAAATAGTAAGAATATCTCCATACGATTCAACACAGTACGAAATATAGGACAACTACTTTCACCTATCAAAGATATATTAATTTGAGAGCAAAGGGTACAGTTGTGAAAAGAGATATCTCGGCAAAACTCGACACAGAGTGCAATGTAGACTTAAAGAATATGCGCAATTGGAAATATCTACAAATAAGTCATCCCCTTTCACTTATTTCTCTCTTGTGACAGTCTGGGAACTTCACATCGAAATATCTTTCTTGCTTCTACTGTCCTTCTTACTTCTTCGTTTCAGTCATATGTGGTCTTTCTCTTTTTCTCTCTTCACCTCACCTCTTTCCAAATTCCATTCACCATTCTTCTGTCTTTCATCCTTTGCATATGTCCCAGATATCTTATTGGATTTTGCTCTATTATGGTTTGTATCGGCGCTATTTTACGACTTCTCATTGTTTTTGTGGTGCATTGGTTATACATTTTTAATCTCAATGATATAAGAAAGATTTTAATATTTTTTTTTGTTTTCAAGTTTGTAATAATTTTTTTCATTGTTCAATGCTAGGAACATCATTTGGTAAAAGAGTTATAAAATCTTTGAAAGTTAGAAAATTTCCTGAATCAATATACATGCTTTGATCCAAGAACCCTCTGTCTTTGTTTTTGGTCAAATTGAAGAACATTTTCTAGGCTTTCATAATATGTACTTAGCTGTGAATATTTTAATGGTAGCGTCTGTGCAAACTCATTCTTTAAGTGGCTGTGAAATGGCTGGGGTATCCATTTAGATTTACCTACACTCACAGCCAACAACACCGTTCGCTGGTCAATCAAAAAGTGACGCCAAATAAAGCGTATGGATATGCAAAACCCCTTAAACCCTCCTAGAAAAGAGGGAAGCAATGACAGATAAATTTTAGTGCAATAAATGGTGGGTAAAATTCGTTTCAAATGTTTCAATATTATGGTAATTTCAATTTGATATTTCATGTTTTTAGTACAAAACATTTAATAATTTTATATAGTAACTCTCTATACCAAAAGTGTATAAGATTTTATTTAGAATTTACAGATTTGTTTACTGTGATTGCGTAGATTCATTCTTTATAACAATAACAATGTTCATTTGGAGGTAGTATACTTCAATGCAAATATTTACACTATTTGTTCTAAGAGTATATCGTGTTTTCAGAGAATTTACTCTTATGTTCTAACAAACAAGATTTAGTTTATTTAATTAAATATATATTAAGTTTCGATTTCCGAATAAATAAACATATTCAGACTGATAATAGATTTTTTTGTGTGTTGACCATCCCAATCCTAATCTAACCTAATATAATACTTCCAGTATACGTATTTTGGGAAAGCACAATTTTGATTGTTTTACGTACATTAATTAAATAAAAAACGAAATATCAACTCCTTTCACCACCGTTTGTGAAAATATTTATAGTATTTGAGTTACAAGTTACCTACAGGTGGAAAGGTGGTTGGCAGGAAGGTCGTAATTTTCCAAAGAATCATAAATTTTCGAAATTGGCGCCATATTTTTTACCAGATCATATGTCTCCCATATATCTCCAAGAAAAACTTACAAGAACAGTTGCGGCATTACGGAATATGCAAGTTTATTTCCTTGAACTTTATAGCCACTTCTCCGTGCGAAGTGAATATAAATCAAGCCAATATTTTTCCAGTCAATTCGTCGACAAATAAATAAGAACTAAAAAAGATTTATAATCGAGAGGGTTCCGATTCGAACCCGTTCGTACGGATAAAAGTTTCAGTTCGCCGCAGTGACGTATAAAAGAATAAAACGGAATGGGACGCGAAAGAATATGAGGAAACAAGAAGCTGCCGTCGTATAACGGGCAACCCTGAAACGTAGATGTCGTTGTACCAGAAAGATATGATATGCGTAACTGTATATTTTCTACGTTTACATAATGTCGAGACATGTCTGGGACCGGAATCGTAAATCTCCGATTCGCAAATACTACTTTAAAGAACGTAAGATGCAAGTTTGTTATGTCTCTTGTTGAAATTCATATTGTGTTCGTATGGAATCGTATGCTGTAGAAGCTTACGCAAACCTATTTGCATTTACTTTGGTGTATTCAATATTAATATTACCAGGACATGATGAATGGACGCAGAGAATCGGAAGATATTCAACAAATTCAGATATTAAATACGATATTTAATGATATTTACCCAATCTACAATTTTCTGTTGAAGATGCACAAATGTAAAGCTCTGCCTTCTTGCAGACAGAAAAAGAATAACGTTCAAGCTTTCCAACGTTAATTTACATTTGCGAAACATAGTTCTATGCTGCCGTCTATCATATAGTGTATTAAAATGCAGTTAAAAAACTAACTAAAAATTATGGTAAAAATATAAATAATTTTGTATCCAATAGTGCAAACGATATAGAATAATACATATATAATATTAATAATAAGTGAATATACTGCAATGGTTTAATAATTTGATATTATTTAAGTGTAATTTAACTAGTTTTACTTTTATGTACTTTAAAAATAATGATATAACAAAAAAAAATATAAAATGTAGCAGTAAACAGCCAGATGATGTTGGCTATGTAGAAAACCTCTGCATTTGGCAAGTCCTTCAAGGCATTTTCCTTTAGAATTTTCCTTTCAGGAGGTACAGATGATCAGTAATGAAATACCTACACATCGAAATTAAATATTAGAATTTAAATTATAAGCATTTACAACAGATAATGGCAGACAAAGTTGGATCGAGTTCAGTTCAAAAGAACATTTTTATTTTACTTAAATTTAGTCTAATAATGCTTTTATATGTATTTGCAATCCAAGTGTATTGATATGTCAACAAAAAGATAGGGAAAATTGCTGGGAGTTCGGTTTGGTCAAAAATGGACGTGTATGCGAGGTTGCATACTCTTTGTACAGTACTTAATTAATTTTAAGATTGTTATTTTAACATGATGTACACATACCTACCTTTATTTCATAATGAATGTTTTATTTTTATTTATTTATTTTAATTCAGTTTAAACATTTCGTAGTTCCATTTTAAATATCTTATATTCCCCTCACTTCGGTGAAATTAATGGACTTTTCTGAGTGCAGTTTCCAGCCCTTGCGAAGACAATCGCTATCGATGTCTGTTAGAGAATTTCAATTCAAAAGCATTCACTTATTTACTTTATGAAATTTAACGGCTATTTTGGTAAAATCGCATTTACCTAAATCACTGTTGGGTATATGTTTTCCAACGACGATATTCCCAAGATATGTTCCTCTCCCGAGCCATTCTCCGCAATTCAAAGTACGAGAGCCCCATTCGATGTCCTGATCTGACCTGTTGCTCAGATGCCTGATGATCTACTCCTTCCATAGGTACCCGAGTCTCACGCACTATAAATATGAATATCGAAGCAGAGGACGCACAAGCAACATTCTTCTCCAGCATCTCTAGTCACACTAAATATTAAAGTGGTTAACTAGCCAGTAGTAATTTTTTTTAATACTAACTTCTGTCGATCAGAAATTCTACCCTGCATGCCATCTGACATTTGAGAGGGCACATTCATGATTAAAAAGTAACGAACATAGATCACACTGCGATGTTAAAAATTTGATTTTAACAATTTAATTAAACGCTTTATGTTTAAAATTTATTTTTTATATACTGGGCTCTGTACTTCCTTGTAACATCACAATACATATAAATATGTAACAAAATAACAATAATAATAACAGGAAATACCATCAGATAAAAAAATACATTGCCAAGAACTAAAATAAGTACACTTTAAAAAGAAATTAAAAAGAAAGTATTTTTTAATGTTTGAAATGTCCAAAAGAAGATTGTTAGGGTAAACACTTTGTTTAAAGCTTCCTAGCAGGCATTAAAAATACTCGTTTTTAAACTTGACTTCGCACTTTAAAACATGTAAAACTATACAAAAAAACTTTTAATATTTATACCACTTTATAACTAAAAATAACATTCAAAAAGTAATAAAAATATAAAAATGCCAGAATATCGCGTTTCACCCAACGAAATTATTTATTATTTAATTTTTGTTTGTTTGTTTTCTGTGTGGAAATTATGGCTTTAATGAAACTAATTTTTGCTTTTACGACGTTTCGACCCTTTATGGTCTTTTTCAAGTAATATTTTTTTATTTAATTATTTATTTATTTCCTATAAACGAAATTGTAATTAAACCATTAATTTTAATTGTATATAGATAATACTTACATTACTACACTTATGTGTTTCTTTCTTTATTATTTCTATACAAATCTAATTTCGTTAATAATATTTCATTTAACATTTTTAGCTTTTTTATGAAAACGTCAGAAAATTTACATATTATTAAAATTAAAGTTTTGAGTAAATAACAATTTATACATTTGTGTAGACAAACAACATTCAAATAAGATATTGAGAAGTATGTTAACATGTAAAGTACAATATCGATAAGTAAACATACAATAAAAATAAACATGAAAAAATTGTTTTTATTTTTGTCAATAAATATTTAAATTGAGAGATATACCAGGCTGAATAAAAGTTATGTGAAATTGATTTAAAATAAATGTGAGTATATTTTAGCCAAATTTTTTTGTTTGTTTTTTTCTTTTTTAATGTGGACTATTTCTAAAATATTGCGTGTATGATAGTTTTTTCCTTAATTAAAATTTTTGTTTTTTCAAAATTAAATTTATGATTGTATTCAATTTCCTGTTTTTTTAAAGCTGTTACATTAGTGGAAGACTTATGATTTTGGATTCTATGTTTTATATATTGCTTTGTTTGTCATATGTACACACCCTGGCAACTACTACAAGGAATGGAATAAATCAAATGGGAATTTTTTTCAAATTGGGTTTTTGCTGTGAGTTTTGTGAAACAAGATTTTAAATTATTATCATTTTTATGTGCTATAGTATATTATACGGTTTTAATATGGAATTGATTCTTTCTGATAAATTTTTGACATAAGGAATTGCAATGCAATAAAACTAAAAATGTTAAATGAAATATTATTAACAAAATTAGATTTGTATAGAAATAATAAAGAAAAAAAACACATAAGTGTAGTAATTATACAATTTCGTTTATAGGGAATAAATAAATAATTAAATAAAAAAATATTACTTGAAAAGACCATAAAGGATCGAAACCTCGTAAAAACAAAAATTAGTTTCATTAAAGCCATAATTTTCACCTTCCTAAAAATAAATTTATTATTTAATTTACTGCTGTGTTTGACTGTATTTTACAGCCAAATAATGGATATGTCTTCTAATGCAGCAGATGTGCCTGAACTACATGCATTAACACCTGAAGTTATACCTAACCTCAATAAACCACAGGTAAATAAAGACTATGCTCACGCTGTAGCCAGGTAAACAAGGATAAGGTCCGGTGTTATCTTTTACCTCCATAAACACATATTTACGTCTGAACTGTGAAATGTTACTGCGACCCGACATATAGAAACGTGTTTACTGCGGACGTTTCAAATTTAATTAACTACAGAAGATGATGTTTTTTATTATTTTAAAAACTTTGAAAACTATCGCATGTTAAGGTCACTGATCTAATAACGACGCAATTACTTTGCTCCAAACAAAAGACATTTGAAGTTGTGTATTTTAGCTTGTCGTCAAATAAAACTATATACATAGCACAGAGGTCGAATTGTCTAATAAACGTTAGTGAAATTTAATAATGTACATCAAAAGCATACACGAACAAATTAGGTTGTACGCTAATTAAATTTTATAGTATAGAGAATGAATTTCACTTCGTTTAAAAGGAATATATTTAGATATTGGTGGCATCACAGGATCCTATATTATAATAACTATAATTTTAATATAAAGTTCGAGCATTAAAATATGTATACTACCGACCACAAGTATTTATCCTCACTGAGAAATAAAAAAAAAAATACTAATAATTAAAAAAAAAAACTTTACTCTTCAATTGTGTTCAATATGTGTAAACTATTGTGTATTAATATATTATACATATTAATATATGTATAAAGGAGTTAATTTTCCAAACAAAAATAATCACAATTAAGCATAAATTTGAAATTTTTTGATGTACCCACCATCCACTTTTGTTACAGCTGCGCATAGTCTGCCCATTCTTTCTAATGTAAAACTTTGCTAATATTAGTGGCTCTATTATATTTCGTCTTTGTTGTAGTTCTTCCCGAGGTAACTGTTGCCGATGTTGAAACAGACTTTTGAATCAGTTCATCAAGTTCCTGGCACAAAAAAATTGATTAAATTGAGGTTTAGATTTTGATGAGGCCATTTCATAATCAAATTTTATTCCTCTGCGCTCAAATTGTTCTAAATATATAAATAAGAGCATACCATGGCAGTATGAGTGGAATTACTATTATTATGCTGAAGTGCGAAATTCTCACTAATTAGTCTGGTTGCAGACAAAATGGTTTTTTTTTTTTGTATATACATAAACACCTTTTATTTGTTGTTTTATTTGCTCTCAACTCATTTTAAGCACATCTGAGAAAGAAACCGCCTTCATTGTCTACGAAGGACCGACGAGACTACGTAGCCATCGTAACTGAAAGAACGTGGAAGCTGCCTCTTCCAAAGAATGGATAATTACAATAATTTACTGGCCATCAGTAACCTGGGGTTGCTTCCTATGTCCTGCTCCTAAAATAAGGTTTTCTATGGTAACTGGAGTCGATCTATAGACTCAAGCATAATAACAGGTGATAGCTGACCAAGTTATTTATATTTTGGTTATTATTATAAATAATCACAGGGAAATTATTTAGTTATTTCAACTGTTATGGAATCCATTTAGTACTTAGACCCCAAAGCATCACCCAAACTGTATTATAAATGTAATACAATAATGAAGTGCTCGTTCCTCGCTGATCTACGGAAAAAATAATGCTCTTCCATTTGAGCCGAATGTGAAGGATTTAGATTGATCAGTCTAAAGCACTTTCTATCATTTTTTCCACTTCTTGTGTTTCCCTCCCTATGCTAGTTGTTTAGCTTTCTTTTGCTTGCATAATAATGGTCCTTGCACAGATAGAAATTCTTCCATATAAACCTGCTTTGCGTAAATGCCTTCTTCCCGAATTTGTTCTTGTGAAAGGTATTGATTTAGGAAGCAATTCCTGGCGCCGTTTTTTTTACCTATTTTATTTACCACACTACCATCATTTGCATGATTTTTAATATAGTAACCCACAGTTCTTCGATTGAAATTCAATAACTTTGCTATTTCTGTGTTACTTACAGCGATGTTGCGGTACGCCACTGTTTGAGCATGTGTTTCTGTGCATAATTCTATTTCCTGCATCGACAATTTACAGAATGTTTTTAAATATTGTATGTGAGGACTCTTGTGTATTCACTATTTCGCAATACGAAAATTGTGTGCAAACTAAATATTCATATTACTTGAAAAGAGGGCAACGTTCATTTACGATGTAGAATTCGAATGCCGTCTGCGAAACGATACGAAATGCAGAGAACGCAACTCATATAGTTTCGTTCTTACGGGTTTTACTTAGCCTTCACAAGTCATCGTGTTCTGTTTATTCTTACATCCTAATGCATGTTGCAATACTATGGGGAGATGGTATGAATATTATGTTATGGTAGGTTGATCAAATGTAGCATTAGAAGCGCTACTTTATAACCGCTATTTAAAATACGAAAAATCGGAATGTATGAGTTTGTTCCCTGACTACTTCGTTTCGTTCCCAAAATTTCGGTCAGATTCAAGTTCGTAAATTAATATTGCGTTCTATCCAGCACTAACTGATTTGGATTTGAAAAATATAGAAATGATAATAATGGTCCTTCCCAAGATTAAAAATTAAATTAAAAATGAAGAGAGAGAGAGACATATGTTCTAATCTATTTTGAATTGACCTAAATTAATATTCCTTTTTCTATGGAGTGTTGTTCGACTTTTTTCATTGTATCTTAATACTCAAAGTAAATCATTACCTGATGATGGCGTATCGCCGAAACATGTAGTGCAATAGATTTTTTTAAAAAACTTTGAATGGGAAGGACCATTATTATCATTTCTATATTTTTCAAAGTGAATTATTTGTTAGCACTAAGAAAGTGCTAAGTCACATAAACGTAACCATTTGTTAAATGTCATGTAATTAGTTAACAACTGATTAATGGCTGTTGTAAACTAGTCCACTGTAAATTTACTAAAATTGATAGTTCATGTTGGTTCCGATAGAGAGCCAACTTGAAACTTTGACGTTTTTAGGGTTCCTTGTTATATCAGTTTCCATTCTTAATATGTAGTTTTCGTAAACGAGTTTCGCTTGATTTTTAATCAATGAACACAATCAAACAATTCATTATAGTAAATCTCTCACTTCGACTTCCGCCATTTTTTAAAGTAATATTCTTTAAGTTTATTAATATTGAGATCGAACCAAGGTGGAAAGTTTCTAGTTGAACGTTTATGTAATGGCACTGATCTTTGTAAGATTTCATAAATAACATTATGGAAAGCTATAACAGCTTTGTAACATCCTTAAAATTATTTAAAGCAGCCCAGACAACCTCATCTAGATTATTATATAATACTGGCAAATTAGCCTGACGAAAATTATATCTATAGTATTAGCATTTGATGAAAAATTACGTTTGATAGTTGATATTGTTAAACATATAGCGCAGGATGGTAAGGATCTTCTTGCACTAAAGGATTACATTCACGAGTAATCTCAAACGAAAAATCAAATCAAGTAATCTACAAATGCAGTTAACATTTTTATTGTATTGTTTGAGATTTAAAGAGCACATAAAATTTAGTAGAATAGTACTTTTCCGATCATTAACATCGTTGGCATTAAAAATTGGGCAGTTAAAAATATTATTCCAATAATCTGAAAATGTGCAGTGATAAACACTTATGGCCAGCAATGTATGCGCTCAAAACTATATGTAAAGCAATAAAATTCTTTATGTGAACGCTATTAAAATGAAATAAACAAAAACATACATTTCTTATCGTGGTTTTTAAGTAGAGAATACTGTTAGTATTGAAGGTAAAATATTTATTCTATAGAATAGAAATCATAAATAAACGTATAAAAGCACACGACCCTTAAATTTTATCTCCTCTTACGGAGAAAGATATTTTCTCGATTTGATTTACTCCCAGTTTAACATGATTCGAATTTCTCGACTTCAATCCACCTTGAAAACAATTTCCATGGTATTCGGGTATGATTTTAATATCGGCATTCCACCGTATGTCCGAAGTAATAGCTGCCTGCGTCGCTAGTTTTAGTGCTGCCCTCACACGGAATTCCGTGCTCGTTCCAATATAGTTTTACGACCGAATCGGGGTTATATATTGTGACAGTCACCTCGAGTGTTTGACTTTCAACCCTTTTCCACGACGATTCCGCTCTGCCCCTCCGTTCCCGCTGCACGTCTAAGTATGGACCTTATAGACTCCGGCTTCTGTTATTTCTTTTTTTTTTATCCGCCAGTCTGCCGGTTACATTACTATATTGGACAGGTCGCGCACTCTCGAGGACACTTCACAATATGACTCTGAAGTTCGAACGAACGAACGGACGACGTTTGGTAAATTGGCATCTCCAGTAACGATGCGACTGTGAATGGATTGTCATCCTTGACGACTACGGAAAAAAAAAATCGCCGCCCGTGGATGTTTTGGCAGAGGGAGAGAGAGAAGGAGAAACTGGTAATTTAGAAAATAAAGTTAAAAATTGTAAAAATTGAATGTAATTCGATGATGTCTGGAGGACCCTGCAATTTGCTACAAAAGCTCTCACCGTGATAATAATTAACTGGTGTATGAATGCAGGATAACTCGACATGATAGCAAGCAACTCATGAGGTAATTGGCATGTACACTGAGAAAAAAATTGTATTTATTCAAGGTAAAATGCGTTAATTTAACATACTTTCTGTACTAGAAACAACACAAGCATTGTGTTTATTCAACCCATAAAATAGTGCTAGCATAAAATGTTAGTTGGATGCTAAATTAAGTAACAAGAACACAAAACGGTGAGGAATATCAATGCAAAAGGGGAAAGTGATAGGCACAGCGACGTTTTTCATTTTCCAAAGAAAAGCTTTTCTGCGAAAACCGCTTGGATTTAGAGATTCTACACAGGTAAAAATTTGAGGGAGTGAAATAGGGAGTCTCCGTTTTGGAAATATTTTGTTCTAAAAAGGAGTTGCCATAGCTGAAAACAGAAAGTATTTCCTCGATTTTGTACAAAATCTCAACCAAAACGGAGAGATTGAATTTACTCCGCTTTCTAACACGATTTTCAAGGAAGAAATAATCTCCGCTTTCTCTCCGCATCTACACTACCGTATTTAAGCCCTAAATGTGAACAAATATCCCTAACATTGCATTATATTTTCTCCTTCACGGAGGTGATAATTTGTTTACTTAACAGATGTTTCTATTTCTAATACCTCAACGCCAAAAAGGGAAAGGATACCTCCGATTGGAACATTTGTTCTCCAAATCGTAACTGTTTCCCTAAACATTTGAAAATTGCAAGTTTGCATAGGGCATGCGCATTTATTAAAGCGATATTAGTGCAGCGCATGTGCAACAAGTCTGGACGTAGTCACTTTGCAATAGTTCGAGAATGGAGAAGGATATGGCGGAATGCACTGTACCTGAAATTTATAAAATACACATCAGAGTAAAGTACGAAAACCGTAAAAAGATGGGTAAGAGTTATGGGAGCAAACATCACCAGGGCAGATGTAGATAAAGCAGGTAAGAAACTTGTGCATCCTTATTTAATTTTCAATCTACGATGTACCAATTTTTAATTTGCCCCCACTACATTCTAGGTGTTAGCTCCTGAATAAAAGCACGTTTATCTTAGCTGAATCCGTGGTGTTTCAACTGTGTCGTGCCTTCAACCCACGGTCGGTACCAAACTCGAAGAAGCGACTATATTATGGATAAATTAAAGCAATTCCAATGACGGCTGCTCTGTGACCGCAGAAGAGGACGTGCTTAGTGTGTCTATCCTAGTAATCATTAGGAATATATCAAAAATAATTCAAGAACTTGAGGTTCGACGACATTTTTGATGCATTTTTAATGATAAATAATAGTATAAATGCACTGAGCAGGGTGCTTCTGTCCACATAGAACAGCCCTCATTGATTAACTCCAATATGATGTTAAACTTAGCTACTATGGAGCTAGGTAACATAAAAATAGAGTTAAAAACCTTCTCACTAGAGAGATATTCTCTTCTCTCTCTGTGGCAGGTACCTTCTTAACGGAAATAAATTCATGTGTAAAGGATGAAATACATTCCGAAACGGAGTTAACGTTTGTTTATTACGGATGTAATTATTTCCAAGTGGAGTTACTTGCATTAGCAACGGAGATAATTTTATCTGATACGATAGTAGCATTGCATACATATGGGGGAAACAGCATCCGTTATTCATTTTAATAACAGCAGTAGGAGTTAAAATTTCTCCATTTCGGAAACTTTTACATTTATTGCAAAATAGTAAAACTGCATAAGAGAGACAAATTGGTCCTTAACGGATTAGGTTGCCTCGGTTAAAGATGTTTTTTTCCCCTATGAAAAGCAAAATTATCTCTGTATTCCATCCGTTTAGTAGCAAAACATTTAACTCCGAAATGGAGGCTCCTTGAACGGATGGTCGCGAGGGAATACCGGAAAAGAGTTAAAACGCGTTTCCCTATATACAGTGACCGGCTGTTATCTTTACTATTTACGAATTTACTAAATCTTTTTTCTTACCTAATTACCTCTGCATGTCTTGAAACTAAATAACACTCATCAAATCTGCCGAAAAATTAATTGTATACGAAAGAAGGTCAAAAATATAAAACTACGTTAAGAGTAAGATATCCCAGTTTTTGGGTTTTGAAGATTTTTTTTATTAATAAATGTTTCAAATTCAATGCTATATCCAAATATCAAGTTTCGCTTAATATTAGCAAAAAAATGAGATTTAATCGTTTTTTCGGAATTACCCTGCATACAAAATTGATTGAGATCATACTGCAGTCATATTCTATTCTCTATATACATACTTTCTGAGAGAAAATCATGTCCACTGTATTAAAATTAGTTAGTTTTAAAAATGTTATAGTCTTGAAAAAGAAAACTTCAAAATGGGACTTATTTTTGCTGCGCATTATGTTTTGTTTTCGAAAGAAAGAAAATAGTAACATCTAAGTAATTGAAATTTTAGTTTTTAGTAATTGTTAGAAAATTACAGTTAGTTTAACTTTGTCTTTCATTTTATGTAGGTTTTAATGTAGATCATCACAAGTAAAAGAAAAAATAAAACACAATGGGCGGTATTATTTTCTGTTATTTTAAAAATTATTTAACGTTCGTTTGATTAAATAATTGTTCACATTTAATCAATGTCTTAATGAACATTTTAAATAATGGTTTATTATTTTCTTAATTTAAATCATCTTTAACAAAATAATCACTTAGCAAAACTAAACGCGACAACATAGCAAATATCGATGACTTCCATACGTCTATAAGTCTGTATGTAAATACCACCGTTGTTATTACATATAGATATACTTACAATAGCTGTTATAATTCCTATGAGTAATCTCGCTCTGTCCCTGCTCATGGTTAAAGTAATATTTTTTGAGTCAATTAAAAATTGCCTGCTGTTATCCTTGGTATGCCATATGCAGGCATGCCAGCATAATTATTGTATTTTTTTAAATATTCAATAGAAGAGTTGCACTAATTACATAATTATGAAAATAAGCAGCAATTTTAATATGAAAATACATTTATTTCAATATTTAAGCTATCAACAAGCAAGATGCATAAGCACATAACAATTTTCAGTTTTTATAAATCGCCTGTCCTTATTTTGCACGCTCCACACAAACATTATAAATGCAATACGACTGCAGATCAGAATACAACTCGCCAATAAGTATTACACACCGGCATTTGGAAATTTTTCATTGGCTTATGGTTACATGAAAATGAATTAATATTGTTTCAACACTTTGTAAGCATTAAAACAACAGTGTTTTCTCGTACTAAGTATATACAAAATGTATAATATAGCCTTCCAATATTATCAATTCTTGATCACTAAAAAATTCTATAATAACCGATGCTGTCAATCTTAAACAACTTTCATAGCCCCGGATGATTTATCTCTGAGTGCGTAATATATCTTCTCAAGACTTGCAAATAACTTATACCCCTTGAATGTTTTGTTCGAAGTTAAATATTGATATTGAAGTTTGATTAAATTATACTTTAATACGAGAAAGAAAGTTTGAGCATACACTTCTGATACCACTGTGAAAGTGAATTTTTTAACCAAAATTTCTAGTATGGATATATTACAAAGACTCATTTTATTATTTAATAAGTTTGGAATAGATTTATCCAATTTAATTTTAATTTTGTTTGATTGGTTTCGACTTCACCTCGTTTTGTCGAACGAATATCGTTTCTACGCGCCACAGATTCGGTCCACGCGCCCTTGTCCTCCTCTCCCGAGGGCGTGAGAAATCCCGAGTCTGTTTAACGAGTACGTTTTCCGCAATACTCAATCTAAAGGCTGGCGCAATGCAGTTTCTGTTTTCCGTTGTACTACAAATCGGGTCAGCGCAAAAGATTGCACAGCGTACTTCTCATTTTCCCGCAAATCGAGCCGGTCTATGGGTTGGCACGACGTAGTTTTCGTTTTGTAACTTTTTCTACACGTCGTAAATTAATTACTTATTGAAGGATTACGTTGTCTGTACACACACACACACCCTTATCAAGTAATAAACAATGAGTTTAATTCACAATATTATATTATAAGCGGTATTAGCAAAAACAGCAAACGAAATGTTGACGATGATAAATTAATCGGTCAAAATGGAGCTACTCGTCGGTCAAATCATTAGTTCACTCACTTGTTTGCTATATTTTAATAATACATTTATCTTCTTTAATTCAAAGTTTTGTACATTAAAATTAATAGTATTCAATATATTTCAAGGATTTAATTAATAATTAATTAAAAAGAAAGCCCAAGTGTTTAAAAAGCAATACATTAATATAAGATTCATCATTAAAAATATATAAAGAAGAAATATTACAATCACCACACATTTAAATTTAGTAGACAGGTTAGTTTAAGCTTTAAATTTCCAAAACCAAGTATACTAAAAAGCAGCCTAGGATGCAACATATTAAATACATTTATCTCCTTTAATTCAAAGTTTTGTACCTTAAAATTAATAGTATTCAATATATTTCAAGGATTTAATTAAGAATTGATTAAAAACAAGACCAAAGTGTTTAAAAAACAATACATTAATATGATTCATCATTAAAATTATATAAAGAAGAAATATTACAATCACCGCACATTTAAATTTAGTAGAGGGGTTAGTTTAAGCTTTAAATTTCCAAAACCAAGCATACTAAAAAGCAAGGTAGGATGTAACATATTTACAAACATTTATAGATGTATTACTTTTACTTAATTGATCCGAAATATATTCTACATCTATGGAATCCTATAGATTACGACAATGTTTGTTATTCAGCTGAAATTAGTTACTAACTATTAAGTTAGCAATCTGGAAGCTTAACTCAAATTAATCTCTATTTGTAGGGAAGTAATGAGTAAATTTTAATGAAATCCAGAGAGAAATAATTCGTATTTGTAACTTAAATTTGACAACTAAATTTTGATTAAATTCGTTTTCTT
This sequence comes from Protaetia brevitarsis, assembly GCA_004143645.1. NCBI lineage: Eukaryota > Metazoa > Arthropoda > Insecta > Coleoptera > Scarabaeidae > Protaetia > Protaetia brevitarsis. Next base: position 2,917,876 of record RXPK01000202.1, on the reverse strand, counting down.
GAATTATACTATATGTATATGTAGGAAGAAAAGATTTTGCCAGGTCCTTCATTAATATTCAATGAAAATAATATCGGAAAATATTAAGGTGAAGTTTGAAGTGGTAAAATGGAAAACACAAATAAATAGATCCGTTTTATAAACGATTTTTCATAAGGCAACGTATGTGCCTATGTGGAAATTAAGCTGATGTGTGAAAGACAATATGATAGCAATACGTAAAAAAATGTAAAAGGGAGATAAAAGGGGAACAGTAGCGTTTATAGTGTGCTAATCTGATTGCATCTGTAGCATGATTCAATTAGATTTCCTTTTCAATTCGAAAATTTTCGCAAATTCAGAAAGACAATTGCATGATTTTCTTTCTATGATATTTACGATCTTTTTAGTACATAACATCTGCATATATACAATCAATTCCAAAAATTATGGCCTAGGTATATAAGAAAGAATAACTCAATTTTTTTTTAAATAAGATTAACAATTTTTTCCGAGCTGTATGAAGTTTTTCCCTATATTGTTTTCTCTTTTTTTTTATATAGAATGCTAATTGGTATTTATGTCTACTAGATTAAAGCAATTCTTACAAAGCTAAACCTTAAAAAGTTTTTGTAATGCAAGTAACGGCTTCAACAGATGTATTTTTCGAAATAATAATACAAAAACACACCTATTTCTAATTTTTTTTTAATACTGCACAGCACGGTTATGTAACTAATGCAGATCTATTATGTATTTGCAAATTATACCATTTGGATACCCGTGAGCGATCGATGGTTAAAGAAAAGAACAAAAGAAAGGGATATATTCCAACAACCGTCCCAAAAACTAATACACTTTACGGTATGCGACAAAGCAGCCGCAACCTTTTTCAACTAGAGATCTACATTTATAGAACCTTTATAGCTTCCATCCAAAAATTGAATAAAAAAAAGTATTCTTAGAATCTGCACATACGCAATCGCTGGTGCATGAAACGAGATGTGTCCTTTCATGTACATGCATTAAAGAAATTTATATCCAAAATCCAAAAGCGTTAGTTATTGGATCGTATGTTCGCCGATACTTTACCATTACAAACACAGAGAGGCACTAATACCAAAGAACATTAATCCGATTCGAAGCATAAATTTCACTGACCGATTTATGGGAGCAAAACAAGTCTTGTCCGGGACCCGAGCCATAATAAACATCCGTCATTTCGCAATTTATAGTTGGATTACAGTTGGGCTCCTTTTTTTTTCGTTTGTTACGAAATAATTCTAAACTGCACAACAAAATATACCCGAATACGGCTGTATAATGTTCATGTTTGTAATCCGGGCGCAGTAAATTAAAAGGAAAACGTTGATTACAGTCGGTGATTTATACACTTGCGCCAATAAAGTTTAACACAGTTCGAATCAATAAAGCGTAAAGGTCCGGATGAGAAACGGTCTGTAGTAGGATTTGATACTGCACGGTTCGAAGCCAATTTATAATTGATTTGATACGTGAGACTGCAATCAGAGTTAACTAATTTCATCGTCTTCAATGAACGTGTTTCTCTTTTCTCTTATCAAAGACATCCCACTACAGTTGAATTTAGAAGAATACGAGTATCTTTACCTTCGAATGTATACATTTTCCGGATTGCACATTGCCAAAATTAATTTCGAACAGTCATTCATAAACATAACATAAGGACACCAAAACTATTCTTAACACATTGCAACCAGTCTACTGAGAGGAATGAAAAAGTTGTTTCTCAATTTTCAACAATGCTAAATACTAAACATTTATGTAGCTATTAAATGGTGAAATTAATGCTGATCTAAGTTCAATCGTAATGTAGTTGAGAATAAAAATATTTGGAAACTTTATTAATCCCTTGCAGCAGCAAGTGTCGTAGTAAAAACCTACCTTTTAGTTCTAGTTATGTATCAACCAAATTCAGAGATTTTACATCTGTTGTGTTACTGAATGCGACACAAATATAATTTATTTTAGAAAAATGTGATTTTCAAGTTTTTAAATATCTTTACGAAAACTTGCATGTGGTATCATATTATCTAACTTTACTTTTTGTTAATTCATGGAATATTTTTCGCCAAACTAGTGGTCATCTGACATCTACTAAAATTAATTTTAAAAATACTGAACCTACCCCTCATATACAATGTTCCATATTCTAAGAATAAAAAAAATTCTCCGTATGTTAAAACATCTATGCCGATCATTTTATATGCAATGTGCTACTCTTCTATCAAACGGTGTAAAGAGGATATTCTACCATACATTAGGGATTCTTTATTGTCCTTTTCTATAAGTTATTGTCTCTTGATATTGCTACCGCCTTATTCATGTTTCGGTTACTATATTTAAAAGCAGTATAAACAGCAAAGGACTCAGTACACCTCCTGGTCGTACTCCCTGTGTAATAGTGAACTCTTCTAGCTCTTTGTTATTGCACAAAGATTTTATTGCCTACACCAGATTTTGTTCTACTCCATAGATATTTTTTCCCAAATTGACCTTTTTGCGACTTCGTCGAAAGCCTTTTCAAAATCTATGAAGCACAAATGTAGCTTTTAGTTATGTTCTAAAAAATGTCTCTATCAGATTTCTTATAGTGAATATACGATACATCCCGGTCTAAATCTACTTTCAGCTTTAGGTATAAAAGTACAAATAGAAAATTATTCAGAAGGGTTGTTATTTTAGCAGCATGTCTAATGAATATTCGCAGGATATGCAACAGCTACCCAACTCTTAGTTTAAAATTCACAAATTATTAAGCGGAAAAATACAGTTGCATGTACTGGTGTACCACACCGTATAAAGAGTTTAGTATTCATGTGAATGTTTATAATTTGGAGATTTCGTTTCCAAGTATTTAAGTGAAGTAATTAAGGTGTTCTATTACTTCCACCTGTTTATGTAGTGCTCATAAAAACTTCAGTTTTTAACGGCTTTAATTTTTTTTTTTTTGTTTTTAGTGTCTTGTGAAAATTTTAAGATTTATTTGCAATTTTTTCTCTGAATTTGTAGACGTCGTTGTTATCATCAGCAAAAAAAAACACATAAATTCTTGTATATTAGTATTCTGTTACTAAGCCTGTTTTGTTGCCATTCATTTCGGCTCAAAATGTATATTTTTCCCCCTCATAATAATTTTCCGTTATAAAAAAATCTTTCAATCACTTTTTGGTTGCACCACACATTCGCTAATTTTTTCTCAACTATAGTCATCATTTCATCTCTGATCATTTATTTTGTTTTATCCTCGCAGATTCCATACTCTTTTTCTTCACTTCCCTTATTTTTGGCTACATTGTTCCAACCAGTGGCGGCTCGTGACAGCCAATCTCCTGCAGCCTCTCCATTTTATTAATTTTACATAGTTTCGAATGAGTTTAGGGCAGTTTGCAGTCATTTATTACCTCGTTTATTGCTAATTATAATAATACCGATACAAAAAATTTAATGTGGACAAATTGAGAAGCAATTTTAAAATGAAAGTTACATTAAGTTCTTATCGGGAATTTTTCTTCGAAATTGTATATATGTAGTTTTTAACTGCTCGCACACGGGCTACTTGTTTACATTCCTCCACCTAACTAACGCAAAACTTTTTTTATACGAAAATATAACACGACACAGAGCACATGAGTTATGTAAGCGTAGATCGTCGAGTAGAATATAATGGATATTCTAAGGGTAAGTAAGCGTAATTCTTGGGAACAATGGGAAACACAATTTTTATCTTCTTTGTTTGTATATTTAAGCAAGTAGTTTGTTTTTTACTTAGAACACTATTATGATGTTTTTCTTTTCAGGAATATCTCCCTTATTATATTTATTATATCATTATATTTATTATGTCATTTTCATAATTTTTACCGTAAGGAAGATATGAGTGATTTCATTTTGAAATACTTGTTGCACTCGATGTCATCCTAGAATAATACTACGCTTTATTACTACTACATCTCAAATACACCTTCGATGGCCGTCTGACTTACATGCTTGGATTTCCCTACCGTGATAGTGGGAGACAGTCTTCCTCTACAGTGGCGAGCACTGACGTATACTGATGGCGCGTCTAGGAATGCGTATGCTAACTAGCGCAGGACTCGATCAACCAACGGGCAGCGGGCCAAAATACGGCTGGCCCTATTTCAATGTAATTTTTGCATATAGTCCGACCGCCTCCCTCTTTCACTAGCTCCGCACGGAGACAAACCGTCTGAAATCGGTGCCCATCTGAATGTGGCTCCCCGCTCGTCGCTTGTCTGCATAAATAAATACAAAGCGTGTTTCCTCGCATCAAACCATGGGAATCATTCGTTCTGTACTTAAATGTATGTCTATGCATGCATATTTATCGGTATTTTTCCAAAAAATAATAGCTTTTTAATGATTAATTTGCGATTTGCAATGGTGAAGCCTTGGCCCTGTAACTCCTTAAGTGGAGCCGCCACTGGTTCCAGCATGAAGAATTTTCTATAATTATTCTCGCTGCTATATCCCACATATTCCTTTAAGTGTTTATACTACTGGACTAGTTTTGTCGGATCACATGAATTTTGCAAAATAGTAGGTAGGTATGTCAGAGAAATGTAACTGAAGGAAATGATTTTTCTCAACCAAATTTATACCATTTGCTAAAAAGTAAATCTGAATATTTAAACAAAATGCAATTTAAAAATGTGTTTAAAGTACATTAACTTCTTTCTATTTATTTTCGCTCCGTACAACATTATAATCAAAACCATTCTGGAAGATATACTTATAAGTGTTTCGATCCTCGCATTCTGATGGTAGCCACTAGACTCTAAATATCTTCAGCATTCAGCAAATGAAAATCTAATAACTAGAATTATAAGCTTAGTGACAATCAAATTCAAACAATTCAAGCTACAAAATATTTTTAACGTTTAAGGTTTCGAATAAAATTAAATATAAATTTACGGTTATCTCGCCTATACAAGCAACTCCTGATAACATGAGGATCCAACCAGATAATTTAAAAATACCTTCCTTAGATTGCTTTTTGATAAATTAGCACCTTGTGGTTCCACAGATATTGTATATAACAATGTTAATAGAGCCAAAGCCATGTAATAATAGCAAGTACATTTGAAGTAAAAGTCTGTGTAGGAATCACTTTCTAACATATTTAATGATTTAATAGATCACAAACAACTAGAAGAATTAAGATGAAGTACCTATCGTCAAAGGAAAATGCACTAGATAGGCACAATGTATCTTTTTTTTTCTTGATATGACCAAAGGCTTTTATGATTTCCTACGCTGAATATTCCAACAAATACAAAGAAAACTCTACATTAAGGTGTATGTCATGGTTATGTCACAGCATTTTTTTGTGTTTAGAGAAGGCATTGCTTAGTTTATTGCAGTATGGGTATACAGAAATAATTGTTTTCTATATTACATTATCTTGTATACTAAATATCGCTCCCATACAAGAAGAAGTCCAATCTAAAGAAACTACAACACTGAACTTTCGCGAGGAAAATTATGAAACGCCTTGAAAACGGTCGACTCGTAAATAACGAATGAGTTCCGTTTTGGCCTTGTTTTCGCGGCGCACTTGACCGCCCAAGTTTATATGGCGCCCGTAACAACCGACGACTTCTGTACCCGACAATATCTGGAAGCAGTTTAGAAGTTTTATGCGCTAATGATTGGTTGTTGCCTCCGGCGTCGTAAATGCACACACTGTCCGAGGCGATCGGCATTCATAAAAACCTGTTTATAACAAGAACAACGAGCCTCAAAGAATTTCGCTGCCAGGAGAGGAATAAAACTGCAAATGACACACCTTTGTCCAGCTAGCTGGTGTTTTCGAGAGGATTATAGTTTGGTCGTTTTATCAGCGTTTAAATAAATGACTACGAGCTCAAGTAGATAAATAGACTAACTAATATGAGTTATTAGATATTGCCGGTTAGAAATTTGTGTGGTATTTCCGCTAAGGCCTACAATCAATATGCGTTTTGATGTTACCTATGCACAAAAAAGGACATAGCAGAATTTATAATAATTATAGAGGAGTTCAGCTTCTAAGCATACTCATGACAGTGTATGATAAACACATAATTAATAAAGGGATGTCCAGAGCAACAAGGCTTCATATTTACAAATCTATTGTTTAGACATCGTGGAATTTGTGGAAAGGAAGACGGACTGGCTCAAAAAAGTATGGCGCAAAGCAATAGAAAAGAAAGACTAACAAAAGGGAAAAACAGATACAAAGCATACCATGCCTAGTCTCCATGTAAATATTTGAAAAAATATATATACCTGTGCAGGTAATATTATACATTCCTTACAACCAATATTGAAAGGATGAAGTTAATTTTGATTTCTTATTTTCACTGAAAAGGTGAAAATCTCCATACCGAACAGAGACCAGGCAGGTAGTAGGATGTCTGCTCTTGATGACTGGTTCACGGACGGATCCAAATCCAGCAAGGGCACAGGAGCCGGTATTTGTGGACCCAGTCCTAATCAAAGGATATCCATAAGCCTGGGAAGCATGTAACGGTCTTCGAGATAGAGGAATTCGCCCTTGCAGCCTGCGCAGCGTAAATGATTGCTAAGGGGGCGACATGAGGAGGAAAATAAGTATAACGACTGAAAGACTGCTATCAAGGCAGCCACGAATCGTGTAATTAGGTCAAAAGTGGTTACAGACTGCAAACAATCCCTCAATACACTGGCACGAGACTACACGAACTAGCCAAGAAGGGCTCTAAAAGACACTTCATTGATCCAGAGCCCGTATATGGGATTACTAAGGACTCTGCAAGAAGGGCGATCTGGACCTGCTTAGATAAAAAAAGTGCAAGTGAGGTCGACTGAAGCTCAACTCCATACCAAAGCTCTAATAAAGGATAGGATGCTAGATTCTCTGATAACCTACTCAGACGCAGTAAGAAAGAAGTTAAAACCATTACTGAGCTGGTAGAAGATGCGAACTACAGGAGGAATCCAGTTTACATGTAATCTGCACATGTGAGGAATTGAAAGTACTCAGGCAGAAAGATTTCGGGGAAAGATCTATCCTCGAGGATTCTCAAGTTTCCACTGGGACAAGACACTGGGCTTTATAGAGAACACCAAGCTGCTCAAGTGGAAGGAAGAGATGTAATAAGGATGGTACAATGAGTACCTAGCTCAAGTGCCAGGACTATAGGTGCCCACCCTAACTTAAAGGAGAGGAAGAGGATGGTTTCTAAGCGACAGAGAATCATAAAATCATGATCATAAAATCAACCAAAAGAGTACTGGGAGAGAGGTAACCCTCATCTATTTCTTGTATGATTCACAAAAGTAGGCTCAGATAAAAAAAAATGTAGCCTCGGTTCGCAATAGTGTAGTTTTCACATCATTACTTTCAGGAATTCTTCATTAATTAAGGAATTTAAAATTTAAGATTTTCATGTAATTTTACGTTTTGTGTTTGCAATACCCCAAATGGTAATTATACGGTAATTTTGGAAATATCACAAAATGAAAATAGATAGGCCTTGTGATTTGGGTGATGATGTAGATATACAATGTATTATGATATAAAAGTATCATCACATGATATATTGATATATATAAATTTATTCATGTGTATTTGTCGGTAAAATTATTTATTATTGTTTAATTTCCAAATCTAGTAGAAAATTAACGTTTTATGATAATAATAGTACGATAGCACACGATATTTTTTTAGTATTATCGTTTTTATTTAGAGTAAAGGCAGAGGAAACGAAAAAGAGATAACGAAAACTATACTTGATATGTCTAATTTCTTAAGAAATAATAGTTTTTAAATGTTCTGCATCCAAAATATGTTTATAAGAAATGTTTCATATAAAATATTCACAATAAGAGGTATTAAGCAATTTATTTTATTATTAAATTAAATTTACAAGATCTTCTGATTCTGGCAATGCGCTTTTTATTGAACTAACAGTACTATAGGAGGTATTACCGTACAACCAAAATAAGTTCCACTTTCCTCGACTTCTTGGTATTCAGGTTAATTCAAGGCTAACATTTCCAAATTACATTTATTAATTTAAAATATAATTAATGTTCTGATTGGCTGTGTATCTTTCTCTCGCCGCTAGCTTTTTGCTTCTTTATTTTACATCGCGATAAAAAGCGAAATCGTCAATGGTCAGCGTAACCATAATTAACTGGCTCAGTTTACTAGAGCCGCTGATGGAGTTTACGTGTAAAGCAGATTCACCGAATGACGATTTTAATTAAAAGTGTGCCGTCAGGATCCACGTAATTTAGGGCACATCTGAGGGGAAGCCTTGTCAATGACCAACACAATCAGAATTTTCTCTCATACATTCGCACACGACGAAAATTTACCTTAATTAACTATAAAAGCAGCAGAATGGCAGTAAAAACGTCGAATACAAAATAAAAGAAATGAAATGTAAGTGTTAGCTTAAGGTAGGGCGCGTTAATTAAATAAGAATTTTAGAAATATGTTCAAATGCACTATGTAGCATCATAAGAAACAAATTTCTATTAGCAAAATAAGTTTAAAACCACTGCATGTTCAATATTACATGTTTGAATAAATTATTTTTAATTAAAATTATGGTATTTCCATTATCAGCTCCATCTGGAATATTAGGAACTATGTTCACTTCTGGTTTGCTTTCCATTTACTTGTACATGGTAGAGCAATTTCGATGGCATTATATGAAGAATTTCGTTATTTCAGTCGATATACATACACCTTTTCGGAGGTAAATTTAGTGGTGATGAGAGAAATCAAACGTTTTTAATCATTTCCGGAATATGACTGGAAACTCAAAATTCCAGTTTTTCTTTTTTTACTTTAATCTCTTTATTTTTAAAAATACAAAATAATTTTAAAGAACTTTTTTGTGAGATTCACACCATAAAGGTTATGCAGAACAGAGTTATAAAATTATTTGGCCTACAGTTTCATAAAACGTTAAACTTCTGTTTGATATTTTTAAAAACAATGGCTATCCAGATAGTTTGTTGTCCTCCAATTCCTTTCATTTCCAAAGAGTTGAAAAATTGAGTTTAACAGAAATTAAAATAATAATGATAATAAAATTAGAGGGAAATATGTTCACAATAAGATCACTTCAGATAAATCTGTGTAATTATGTGATGATGATAATGAAGATTTTAAGTATACATCAGATTCAGAAAACAAAAATATAAATTTTGATTCTATTAGTGCTGAGGATATAAAACTATTGCAGATTTGCTACTTGTTAAATTTAAAAACGAGAAAAACTACGTGCTCAAGGTCATATCCAAATATGATATTATCAATCCCCATTCATTCCTCAGGAAAAAAAGCTACGATTTTGTGTGTTTGTTTTTTTCGAGGAGTGATCTTTGCTGCCATAGCTTTGTTCATACATAACTATTCAGTGTGAAACAAATGATAACAACCAATTCTTACAATCCCAGCTTATACCTAAATATTCTAGTTTACTTTCAAATACCTTACAAGTTAATTCTGTCGAAGGCCTTGAAGTTCCAAAACTACTGGAGCAAAAATTGCATAAGTGCAGTCGTAGACAGGAATTTCGCCTTAAATCCATGTTGTTTATTAACTACTTATTAGATATGTTAAATTTATTTATTTAAACCACTTCTTTTTACACACTCAGTGGTGCTCCATTTGCACAGCTTTTCAACAAAAAAAAAACTCTCCACCAAAAGCAACACCTACCCCGAGTGTGCGGAGAATTAGGTCACAAATTATTTTGGATTCTAGTTAAAAAAAGATTTAAGACAAACTGGATTCTTATCGCAATATGAATATTATACCAAGCATATGGAGAAGGTAGTTTGAAATAGTGCTCTTTGGTAAACTACGAATCTTCCATCTGTCCTCAAAAAAAGAAGTTCTACTTCTATTTCTATTCCTGTTTATCATCAACGAGTACGCGGAGACCTATCACGGCATCTCTATTTTATCCCAGCACACTGCATCCGACAGGAATCACGAAACAACTGAAATGGATACATCTACTACTCCAAGAATCAGTAGCCGTATCACTTCTACTTACCCGGTTAATAAACGGACTGATTGACACGTGATTGCGTCAAGGTAGGTAGAGGGTAAAGCCGTGTAGCGAGATAATGGATCCATCGTGCGGGCATCAGTCAGAATCGGGGCGAAAACACGAAATTGCATTCAATCTATTTGTTTCCCGGAGATACTCCGTCTACCCGATCCCACCGGAATACACACGAACTCCGGACGTACCAATTTATATTAGAAAGTATAAAAGGAAATCTATTTTCCCCGGATCCGTACCGGAGTTCTCGTAGAAGTCCGGGAGAAAAACGACGGCGCTTGCTCTGCCGATACTTTCGTGGTTGTTGTAATTACATTAGGATGTATTCTTCATTGAAGATTATATCGGATCATCCCTATCTAATCGTTCCAATCGAAATACGTTGAATGTTTGAGAAGGAATGATTCGACGAGAATTCAAGTTCTCACTCTAACTTAAGTTAAATCATAATATGTATTTAGGTAATTTTAAACAGTTCGTTTTTTACAGGGTTTAGAGGTTAAGTTGTAAAGATAATATTGTAGAAGAGTTAAAATACGTGTTAATATCCAGTTTCCATTTAAATTTGTATTTAATAATCCACATTTATTTGATTCCCAATATACAAGTTAAAAATTTACCTGAGAATCTGTATTTTACTTGATAATCGCTTATTTCTTTACACCAAACTTTGATGTCCACTTTCATTTGATTTGGCAGTAGATACTTATCTTCTAAGCAGATAAACAGGAATTTGTACAGTTTACACAGTGGTCACACTGTCGAAAAATCACAATTTGAAAGGCGTCAAATAAGTTATAATTTAAATATAGTCAAGGTAAGTGATTCTATTCATATATCGCCAATAGCAATGTGAGTAGATAGAATGATCTAGTTAAATCATTGAGGAAAATATGTTGCGTATTTACGAGAGCAAATAAAAGAAATTCAATTTCCAACTGCGTCACCAGATAGCGCTACCTTTTTAGAGCGAAGATCATCGTAGATAAGTAAATCGCTCATAGAGGGTGTCTAACGTTCAAGAAAATTGTAGACTGCTCCAGAACCAAACGCAAATATAAACAGGACCACGAACGGGAAATAAATAGTGAATATAAGTAAGCAGTATTTAATTGAATTCAGTTTAATAAGTATTTTTAGTAGCGTTTTGCTTATTTAATATTAGTGTTTTTAATACTGTTATTTTACTTTAATGAGATTTCATGTCTATGAATAAATACTTTTCAATAGAAAAATCGCCTGTATAGATTATTTAAACCCTAAAAACGTTACTATAATATACTTGAACATGGTTCGTATAAAATACTTAACACGAATTCTTTGAAAGTTTATTCCAAGCAGGTTATTAATGTGTTAAATGAGTGTAATAACCTTGTTGATAAAACATTGACTTCTAAATTACAAGCTTCTAACCCTGAATTGCCTGACATGTATTGCTTACCTAAAATACATGAGTGGTGAACTATACAGCCTTATTGTTTCGAGCATCGATTACCCTATATATAATATTGCGAAGTGGTTTACTTCACGAAATTTCTGTTTTTAAAATTAATAATGAGCAGATACTAAAGAACTCTTCAGTTTTACAAGTTCTTATGTCCAATTAGTTTTTGATTTAATAATAGGAAAGTTTATAAATGTACTTAAATGTAGTTTGATAGCCTTTTTTTGAAGTATCCAGAAAAACTGTGAATATAAAACATATGAAAAATTTTCCTTATTGTTAATTAAAGATAAGGGGATAAGACATAAACAAGCAGGAGAATGGTTTCAATAATAATATAAAATTTGTTAAAAAAAATTATATAATTCATTTTTATATAATTATAATAAATATCAAGCAGTGTAACCATTTCTTATTTCCTAGGGTGTTATATTTAAGTAAGAGCAGTACGTTGGTTGAGACAATTATACTAATTGTGAAATTATAATAAATTTTGAACGATGTCCCCGACATTTATAAGATAAAGAAGGCTAACGTCATTGTAATACTTAAGAAATAAAAGGTGGAAAACTATAAGAACACGAGCTAATTTTTTTGTGTTTAAATTGCGCCGCAAGTGAACCTTCTTTAGAATTAATTCAAAAATTAAGGAATTGTAAAATCAAATCAGATGATAAGTTAGTTTCCTTGAACGTTTTTTGCCTTTTTTACATAATATACAATAATGGACCCAGTATCGAACTTGTGGAATACCAGTTCCAGGAGTATTTTTGCTGCCATAGTTTTGTTCATGGACAACGTTTTTTCTCTTTTTTTTGTTATTAAATTCCTTTCCTGCCTATTTGAACGAATATATGCCTTACAAAAATCTATCTATAACTCAAGGTTCATTTATTTTTGAGAATAAAATATATCAGCAAACTTTTGGAACACCAATGGGTAACCTCCGCCCACCGCTGTCTTTCTGAATGATTTTGATATAAAAATTATGACTGAAGGTATGCAATTTCCTAAAATTTTATACAGGTATATGTTAGTTGCGAAGTTTGATATTGATTTATTTTTACAAACTTTGAATACATGGTACAGAACTATTAATTTTACCTGTGAATTAGACGAATGTATTAAGATACCGCAGAAGCAACCCCCTAGATCAAACACTATTTTACCAATAATTAAAAAGGTAACAAAAAAAATAGAAAATAAGTATATATTTACCACTTTTCTTGGCAACTTGAAATTAGAAATTCATTCAAAAAATTTAACTCTAAACCAGCTTATTCTAATTATTTTTCTTTAAAATGTTTATTGAATGCCACCGATAACAGAGTTACTTTTCTAAAAAGAAAAATCAGGCACTTATCAAGTAATAAATTCTTTCTAATAACTGTTATTATGACTGGATTTAAAGAAAATAATCTTTACATTGGGAGTAAAGATATAGAGAAATCTATCTTGGCAAAAAAATTCTATAAACCCAGGTCATAAGTTTGACTATACTGATGTGCGTTGGTTAAATGTAGTCAGAAATAAAAACCTTTAAATAAATTGGAGGCTATTTACTTGACAAAAAAAATAATAAAAATCGACTTCTGAATAATGATTTATCCCCTTTTATAATTACGCATTATTAGATGTAATTAAAGAAACAGCACATAACAATTATTGATGTTAGATTTGTTTTAATTTAACCTGATGTGTGAATGATGTGTGAATGTATGTCTTGAACTTATTCTTTATTCATGAAGAATATCAAAAAAGTTGCAGGAAAAGCTTGTCAAGAATCCAATGAAAGATACCCCCAACTTGTCGCTAACAGACTGAGTAAAGAATCGGAAAACACATTCCCATAGTTCCCTACTTTTAAAGATTTGAGCACTTCGAAAATATCTGCCCATAAAATTTTCAAATACAATTATATCCATTTTCAGGTATTTCAGTATAACTTTTATATTAAATAAAATGAATTGCGAAATAATTTTTGTAAGATTTCGAGAAGGTCAATATTTTTTCGATTAAAATAATTTGAAGTCTCGTCAAGAGGGCTTAAAAAATAGAAGAAATAATCATTACTGACTTGAGGAAACTCCACGCAAAACTGGAGATGTGCATTTTCAAGAAACTCGTAATACCTACAGGGACCCCTGGTATAGTCGTCATAGATTTTTTAATTTAATCCTACATGCATCTACAATACACAATGGGTACCAATAAAAAAATCCGAAAGTAACGCACTATACAATAAAAATATAAATTTTACATCATACCATAATAATATAGTAGTACTAGCTTTGGCTTCGGAACACTTAATGCGATATCTGCTAAGCAATATTTTAAAACGATCGTTCCAGTTAACAATCTTCGACAGCACTTGCCCTCGTACCTTGTCATATTCTTAGAGCAAAATACCATAACCTTATTTGAACTTTAAATTGCTATAACAATCTAAAAGATCAAGATCTATTTGATTGCGGAATACATATCTACACATATATCTTAGAATGAAATATATACCTACTTGTTTTGGATTCAAGGAAAAACCGTAACATTCCACCATCTGGGTGCAAATGACATGATTTATAGAATATTTGAAAACGTATGTTATATACTGTACACGTAGTCACTTTCCATTACTATAGTAATTGTTGTGTTCACCTAGTTTTAAGTTGCCCCTGAAGGTTTCAGTCTCTTAAGTTTTATGACTTTGTAAATGATAGGTTGCTATATTTATTTTATTTCTATATCGTTACATTATTACCATTACACATTCATGTATCTTACAATAGAGTTATGTTGATATGCTTTACGAAACTGTTGTAAATTATGTAGCATGCAATAATTTGTTGTAAATTTTAATTGTTCATAAATTAATATTACTAACAAAATAAAATATTAATCCTGAAATTTAATATTAATTAGTCTCCAGAATTTGAAAAAAAAAATGTTTTCAATTAGAAAATATTTCGACTTAAACTGAAATTAAACTTCTCTTTGTACATATACTTGATATTTATTCGAACACACGCAATTATGGTACTTCAGGATTATTAATTCATATTATATGGAGTTACTATCTTCAGCAAAGCCTTCTTTGCCATTGACGCAAATAGATGCTTCTAAAAGGTACTCTTCTTTCTCTGTCACATTATAAACGTATAGAAAAACGTGTTTTTGAATAAATTACTGTAATAAAATATTAATCAAAAAGTAAATATTTCATAAATTTGTCCTTCTAGACCGTGGCGTGATTGCCACAGAAGCCTTTTAATATATTCATCAGACCACCTCAGTGATTTAATTGGTGTTGCAAGAACAGCTGGAAAAGTTGAACAACTGGTAACTTTATAAATATTGAAGCAAATACCATGTTGGTATTTTTTATACTTTGTTTAAGCATTGCATTTGCACCATTTTTAAATTTCCGATCCAATTATTAGTGTGAATTTAAAACTCGCAGGAGGCTATATTGTCATGGTCATGGACATCTACGAACATCATTGTTGTGGATCTATTTGGCCATCTAGATTTGCTGGGATATCTGTTTTATATTTTTTATGATCTGATTAGATAAGGTTTACAACCAAAATTGTTTTTCCACCATTTTAACGCACAAATGAGTGTATTTTAATACTTTCAATCAAGTTGTTTTAGTTTTAGATACAAAATCAGAACTATTCATTATTCAATTTGGAATTGTTTCTCACATATATCATTTAGAAACAGAGTTATTTGTGTTAAACTTAGAACAGCTGCAATTTTTTTTACAATAAAAAGACCATAATACCTCAACTACGATATTGTATGTTTACTTGAAAAAAAAAAACCTTACTTGAGATTCGAATATTACATTTCCTTATAAATTGTCTGCTTCTACGATATATTGGAACGTTATTATACTTTAAGGAAGGTATGATTGTTGTAGGTGGAGATACAAGAAATTTTATTAAACTTTAAATTAATATGTGCCGCTGTAATTCATAATACATACCCCAACCTTAGTCGCCATTTCACTTGTAGGAAATAGGTCTTAATTTTCACACCAATTTCATATGTAAAAAATGTTCTACCCATTCTACCCTGGCTAACTACTTACTCTTTGTCCAAAATATCTACCTTCTCATTAGAAGAAATCTCAGACATGGTCATTCGCCCAAAAACAGATTAACGGTCTTCTGGATATTCAGCTCTGCCTAACTTATGCAAATGTCAATATAAAACTAGTGGGTGTCCTCTTGTAACCTTAATCTTTTCTCTCCAGTCTGGTATTTGCTTTCTATTTAGGTCTTCAATTCTTCAATTTCTGCACTTCCTTCTTGGTTTTTTTTCTCTTCCTCTTCGCCGGCTGTTCGCATCCTACCATTTTAACCGCTTTCCCCTCGCCCATTCTCTCCAGGTGTCACGCCCACTTTATTTTATTTACCTCCGCTATTTCCCTAATTATTGGCCCATTAAATAGCTGATATGATTCTTCATTGGTATGTCGCTGGAGAGAGATTCAAAGCAGTTTGTTCTTGTGGCCACACCAAGGTTAGGTGGGAGTTCGACAGCGTTGAGTGTTCGCGGTTCGGTGTTACATAATAATGAGCAGCGATGATGATGATTGTTAATGGCGACTGCATAGATAACCTTAAATTCTTCATTAAGAAAAAACTTTGGGCAAGGCGTTTGTAAATGAC
Source organism: Protaetia brevitarsis (assembly GCA_004143645.1). Lineage (NCBI taxonomy): Eukaryota > Metazoa > Arthropoda > Insecta > Coleoptera > Scarabaeidae > Protaetia > Protaetia brevitarsis. Next base: position 2,901,662 of record RXPK01000202.1, on the reverse strand, counting down.
AAAACCCTTCTAAGGTAGAAGTAGATATAACGAAATCGCCCAATCGCAGAACTTCGAACTGAAGACGGCGGATATTTCAAAAATTTCTGCAGAATGATACCAAAACTATTTGATGTTCTGCTTCATTTATTAAAATCAAAAATTTCGAAGACGTAATACAAATTATGGAGCATACCAACTTAAAAAAGATTTGCAGTAACACTGCATTTTTCAGTCACACATAACTCTACACAAGTTTTTCATACGCACTAAAAAAAATTAAGATAGTCTATATCCAACATTGTTCCTGAAGCTTGTACTGCCATAATTGAGATATTTGATGAATACATTCAGATGAATATAGTGTATAACTGATCATTTTTTTAACAAATAAATAATGAAATAACTGTTTTTCTTTAAATTATTAAAATATTAGTTTTCAGTTAAGTTTATAACAAACTTTCATGATGTAAATCTATCATCAAGAACCCATTCCTTCACGGCGTACTTCGCGTTGATAGGAGCTTAGTGACTCTTTACTTTCCTATTTATTTCATCTGCATTGCGACCAAATTCAATGGTTATCTTTTTCCAAACATCCACATCTTTCTAGCTTAATTTAAAGCTTTTATTTGTAGCGTTAATGTAGCACAATAACGCTGTATTAATTACAGACATAATCCTTTGGCCCATTCCATGTTTTCACCAAAATATTAACCAAAATTCGAAGTTTTACTAAAAATATTTCACTACTAGGATGAAAAAGATGTATCTGACCTTCCCATACGCTCGCAAACAACTGACTAAACACAAATATCATCCAGATCAAATCGAACATTCTTGGGTGTACCGCCATGGAAGCGAACGTGTTCCAACGCTATTGCCAACGTTGGAAGCCATTGGTTTACATTCGGTGACTTCATACACATCAAAGCAAGGAATTTCCGAGATCCGTCCGCTTGTGCCTTGGATTGCGTTAGTACCGCGGTCTGATGCGGCTTTGTATGGAGTCCCTTTTTAGTCGCTTGGTTTTTTGTATTCAGCCTCTTCCTCATTCCTTTTACTCATTAAATTATATCAACCATTTCGGTATCCTAATACCCGGTACTTATCTGTTTAGATCTCTGACTGGTTGATCAAGGTAATCATCTGGGTTCATTTTTGGCTTGTCAAAAATTATCTGTACTTTTGCGTCCTGAACCTGGTATTCACGCAGAATATGATAAGCGTTTCTTGACGTTCCATAACACAGTTTGCAATTAGTATCTCCAGCGTTGATCCCAAATTCCTGTGGGTGTTTTTTAGTGCATAGCACCCTATTAAGATGCCTATTACAATGCGAAAATTCCTACTGAGCTGCAGTAGCTCTCCAGGCTTTTTGTTTGATGGTCCTTAATAAAACTCTTTCCATGACCTTGCCAGTTGGTATTATTCAAATTTTCTTTGTGTTTCTCTTTGACCCAACTCTATGCCTGCTCTGTGATGTGCCTTTAGACACTACTGGAACAGATTTTCGGTCTGTGTATAAAACCAATGATCCCTTTCTTGCTAACTCATCAGCTTTTTCATTTCCTTCGATTGTAGGATGTCCGAGCACCCCAACAAATATTGCGGTCTGCCAAGTTATTCAGTTAGCGAGTATATTTCCAAATCGGTTTTGATTGTGTCTTACAGTTCACTAGTGCCCTCAGAATCGTCTGGCTGTCTGTTACAACATAGATCCACTTATTTTTAATATTCTGATGGATTTCTGTTACACAATACAATATTGAATGCAATTCTTCTGAAACTTAAAGAGGTTGTGATTTAAAGGATGTTATAGTTGATGATTCAAACTACGTTCGTATGTATTTTAAAGATTAACGTGTTCATATTTCTGTAAGCGTGCAGGAATATGTTAAAATGTCTTCAAATTCCTTGTCATCACTATCGAATCATATTCGAAATCCCTCACGATTTATATCTTCGTGCTAGAGCGAATCTATCTTCCTCTTTTCTTCACTTTCTCCCCATTTCGTTTCTTCTTTTTCTCCTTGAGTTCCAAAGCCCGCAAAGGTCGTAAATCAAATCTCGTTTAATTACGTAGGCCTTCAGGCAACGACCGGCGCATACGCAAGCGGCAACATATTATGGCGAACATAAAAATTGAAATTCTTGACGTGGCCGTCGCAGCAGCGCCATCTACGCTCAATTTTTCATTAATTCCGCCCGCGAGTTAAATGGTCCGAACGGTAATTCGCGAACATCGTGCGTCGTTCCTTTTGTCGGAAATTTATGCGTCGCGATTTTTTCGAGCTTCCGCGGCCTCGAAAGGGAACCACCATCGGGAGAATACCGGGGACTGAAAGAATCGGCGACTGGGGATTTCAGTCGGTTAGGAAAACGCGGATGAGGATAAGGAAATTCCTCAGCGTCAGTTATGAATTATGATGGGACGCGCCGTGCCGAGCTCTCTCGCGCGCTAAACCATTTTGAAGAGATCCAACAATGAATGCGGTTTTGACGTCCTCCGTCGATGTTCCATTGTTATCGCTTTAAGCGACTCCCTACCATTTGTGTGCGCACACATTCGCGCCCGTGTATTGGTGCTTGTATGTATATGTGGGTACGGATAAATTTGGAAGCTTCTGCGGCATTATTGTGAAATATTATTGTCCGCGCGGAATTATTGTTGTGCTTGGTGTTGACGGCAATACAATGAAGATATATATTTCTTATACCTGTCCCACCTACTTCCCCTCGGTAGAGCGCTAATGTATAATAAATACCACGCGGGGCGTCCCGAGTTCGAATGCGAGATAAATGTTCCTCGAGTGTAAATGTGAATTGCTGTGGGAAAGTTTTGAGTGGAGTACTATGTTCCGTATAAGTTAAAACAAGCAAAGAAATCAGCGCTACTTTATCATGCCGAGATATAAAATCGTAACAGTTGCACAGAAATGAAGACCCAGACTAAACTGTCTTATAATAATAATGATAACATACGCAAAGAAAAAAAACACAACAAATGATTGCGATCGTTTCATTTATGGATTTCATTTAAAGATTATTGTTCAATTAAATTAAGAATTAGACCCCGCAACGCCATCTAGTAACTAAGTTTCGTAATTCTTGCTGGTTCCAACGCATCTTTACCGTGATAGTCAAAAGTAATGTCTCACTTTCGTTATTTATTTCCAAATTATTAATAATTCATTGTCCGTCAAAATAGCTTTTCATTATTCAATTATTAGTTCAAGTTTCATTCATTAAAACCTTTTTGTGTGAATTACTCCGCATGGCTAGTTTGTCAGTGACGCGATTTGAGTAATGTTGCATTTTCCTGTTTTCGCCCTCTCGCTAAGCAAGGGAGATGCAGAGGCTTCTTACAACATCAGACACGCGCTGTCAAGTTGCTTCGTTGAAATTTTATTAGTTACCACCATTTTTTTTTGGTGGGATATTGTCACGTGCGGAACCTCTAATATCGAGTGCATTTTCTCTTTTACCTGGGGCCGCCAGGAGAAGTGTTTATTGCATCAATATTTTCCTGAAATGGGTTTTACAAGCAGTAGCGTTAAGCCGGCATTCGTTTAGTTTAATGGCGTCATCTTTAGGTCACTGGTAAGCTGACTTTTCTTTCGGTTGTTAACTTTATTAGTTTGGGTAATCCGGTCCTGTACTTTTGGACCTATTTCGTTTCGATTTGAACTTAGGGTGAAAGAAGTATCTAATTTGGGAGATCAAATCCTGATCGTTGAATTAACCTGCACCGCGTACAGGGGAGCAAATTGGACCACCAGCTAAGTTTTACATATTTTTCTTTCCTTTGTTGTACTATATTAAAATTTGAATTTATCTTTAAAATCCTATCACGTAATAAAGACCTTCAAGCGAAAAATTACTAATTTCTTAAATACCATCGTATTAATAACTTCACTTATTGCATGATCATTATATATTGTGATGTATATATGAGTTTTTGGACACGCGGGTTAGTCAAGAATCTCTATGATTTTTAAATATTTTCCAGGTAGTGCCACTTTCGATTATTCCGAAAGTCGCCATTAACTTCTTTATTTTAAATGGTACGCACCCAATATATTATCTCATTTTTGGATTCCTGATAAAATTGCATGGTGTATTCCATCTGGTTTCCCTATACCTATACCTATTTTCATTTGTTTTTTTAGATATATTGGTTATTTTGAAAATTTTGAAATATGTAGCCTTATTTTCAATACTCCATCTTTTACCCATTTTCGACTGCTGGTAAGCGCTTCACACGATGGTACTTACGAAATCCGCATTGACAATTGATTTATCCAAAATTGATTGAAAAAGTTCGGTTTTTCAAATTGGACACCTTTCATATTATTAGCTGGTTGGATGCAGAATTTAATTCTGCATCAATTCGCTATGTCTTCCCTTACACCAGAAAGATCGTTTATTTTTCGAAACAAAAAAGAACATGACTAAAATGGAAAAAAAATAACTTTATTAGAATACTAAAACAAATAGCAACGTAACAAAATATCAAAATAGCAAATGAAAAAACACAAGAAGAACTTGAAACATAATGACAAGAAATAATAAATTAATTTAAGCCAAATCATTACAATGATTGTTCTATATGACAGCCATTTTGGTTCAAACACATAACTCTGTCATACTGGGTGAGTTTTTCTATGTTGAGATAACGGAATATCTCTAAAACACTGCATCAAATCAAAAAAAGATCTTAATAAGATTTGTTATATTGTAGGGGGCTCACTGAATGGTGCCGAACTCGATCCACCTCCTCACCCCCCTCCCCTCTCCTAGAATGGGAGGGAGGACAACTTTGAAATCTTAAATGGGAACCTCCATTTTGTATTGCAGATTCGGATTCTACACCATCAAGTATGTAGTTTTTGTTTGAAACTTTTTTTTCGATTCGTAACAGATTGCGCTGTAATCGCAAAAAAAAAAACATGATGTGAACGTCTAGAAAAAATACTCAAAAAGAGAAGCAAGCAAACATGATTTTGTGTTTTTTTATTTTAACATTTGATGCAGTGCTTTAGAGATATTCCGTTGTCTCAAGATAAAAAACTAACCCTGTATACTGCTCGCGTAATAGACCTCCGAAGTTCGTTTGGATTTATAAAGGTATGGTAAACACGGTTCAATAATTCCTCTCTAGTACGTATAAGCCTAGAGCACACTAGTTCTTTTATACAGCCCCAAACCTGAAAATCCAAGGCGCCAAATCGGGTGATCTGATGGGTAGCCAGTTCCAAGGCTCCAGTGGACCATTCGCGGATCCTCGAACATCAAGGTCAACTGCTGATGTACAGCTATAGTGGAATGTACTGGAGCACCACGTGTTTGCTCTGCCACGTGAAGGTAGAGCATTTAGGAAATCACTAACAAACCCTCTGAGTATTTCCAGATATCTAGCAACATCCAAATATTTTCCATAATTAAACAAAAAGCATTCAAATTAAAGTAGTCTTGCTGATTATATTGTGCGCCAGCAGTGATTATTTCGGTGATTCGGAGCTATTGTGGGTAGGTTCGAATACAGTTAGTTAAATAATCTGCATGTTCGACTAGTAATTCGTCCACATTCACCATACGTATAAAACTTTAACAAATCATTATTAGAATATTCTTGAATATTTTCCATTATTAACTGTACTTGAGAAAGTTAACAAAATCACTAGAACTGTAAATAGATACCTCACGAATCTGTGAGCTTAAACGGTTTTGACATTTAATCAACAACATTGTTTCAGTTCCTGTCAATATCAATCTTACTGGATAAGACATTTGGAATTTCATTGGTTTCTGATAAAAATATATGGAATAACAAGGAAGCCATTGGAAATAGGTATAGGGAAAGTCATAGCGAATTTACCCAAAATTAAATTCCTACATCCAACCAGATGTTTTGAGAAGAAAAATTAAACGATTAGGCTGTAGTCATTAGACTTGCATATTAAAGTGGATGTTAACATGACAAGACAAATAATGATAATTATTATAATTATGAAAACATTTATATCCTTCATAATTCTATATAGATGTCTTTAAAATATAGAATATAGTTAATTCCAATTGATAAACTTTACAGCACACGATGTTTAAGTCTTACCAACAAAAGTATCTACTTCAGTGTTACAGCGAAAAAAATTGTGCTTACCGCTAATTTAGTCGGCTACAACATATATTTATTTTAGTTGTCGCATTATCCATCAGGCAGTGATTTTTACACCATGATATGCCGGTTTGTGCATTTTAACGCTTTCCGTTCTGATGGCAGTTCCTATTTCGTTCGCAATGCAAAACAGTTACACTAATGTCAGTACACATATAAACCATTGCACGTAGCTACGTTTGTTGCAGTACATTTACCCGTCCCGTATATCTGGGTATTATATTACTATCCGCAAAACCGCTAGATTACCAGAGAAATAAACACATAGGACGGAGAGTGCGTTATTTATTTCAGTTCGGAATACATATTTTGTTTTTTACTATGTAGTTTTCCACCTTCCTTATCTCGTATATAGTTGCAAAATAAAACCAAAAAATGACGCTTTTAAAACGTAATGGAATATCTTTACAACTAGAATAATAAAAATTGTGACACACTTCTTCGTGTATTCGCTTTCTAGTCACACATAACATAGATACCGGTATAATGACTTCAGATGAAGATTTTTCTAGAATTTCGAATGAAACTTCAAAAACTATATTTTAGTGATATCATCATAAAGAGAAAGAAATTTCAGTGCACTATACAATATTCACAAAGCCTACATGTTCTATTTATGTAGACTTTCATTGGTAACTGTGTATGTTTACAGAAGTCGAAAAGAATGAGAAAAATTAGATTTGTAGGAACGTATCTTATATCCGTCCTATCTCACTTCAACTTTAAGGTGTGGGCAATTGGCAGTCCAAGTACATTCCATAAGCTCTGTACTCCCAACTAGCAGTGAGAGACATTAAAGAACAGTTACATTTACATTTTCATGAACAACTTTTGCGAGATCCCAGTCCGATGCAACTTCATTTCTTTTTATTCGTTATCTTCTTTTAATCTTTATCTACGACTATATTTAGCTAAGTTTACTTTAAAATAAAATATATGAAAATTAAGTAGAAAATTAACGAAAATAACCAAGTAATTACTATTGTATTCCTTTTTATTGCTATCATTGCTGTCCAATGCACTAATATATATAAACTAAATGCATTAATTCCAATGGCATTGCTATAAATTAAACTTTCACAAATATAGCTATACTGTAAGAAGTAGTGGGGAACTTACACTTCATCTTATGTAAAAATACATCGCTTGTCATGTAATTCTTTACACAACAGAATTTTAGAATCAATCTAGCAAAATTGCTATATGCTCGAAGTATAGAATATTTGCTTAAAAAGTTGAAATACTACAAATTTTCGTGAAAAATTATATAATAACTCTAAAGGAACCTGACTGCTTGTAAATTTGAACTTAATTTCACCCGATAATATATTTGGAGGTATTTTTAATTTTATTTTTATTTTGTTATATGCATAAACAAAACAGATTTGCTTAAACTTTGCTGATTTAATACGTTAGATATCGTTCAATATTTCAAAGAAAGTGAAAGGTATGTACAGCTCCTACCAAAAAAAAGTTAACGACCTACGCGAAAATGTATGTGGCGAGCGCATTTAGGATGGACTATAGCTTTTACTACGACTGCGGCTTATCGGTGTAAACAGATGTTATGTATGATTCGTTATGTATTTATCCGACACAGAATTTCTTGTTTTTATAATTTAGTTTTTGTTATTAAGACATAAACAAGCACGCGTTGAAATAATATTTTATGTATTTCTTGGTAAAATAGATTTTCTGTTTCTGAATGTTCTTATTGGTTTATTAGAATACCTTATTTCGCATATATACGGCCAATATGGAATATAGTGGATAGACACGTTTCTTTCTTTCATTTTGAAATTTTTTAATTGTAACATTTGGCAATAAGTGAATTTACCCATAAATAAGATAAATACAGTATTCAATAGTAAATGCAAGGACATACTTTGCTAGTAACGTATCATATGTTCTCACTATAAATTTATTTTATTGTTTTATCTAATTATAGCATTTGCATAAATTCATTTCTTCAATCTTGAAGCATCCACTGTCTCCAGTCCCCATTATTTTCGATTACTTCCTAGAAGTTTCTCATAGTTTATCTGCATTTTCTGGAAAGAAGTCTTTATATATGTATAAATATATATTCTGCTTTAATGCAGCTCAAACATTTTCAATAGCACTTAAGCCCGGACTATTTAGAGGCCAGGTCAATACTTATTAAATAAATGTTTGCGAAACGTATCCATTCTTGCACAATTTGCCATTTCGGCCCGGGACACTTATCGCGCTGAAACACAAAATTATCCCCATTTTTACCGATGGTATCATCAGATTTATAAGGATGCCTTGATTTCTCCAACAGCTACTGCTTTCATTTGAACTATTCAGTGTTCTAATTTTTCTACTATTAAAAATATAAGAGAGACCTAATATTAGTGTCGAGATATACAATCGCAGACAAAAGTTAATTTCAATTTATTTTCAATATTATGTCGTAAAAAAGCAATTAAAAGCTATTTAGGAAGTATTGAGAAATAATAAAAAAATTAAAGTTATGCTAAATTTTAATTGAAATGTTTTATTAATTGTATTATGAAAGAATATGCGTATAACATTTGTCCGTAACTGTATGTATTTTAGTTATCCGAGGTTTCAATGAAAAATTTGTTTATACTTATGTTATAAGATGCGAATATCAGATAAACACAAATGCTTCCCTTTGTGGTTTTTGCCGCAAACTTGTTGCGCCTTAAAGTCAATGGATACCCTTATTTGAAAACTACTAATAATAAATCGAGATCGTCAAAACAACTTTCATAGACAATTTACCAAATGAATAGCGCATAAAATATTAATTTACATACAAAAAATATGTGGGCTACTCTTCGGCTGGCATGAATAAAATTACCTCCAATAAACACAGTTGTATGTATAGTTCAACCTGAGAATATATAATCAAAATCGCGATTCAGATTGTTAACCTTTTTGTGGGAGGAGCTGTCCATACATACAACGTAAAGGCAACTCTCTATCAAAGAGACAATATGAATAAGATTTTTAGCAAACAGTATGAAACAGAAAAACAGCAGACACGCTATGAAAATATTTGCGAAAACATATGTATAAGATTACACCAATGCACCACTGAATATTATTATTCATTTGCATTTGCACGTGTTTACATCTAAAAGTTGTTTAGTATGTGTATAAATACGTCTTCATTTATATTGCTTTCTTATCGTTATTTTTACAGTATCTAAATTTCGATCTATTTAAAGATTAATTTCAGCATTCCGAATGTTTCTAATTAACTGTTTTATTTAAATTTTTTACCTAAATTCTATTGTTATTTTTTGTCATTTTAAATGAGAAACAAAAAATATACTATTCATTTGCAGGAGAGCTAAGATTTTCAAGCTAAGAGCAAGATCGATTGTGTGTATTTACACTGGTATTGGTTGTTGTACATATTACAAATTTAAATTGCTGCGCTGTTCAAACATACATATGAAGTGGTAATAGATAGATATACCAGGAATAAGTTTACAAAATAAAATGTGTCAAAGTATAGCTGCCTTGTTTTTTCCCAAATATACTGAGACTATAATCAAATATAAACTTACACTCCGCTTAGAATACTACAAATCTTCATGTACCCCGGGTATGGTACATCTGAAGTAGCCAACGATCTGGGGGCGATCCTGGGGAATTAATTTCAGACATTTTACTTGTTTCAATGTTTAGAAAAGAAGTACAATCAAACAGTATGCTAAACATTTTTAAGGAGACATTAAAAAGGTGCTGTTACTTAGAATCACTTAACCTGAAATCGTTTAATAAACATTTCAGACAATAAAAATAAGATCAGAAAACAGATCCAATAAATTAGAATAAAGATAAAACAATAATAAAAAGAAAAACATAGGCTAGTTTGAAATATTCAAATTTAAGGCTGTTTTATGTCTTAGTGTGGGTATTTGCTGTAGAAATGGAACTGGAAATTTATTTAACTAATAAAGTGGCCGAACAAACTTTTTTTTCTGCCACAATTGTTTAGTCGTCATCGTCCTAAAAATTTAACGACCGTAAATTGCCTCTCTTTCCTCAGGGGTCATTTCCCTCCATTTTATTCGATCTAGATGTTTAATTGCCATCGTTTAATCGGAACATTCTATTTGGGTTTAAAACTTAAAGCGTTGCAATTAACTTTAAAATTACAGGGAACTTTTTCGGAATAATGACGGCAACTTGGCCAGGTATTGACTAAAAAGCAAAGTTAGGGTTTTAAAAGCCCATTTGTTTCTATAATTACATTTTTTAAAGTCATGAAGGTGAATGTACCAAAATATTTGTAAGAGGTTTAACGCAAGTAGATAAGTATGGCTTACATCGTAAACCACATGGGCGGAAGGAAAAGGCGAAGACTGCCCACAAAGACCTATCAACAGTTAAAATTACTGTAAGGTTTTTTATTGCTTGATGTTAACAGCAAATTTATAAGTGGTAAGACATTTTTTAAAAATTGTGTAGTGTTTCACAACGTATTTGGTATTCCAACTCTTTAATTCCTTTAAGAAATGAGAATTTTCATTGCACCTCATTTAATAAATACTAATGAATTTTTTATATACTCCTCACTATGAATGTCAATAGTCTTACTGGCATTTATGGATATTCCTATTCTTCCTATTATTCCTATTCCTTGCTTAGCGACGATTTGCAATTAAGTAACACAGTGGAAGAAAAACGAGAACGAGAGTTAAAGGAGCCACTGCTATTATTCCTTCAGTTAATGGTGCCACCTCCTGGAAAACGGAATATGCACTACCAACCGCTACAAAATTAAAATTAGCGGGAAACATTATTTCAGTAATTATTTATTTTCAGATTTGTGAGCATGTAAATACATGTATAATGTCATATTTGCATTCATACCAATTGTCTCTCTCAAAATGCAGAAAAAAGTTCGTCCCTATTCCAAAATTAAAGTGTATGCTGTAAAATATAGGATTTCGTAATGTCATTAATAACCCATTAAAACAAATATTTCTTGGGTTATGTTAATTAAAATATGCCAACAAAGCTGTAACTTTAGCCTAGCGCACAAAGTATATAAGCAAATCAAAAATAAGCTTAGATGAAAACTGGATTTATTCCGGAGGCTGTGAAAAGAAAGCCTGTAGCAGAGTAAGCTAGTAAACTCGGCACTTGCATTGATTCGATTAATATTTTTTTTCTGAAGCAGCTTTATATGGTACTTATATATTGCTACGGAATCAGGCAGTTGGAATATAATTTAGAGTCATTTAAAACGGGTTTCAAAGCCAAACGAAGGAAGTAATTGAAAGTTGAAGTGCATACTCGGTTGCCTACTTTACAGGCAAATTTGGAATTTGTTAAAAATGACAAAAAAAATGAACCATCTTACCAATAGATTCTAAACTATAGCCTCAATTATTTAAGCTTACCTGGGATATTTTTATGTTTTTATTATATTTTGCTCGGGAAGACTTTTTTATTCTTTGGGGTGTTTATTAGGTAACTTTTGCTGTATTCCCTTCAAATTAGAGTAAATAACGGTATCTTAACGTCACTTACTGGTATCCAGTCGATCTCAATATTGGCTAACCTGACAGCGATAAAAATCGAAGGCTGATTACTGGTAATTTAGTTTCTTAAATCCTCATTCTGCCTGTGGCCACGAAAGGCGACGATTGATATTGAACTCCTATAACGATTTTTATGCCACATTCTCAAAAATATCAAAGTTCCACGAAGTATTTACCTAAAAAAATATCGATATTACTCCTGAATAACTTAAATCCTCACTTTTACCTGTAAAATCATCGAGAATTTCCTATAAAATTTCTAACGAAGAATCCCGGCTGGAATATCATTCCATGCTATTGACCTATACGAAGGCTATCTTAACGCTACCTACATTGTCACTATTCAAACATATAGTATACATTATACATTGCGTGCCTAACCGGTGAGGAGACGTACATTTGACATAATCAATTAACACTTTAGTATACAAAAGTAATAGTATCAGAATGTACAATGCACTGCTACTATACTGCAACCGAAAATTCATGTATCACGAAGAATGCCCATCACTCTTTAATTCCGTGAACTCGGCGACACTGCACTGCTGATGAAAATTTACAGGTAATACGTAACATGATCCGTCTTAACCACATTTCGTCTAACCTATAAGTTAACTAAATCATTGAAAGCAAAAAAAAGAGTAGTGTAATATAATATATTATTATAAGTTCTGTCAGAAACACATACACGTATGCATCATTTGTTAATGCCAATACGGGTCTCAACGGTACGAAAGGATACCAAATATGTCATCTATTTCTGATTATGGCATCAAATATCTCATTGAAGACACAAACTGTTTCAAATCGAAGTGAAAAATCGAATTCCTTGTCAATCTATTTTACCGCTGAAACTGAATGCGATAATATAAAATTATGTGGTGCTCGATATATAATAAATCTCTAGAGCAAGCGTAGAAGTTGCGATTTAATATCCGTTTTTCCTTCCACACAAAGAGACCAAAAAATGGAAAAGAACCAATTCAAATTTACGCATGAACAACGACGAAATTAATCACCCTACTGTTCGTGATTTACATCTTACATCCTTCCTCATGGATATGCCTTCAGCGTGACGTATTACAAGTGCATAAATTTACATTAAGGGAAATTAATTATATGTCACACGCAGAGATTTCTCCAAAATAGAATGCAACCAAAAAGGATATTATTTCCCTAACATGCTAGACGTCGATATTGAATTAAAGCGGGCAATGGAAATTGCTTGAATTCTACATCACGCAAATAAATGCAAACTACGGAATATGTTTACAAATAGGTATTATACGTACACATACATGCTTAATATACATACATAAATATCGCTGGTAAAACCTTAAAAGTTCAACATGCCACTTCTAGGTTGCTAATAAATCGTCGTAATGTTGCACAATTTTTACTCGAAACTTTCTTCATTGGGTAGGATTGCATGCTAGAGTGAGTAATAGATGAGAACGTTGTGAAATACCCATACTTGCTTTATTGAACAGGTATTTAGCGAACAGTTTAGATTAGGTACAAAGATAGCCTTCATTAATTCTTTAAAATTTGTTGGGCACCACCTTGAACCAAATATCCTTCCTAGTCGCAATCGTATAATCCGGAAAAAAATGTGGTTATCATATCTGACCAGAACGAGAATTGAACTGTCACCCGTAATAGTCAAAGGCTTATATGAGTCTTTCCTTGTATTCCTGACCATATTTAGACTGTATTTATAAACAGTTAACTATTATGGATCGTTACCTTTTTAATGGATTGCACCCGTAATAGTCAAAGGCTTATATTCGTTTTTCCTTGTATTCCTGACTATATATAGACTATATTTATAAAAGGTTAACTATTATGGATCGTTACCTTTTTAATGGATTGCAATTCTTTGACAAATCTCACCTTGTCAAGTGAGCATTTTATTAGTCTATTAAATACGAAATTAATGCCGGCCATGTTATATTGCCCGCGCAGCGATTGGAATCGACCATTATCAATATTGATAATAGTATTGATTTATTTTCTAGGTGTCTATTTCCATTTTGTTATTGTTTTTTTATCAGTAAACTATCTATGAAAGGAAATTCGTCTACACTAAAATCAATACTATCGAATTTTTAGTTCAATTTTGATACAAAATCTGCAATGATTTAATGATTTTGAAAACCGCGAAGATGTCTACGTACCTCAACTAAATTCAGTGTCTTCTTCAAAGTCAGTTTCGAATTTACTCATGAATAAGTTGTTCTGAATTAATAGAATCGCATATAGCTCAGAGTTATCGCATATATTTCTTGTGCCTGTTACTACGCTATAACTTTTGTGATATCTTTGTAAATAATAGGCTGCTAACTCAACATAAGTAGAAGAACAAATATTTACATCTCAAAATATTGTTAGAGATTCGATTTGAAGAGATCGTCCTTGTTACATGAGTTGTGGATGCTGTTTTTTAGAGACTTTTTCAACTGTTTGTAGTCACTCATCTTCGAACAGTACAATTCCTTATCTTTGTAACTGTTGTTGTAATGTGGTATTCGTCCTCTTCTACTTTTTCAAATCGTACACTACATCACGATATATCACGAGCTCGCTAAATCCTTTGCTCTTTTGTGGTCGGTTTTCAATGACCTTTAAGCTTAGCTGCCATCTTGTAAAGCTGTTGCCGGGAAATATTTCCGAACAGCTTATGGTAATAAAGAACAAGGATTCTAGTAAAATAATGTTTGATTAAGTGATGCATATATTTGCAAGTGTTTTGCAATAATTGAATTTACATTCTTTCCTTTTTGTGAAACTCATTTTCTTTATTTATGTAAAATTGAATTAATGTGACCTAGGAAACTTTGTTAATTCTTGTCCTATTGTATATAATAGATTCATTCGAAAATCCAAAGAAACTGGGACTATCGTTAGCATCAGGATTTATCTTGCAAGAGCGAATGGCACAACAGTATGATGCCCATGAGCGTCTTCTTTCGCGGTTATTTCACTTAAACCTAACAATATAATATATAACAAAATATGTAAATGTTATGGCCAGTAACCTTACCCTTTAGGCAATGCGCCTTATCAAGGCTCATTAATTGTTTTTAAAACTGCAGGCAATTTAAAACTAATAAAATACTTAAAAAATATTAATAAATAAAACAAGTAAATCATGTAAATTAAATGGATGAGTAAACATATCAATTGCTTCTTCGCTAACAAGTTCTATTCCACCACTTTTGATAAGTGTAGGTGGTATTTGCTCATGGAAAAGTTTCTTCATGGAAACATAATTTAAATTATTATTGAACAGGTGAAGATAAATGCAGCTATAATTCATTAGATCGAAAATTGACACGTATACTCTGATATAATTATTGTTTAATAAGGATACGGCTTGGAGACTTGGCTATCAGTCGTGGTACTTTCCGTTAAAACCTGACGGGCTGCTTTCAGAGTGAGGTTTTCATGGCTTCCCGTACTCCTTACCGACTGCCCAAGAGCCAAGCATCTTAAGTCGTTCTACAGATGCGGGCGTAATAATAATCTCATGGTCGGTCGATGCCCTCTCTATTTGGCGAAAGCCGTTGGGGGATGCTAAGCCATGAATTACTTCTAAGATATAAGCTTACTTACATGTGGACTTCCACTAGTGATAGGAAGTGACAGGATCCCATGTGTCAAAGAAGTGAAATACCTTGGAGTCTGGTTTGATCTCAAAGGCTTAGATGGAACCCACCTATGCAGCCTTCGACAAGTGCAGGTTTTGTGGAAGAAATTGGGGTCTCAGCCTCAAGATGATTATGTGGTTATACACAAGGGTAATCAGACTCATGATAACGTACGGAGCAATAGTAGACTGACGTGTCTGTGTGCCGCGGATCTGATGGGATTGTTCCTCACCGCCGCGATGGATATCATTCTAAACCTGCTACCGCTACACTTTTGAATACAAGGAACTGCTAGATCTACATCATCTAAACTCACGCGTAGTCAAGCACCGATAAGTAAATCGCACGCTGCTAATTATCAAAAACTATTAGATGAACTGAAGGAAGCACCCTTGATGGAGATCCCATGGTTCAGAAATTCAACCTAAACAGAAAATAACGTGTTATAATACTAGACAAGAAGAACTTGGAAAAAAGCACTCCAACAAGAGCGGAGTCGAACTGGTGCATACACGGCTCTAGATGGGAGGAGAAATTGGATTCCTTTTGACGAGATGGCTCTGACAAAAATAGTTACACCATTGACTCAAACGTCCTATAGTATTTATAGGTAAACCTGTATAATATATGTAGATTTATAAATGTAACACAATATTATATTATCACAATTTTTATAATGTACTCTAGTTATTTGCAATAACATCCTGTCTTAGCTGTTTTTGTAATCATGTAAACGGAATAGCTCTTTAAAAATTACGTCATTGATAATGAGTAAGATCACTTGCCAGCTTGAACGCTCTAAATATCTCCTCTTTTGTAATAATGTTGCTATTAGTCTTCTTAAAAAAAGGATCCTATGAACATTTTTATCTAAGGTAGTGACATTTGCGTATGTTTTAGATATTGATATTATCAAGAGTTATAAACACTGCAAGGTGTTTATATTTCTTGATTTTTTTAAATTTAGTCCTGTATTTTTGTGGAAGAACAGTTGAATGATAATTTAAAATGGAAATCTCATAATTAACATGAAGATATTTGCTAAATTGTAGATCTGAAACTACAATATGTATATCTATAGAGGGTTACGATAATTGTAGGACGACTTTAAGTTATACATGCGTTAATTAACTAACGCTAATTAATAATTAGATCATATTAAAAATGTATGTAACACTTGGTTGATATTAGCATACATATGTTTCACCTTACCAAGGATCTTCAGTGCTACTGGTCAACCTAAAGTATTATACGAAGTCGTATATATATACTTATTAAGTGGAAGAATAATTCAATGAGAATTTAAGATTTCTTCAATTTCTTAAATTCTCGTTCAATTTGACCGGTATTTCTTTTTTTTTGCTTAAATTCAATAAATTTTTCGTTCAATTCAATAAAAATTTCTTTCCCAATCGCGCCATTAAATAAAAAAAAGTGGAAATATCGTTTTGAAAATATGCTTTTCATTTTTTCTTTGCGATCAAATAAAAGTGCTAGAGATAAAAAGAAAAGATAAGTTTCTTTTTTATATTAAAAAAAAAGCTCTATTGCGCAGTTTGTCACAGGTCCATTTTCTGTTCGGATTCATAAAAAAAATTAATAACTTTTCCATACTTATGCCTCTAACAAGAAACGAAGTTCCCATGGTGAGGAATTGAGAGTCAACCAAGTTATCCGACCTTTAATACATCTATCGAAATTTTCTTCAGATATTGCTTCACTTCTAGTAATATCACCCCAAATGGCAGTTCATTTAGAAAACCGCAGGACACTGTTGGTAGGTTAATGCTAAATGGGATAATGGGAAGGCAACGGTCCCTCTTAGGCTCGAATGCATGAGAATTTATTGAAATATAAACAATCCAATCATGAACGGCTACCTTGCACACGATAAAATGAATAATACAATGGACTGCTGATAAAATTCTTAAATGCCTTTACGTATTTGCCTATTTTTGCTTACGCTTTATTCATTCAAGTTGAATACTTTGATAACAAGCTAGAATAAATCTTTTGTATGCATGCCTGTTATTACCAACATAGAAGGCATTTAAAAATTAAAATTCATTTTGTACGACACACATTTACGTCGCTTTATTTCCTATGCTACGTCTTCTGCCTTGATTATTGTTAAAATGCCTATCTAGTCAAATGTTTGTAAAACTTACATATTTTTCTGTATGACGAAATAAATCCTTTTGCCATTACTAGCAACCAACAGAATATACTGACTGAGTGTAGGCATAATCAGCCTCTAGGTATCTGCTTTACATACTATTTACATACTTTCAAGGAGCTGCAAGTGTATTTTTTCTCTCGAACTTGATATCTGCTTGTATCTGCATTTTCCATTGTATATGGTTTCCCCAAGGCACGCGCTTCGCTGTTATTACAATTGACAGTAGAACAATGGGAGTGCTTCAGAAGCGTGTTTACCAACTTGGCACTCGTATCATTTCAATACCGATAGCCGACCACTAATCCACGCACAATCTCTTCGTTCCGAAGGGTTGACGACGCTGAAAACTTCGTTTATCGCCTAGAGTCGTTTACGTCGTTAGAAAAGTTGCCAACATTTAACGCCTGCTCAAAATCCGAACCAATTTGTCATCCGAACGGCGCCCAATCTCGACTAGCGCGCGGGTGACTTCTTCGTTTAGCCGCTTGATTAATGGAGCGCGTACGAAAGGGAAACTTTGGTGAAGCGTCCGTGAAAAATAGCGTAAAGTCAACGAATACATGTGACGTAAGGGCGTAGACTACTGCTAAACACCGATATATGTAGGGCGAGGCCGGAAAAAATATTTTCGGAAAGTTTTTTCTATACGATTTGATTATTCACGCTGCGATCCTAGGAAATTATAGTTTGCTTTTCCTTTCAGGCGGAGGAACTAAATTCGATCGTCGGGAATGCTTTCCGTATGGCATACGCGACTCAACTGCAGAAGCAATCCACGTTCCAGGATGTGATCGCTTCACAACTGGACCAGACCCAAACCGATAAAGTACTTTGGGTAAGTTTTGAATTTTTGATGTAATCAAACCCGATAACTCAAAAGATGTTAGCTGCAGCGCATTTAACCTTGTATTTTTTATCTGTAAAAAATTATGCAACCCTTAGTTAGTATAGAAAGAGATTCTTTTTACATGCCTACTGTTAACAAGCAACAGGTGCATTTAAACCAGAGACTTATTAACAGCCAGGGTTGCCAGATGCCTCGTATTCTAAGATACAGTACTTTATTTGAACTTGAACAATTTTGATTTTCTTGTTTCTTTTTTAATAAAATTTACATTTTCTAGTAAATTTTAATCAATATTGATATGTAAGAACGTAGACGGATGGTATACGCAAAAATTCAGTACGATAACGCTGTTCTTCTTCTTCTTCTGAATATACCCCTTCCTTTCTCCCTTCAGTGTTGATTTTGCTGAACCCTGCTGTATCTCAAAAATTAGAAGGTGGTAACCCTGCTTCAACCGGTATTGATTTCCATATAAATCCTTAATTAATACTTACAATCAACCATCAACCTATTAATTATTATTACTTATTTTAATTTATACCATATTATTCAATATTTTAACATTTAGAGCCATCCACGAACTATGCGACTCGAAGAGTCATACCTTCGTACACGGGACGATTTTTTCGTCAGACAACTTGCGTTTTGGGACCCGAAAGGGTTAATTATACACCCATTTACGTCGGTTTTTTCCATATATTTAGATTATAAAAGGTTTTTAAAACAAAAAAAAATAAATAAATAAAAGAAAATATAGAACAAAAACGAAGAACATAATTCTTTTGTATTACCTTGATAAAGGTTCGAAATAAATGGACACGTCGTTATACAGGGTTAGGCTAATGTGTGGAAACACCTGATTTTTGGCTAAATTATGGGTTCTGCTAAAAAATAACCTTTAGAAAAATTTTTGTAGTATTTTTATTCTAGTCTGTAACATACTTTGATTTCCAACAACTACCATTTGTTTAGAGATATGATGCCATCGGTCTTTGTTTAAATTTCCTAACATTTTCAAATAGACAATTTTCCAAGAATTACAATGATATGCTGGTGGATATGCGGGTGGAGATATTAAAATAAGGCCTTGGCATTAACATTTGCAGTTTCATTATGATCAATCTTATCCACGATTTCCTACCAAAACTGCATCCTTCTATGAGGATCATCTTCATTAAATTATTTTATCAAAAGTACTTTATACGGATGAAACTTATTTTTAGACAAGAAAAAAGAATCGTTGGGCAAAACTGGCTGAACTTTGGCTAAAACTTCGGCTAAACTTTGGCTAAACTTTAGCTAAAACTTTGGCCAAACTTTGACTAAAACGTTGGCCACATCTTGCCTAAACTTTGGCTAAAATTTTGTCCAAACTCTGGCTAAAACTTTGGCCACTAAACTTTGCCTCAAACTTTGGCTAAACTTTGGCTAAAACTTTATCTAATTTATTTACCTTACTCTTTAAATTTTAATTAATTAAATTAATTATTAAAATTAATTTAGTTCTTTATCTAGTTAATTCAATCACCTCTAGGTATTTCGCCAGTATATACCTTGTTTGAGGATATTTTTGCGGTGTTTTCTTTATTATTAATAATACTTTGTTTAAGTTAATTATAATACCTTACACTTATGGCATCTTTTTGAAATTATTTAAGCATTTTTGTTCGTTTGTAATGTTTTTTAGTAGGCTGAATTTCTATGTGCTTATAAGCTTCAGTTTTTTGTCTTGCTTCGAATTTTGATTACGTTCTTAACTTACTTAGATTCACATTTTTAAATTTTATAATAGTTCATTCCCCGTTGAGATGAATAAAAAATACATAATATATCTCGTTCTTTTTTTCGTTTGTATACATTTTGCTGTTAATAATACAACGATAATTAAGTGATTGACAGTTTCAAATTTAATAGCTACCTTGTTTAATCTTAAATTGGATTCTTCGTCAATTAAAGCCTAACTTTTGTCAACATGTTACACATGGTGGAAGTCAGAAAAAAGCTCTCTCTACTATCAAAATCCATTATGGCGTCCATAAAAAATACGAAATTTGATGATTGCTGGAAAGAACCGAAAAGTTATATTTAAAAATAAAAACTTCAAGTACACCATTAGATAGAAGATTAAAAGTGGTCTTCAGTATTTAGATTTTCTCTGCAAGGCTAAATGCTAGAGGCAAAATAAGAAAATGAGATTTTTCCATTTTTTTTTAATTTCAAACGTCATTTGTTCTAAATCTCTTTTCTTTCGGGATCCTAATAGTCTCAAAATTTAGCAGCTTTGCCAAATATAAACCAACCGTCTACGTTCAATAAAAAGCAAGGTCCCGATGGTGAGGATCGAAAATAACTCAGCGTGTACACAAGCTACCTTATCTCAAATTTAACGATGGTAAATATAATTTTGTTAATTCGACAACATTTTATTAACAAAAACTGCTATTTAACATCTGTCGTTACCTCATTATAATCTTAAACATTTTTTGACTCTGTTCACAGACTAAGGAACTGTCAGCTCTAAAGAAAGATAAACCCACGCAAATACTAAACAACCAAAGTGTAGAAATGGACGTCCAATTGAATAGTAACGATACCACATTGAGGTTACCACCTCCGAGCTCGATTCCAGGCCTGAAACCGAATCACAAATACAACGTGATGTGCCCCAATGAGAAGACCCAATCGCAACAGAGCACGCCTAGCAGCGACGAAAGTAACTCACCAACGGAAATGAATTCTTATAAAAGGATGACGGAAAAACCTCCACTTATAAAAAGATTGGCGATGGGTTTGACAGGTAACCATCACAGTCAAGACGACGACAGTTGCCCTTTGGTCAACGACGGTTCCGTAGGAAGTACACCTGGCAGTCCAACCAATAGGCCATTGTCCGGTGGATACGTCAATGAGTCCACCAATGACGATTCTAGGAAAACCAATAATACCATAGTAGTAGACACAATAAGGAATGAAACGGTGGAAAACATAACACCGAAACATATAGAAGTGGAAACGAATAAGCTGCTTCAAAGTTCTCCCGCGTCGACGGAGCACGAATTTAAAACTAAACGGATATCCCAAATAAGTTCTAGCAGTTCGAGTTCGTGTCCGCAAACGGGAACCGAAAGTACGCTTCTAGGATTCACGCCGACACCACCGCCTTTGCCCGAACGCACCGATTCTTTAAACAATAAGGAAGAAGGTGAACTGAGATTGGCGCCTTGGTTTCAAGCGGGCATCCCCAGGGAAATCGCGTTGGAAATACTCGCCCAAGAGCCGGTAGGAGCTTTTATGGTTAGGGAAAGCACTAGTAAGCCTGGATGTTACGCTCTTTCATTGAGGGTGCCCAGAAGTTTCCAACCAACTGGCATCGCACATTATCTGATCGTTAGAACAAACAAAGGCTACAAAATTAAGGTATGTATGTTTCCTAGAGTCGACATTAATTTAAAAGCTCGTTAGCAAAGCTGATTAAGTTACTTAGTTTACGAATGGGTCAACTTCCCTAACCGCGAGTTCGAGTAGAATGAAAGCAATTCACGAACTAATTTTCTATTGTACATATGTATGTAGGTACATATATAATTGCACAAGTAGCGCGAGTTACTAAATTGCTCTTTGAATATTGTTTGTCAGGTCACAAAGTAATAAAGTAGTTTAAACTTCCGAATTTGGTGCTCACGTGCTTCATAAAAATAAATATCTTGGGAATTGATAATTCTATCGAGATGCGGTTGATTTTATTAAATTCAGTGTGAAAAAATACATTAGCAATGACACTAAATTTCAAAACCTCATTTGTTTAATGTATACTATATTAACAATGTTACCCACAAGTAGTTGTTCTTTGTCAGGGGACAATGCAATATATTGTATAAGATCTCAATGACTTTTGTTTTGGAGGTTTCAATGATACAGATATTATTTTCTTCAAAACGTAATATAAATTTGAAAACTGTAAGTAAACATTAAAGAAAATTACACAAATGCATATTATCTACATGATTGTATTGTTTGTATACCTGAAGATAAATAGATTATACTACAAATATGTTCATCATGCTAATCATCAAAATCTTAAATTTACTGGGAAAGAAAATTTCTCAGATTTAAAATTAGAACGAATAAATTTAAAAAAAACAGAATTTAACGAAATAATAACCAACCAATTCGTATTAAAAAGGTGTTTTAATATCACTAGCTGATAGAACAATTCACCAACAAGTCCAGAGTAAGACCGATAATAATAAAGAATGAAAGAAATGAAACATATTTAAAAACTATATAATTCCTCAAAAGACTTGATTGACAAAATGTTTAGATAATAATACAAATAAAAGTTAAAACGAGTACAAACTATTTATACTTGGAGAAACTAACAAGAAACACCCTCAAGAATGTACTCAAGTAGTGCTATTTCTGTCACTAGTATAAAAAATATTTATACAATAAAATAAAATAAAAACGTTGTCCTATATTAATTCCTGAGCTTCTTCACTGATAGGAAGGTGTTTCTTTTTAGGTTCAGATCTCATGAATGTCATGTAGATATTTGACGACTCTAGTATTTTGTGAAATACATCCTCGTTTGTACCTATGCGGGAATATTTCCTGGTAAATTGAGTTGGTAGTATCAGTAGTCCTTATTTCTACTCACTGGGGCTTCCTCTAAAAGTAACCCAATCAGCAGTGTTGCTGATGTTACAATTTCGGCTGCGGGAATCAAAATCTTATACACGGTTGAAGGCATGTGATACCATGGATACAACTGTATTGCCAACTTAGCTGTTTCCATGGCATATAATTGAAATTTGTCTGTGCTTACACATGGGGAGGACTTATCAAAAACAACAAAAAAAGAAAATGCAATAGAAGGAACAACCCACTATATTTTTACGTAGATACGTAAGCCGTAGATGAAACACCTGTTGCGGTTAGGAGCGAGTACATCTTTAAAAAAATGCGTACCTACATACGTTAATACGTTCTCACTTTATCTTGTAGATATATGTGTAATTTGTAATAATAATTAAACAAATCGTAATTCAAAAAAAAAAAAAATGCTTTATACCCATTTTTTCTTTTAAAAGAAGTTTAATCACATTAGAAAAATTCTATTAATTATAATGTCGAAGAAAAACTTAATGGAGGAAGTTTTTGCTCATAAAAGGCAGAGATCATATTTACAACTCGTGCTTATTACATTTACTTTATATCAAATCTGCAGATAGGTCAGTTTTGTTTCAAAGGTTTTTCAAGTGTAGTTTTTTTGGAAAACATTCGATCAAAAATTAATCTACCTAGGAATTTTATATAAAATAAAAGTTTATTCGTGTTAATGCTCCATATGTCGGCCAGCTTCTTATCTTCAACTTTTACTTTTTCATAAGATAACTTTAGGGTATTCAAAAAGTATATCTGTTTTATAACATCATCAATATCTAAAAGAAATGGCCTGGCTTGATTGCTTTCGGGGCCCCAAATTACTCCATTTGCCTTACCATAACAATTCCACTGATTGTATGAAGTACATAAATAGGTCACCTATTCATGCTAAAAATAGTAAATTATACGCGCCAGCTTATTTGAAAGCATACCCTCGAAAATCATAATTATTTACAAAACAAACACCATCCCCTGCATAGTAGAAGACAATAGGAAGAAACAATACATATCCAATATCACATTTTAGGTAATTCAAACTCCATCTTATGATATACTTTCCCAATTTCTCATACTTTATAGCGAAAATTATATGTAATATGATGCCTTAAGTGATGCCCAAATATTAGCTCTTGATAAAATAACAAGGGCATTATCCTATTAAGGTGCTTCAGCTACTTTCGATGACAGCTTTTTGATAATTCATCTTTGTTCCTTAATAACTTCGAAACCACCGACCTAGTCACTTTAAAATTTATAGATATCACTTTAGGAGCTTTCTGAGTAATTTAATGTGTGTATTGCATTTAAAAAAAAAAGGATTTGGAGGCGCAAAATGGTTTGCTGCTGTTGAGCTCTAGAACATATAATAGGTCAGATTATTCCTATTGTATTTATGTTATATACTTAAATGAAAGGTTTTTGAGAAGAATGCCGAACACTAATAGAAAGATATTTAACTTCTTAGGAGTTGAGCTATTCAGGTTTGGGTCTTGGAGATATCTACAATCTACCCATCTTCTTCAGAAATTATTTAAAAGCCGAAATAAATATATGGACTTTGGAAGTTTCCTCTGAATTTCCTCTATTTTTACCATGAAGCCAGCTTCAGCTTCAAATATATACTTTTTACTGCAAACTTCTTCTAGACCTCTCACCACAAACTACACTAAACTGGACGTACGTTTCAATAGCAAAGCTATCATCATCAGCAGAAATGCTAAACTGTTCAGTGTTTCTGTTGATGTTTGCGTCCAGTTTAGTACAGTTTGCGGTGAGAGGTCTAGGAGAAGTTTGCAGTATTACCAGTGCCACAGTTTGGAGCATTTTTGTCATATACTTTTTACTTTTTCTGAATCCAGGTTTTAACTGGAGTCAAACAATCGTATTGAAAGTACCTACTGAGATGTATTGAAAAATACCACTCTCGTGTAATAGACAAATAATTCTAAGAAAATAATTATGGATAATATATTATTCTTTACAGGGCTTTACGAAAGAATTTACAACATTAACATCACTAATAACCCATCATTCTGTGATGCCTGAACTTCTGCCGTGTCCACTGTCTCTAAGTCGCTACAACCCAAGCTTCGTCAAATCAGACTCCAAACGAGACTTCGCCGATATCGACCTGGATCCAGATTATAACACACTGGCAGACTTCCGGAAGATGATGGCCGACCTAAATGTGTAACAGGATATTTTGGATGCAAAGTTAACAACATCCGAATGCAAGCATGCGTATGCAATGAACAGCTAGTCTAAATAAATGAAAGTGTTATTGTCTGTTCGTGGAACACACACAATTCTCAGTGAAATTACGGAAGAATAAGAAGTACGGAACAAATATATATAATGTCCAGTGTAAAACGGAAACTATATGTACAGTTCTAAAGACACATATTTTGTGTACCTTGTGATACCTTGCGATCGAATATTTCTGCTTTAAGAATATACACACATAATTTAGTTTATAACTTTTTTTTTTCTTTTCCATTATTATTGTTTTTGGTAAATTTAAAATGGAGAGAAATAATTGGGCTTTTTATATTGCTCTGCTTTATCTGTTATCCCTAATTCCCAATTTGCTAAACAAGGATGTTCAATAAAATGCATATTTACGAATGTAGATGTTTTATGTACGTTTTTGAATAGAAATAATAAAAATAAAAAATATATATTACAAGGTGATATTAAGACTGCCAGTTAAATTTATACACACAAACATATTTGGTGTATCTGTACTCCAACAACTTAATCGTTTCACTTTATTTACCACCAAAAACAGGATATTTATTTAACGAGTAAATAGTATCACGTTTTTAAAATAACGTTCATATTCTTATAGAGAACTATAATAGAAAGTAATTAATGGCCGTTTGAGATATAAGACAAAGAAGTTGTCTACAAAACATTGTATGAACAATGTTTTCCTTCCACGCCCAAAATAAACCCTAAACTAGCTACTTGACTTCTTTGTCGGAAATTTCAATGAAATTCTATTCAAAAATCGTGTTATTACTATACATAAGGAATCATTACTAATTTTAAGCGAAACAGGAAATAAAGACTAATCTATAGAAAAAAATCGATGTTTATATACGAAATGCGTTTGTAAAACACGTTGTTGTTGCAATTGTTTCTTATGAATTGTTGACGTTTATATATAAAAGAAAAAAGAAATGTCGTTAAAGTTTTCATTTTAAAACATTTTACATGTGTAAATTTTCTATTTTGTACTAGTCACTGTATTTTTTTATATGTATACATGTATAAATACATATTGCATTTACATGCAGGATTATAAAAATTACGCACTCCACATAACGTACACAGTTTCCTTTTGGTGTTTTTGTCATATTATATTATAATAACCATGTATAATTCCTTTGTCAAAACCTGAAGATATACCCATCATCTCATAATACATTGCATGTTATTTTCTGTTTGCTTTATTATATTATACATACTACATTTGTACAAAAAAATGATTTGTAAAACATGATTATTTATTTGTCATAATAAATTTAAGTTGCAAAATAGTAACTCGTTTCATTCATGTCCTGAATAATACACTACCGAATATAAAAATTATTGCCGTTTTATTTATTTTTAGAGAACCACAGCCAAAACGCAATCGAGAATGACGTATATTAACATGATTGGCTTACAGTTATGAGCTAATAACGCACCTCATACCAAAATAGCGTGAAATGCGTTTCTCGACAAAAAGAACGCTCTAGTTTTTGTCATTCCGCAGGTACCTACGTGGAAAAAATTGAAAAAGAAAGCAAGTTTCTTGCGAATCTTTGTTATTTTGTTGTTTCTGAATAAGTCTCTGCTGTTGATACACAATTTTTTTTACCGAAAAGTTCGCAAATGCAAAAGTTATTCTTCTTGAAGAGGTCTATTCTATGCCACCAACCTAACTTTTGAATCTCAAATGCGAACCTTCGTCAAATTACTTTTCTTCACAATTTTTCTCCATTGAATTCTGTTCTGTACTACATTTTTCCAGTCCGTTACCGCCAAAGTTTTTAAATCCGCTGTCATTGCTATTACCATTTTTCT
Organism: Protaetia brevitarsis; assembly: GCA_004143645.1. Classification (NCBI taxonomy): domain Eukaryota; kingdom Metazoa; phylum Arthropoda; class Insecta; order Coleoptera; family Scarabaeidae; genus Protaetia; species Protaetia brevitarsis. Next base: position 2,874,538 of record RXPK01000202.1, on the reverse strand, counting down.
TCGATCTATCCCTTTTCTTTTCCGTCTTCTCCTTCTTTTAGCACTCTTCGGGTATGTCTGTATTCTGGCATCCTGCTTACATGTCCTAGCCATCTTCATCTCTGATGTGCTTCAACATGTCGAATTATGTTGCTCTACCCGCATAGCTCCCTTACTTCAGGGTTCATTTTCTTTCTTTAATCAGCCTCTTGTTTCTTCGTTGCGCTAAATATACCCTTAGCATTTTTCTCTCCTACACCTCTATTTCCATTTCATTCTTTTTCGTCAACATCCATTGTGTGAAGCACACTCGTACACTATCGTCGGCCTTATTACTGTTCTACATATTTTAATTTTTCTGCTCTAGAAGCCTTAACAATTTCTATTTTTTTTTTTGATCTTTTCAATTTTTATTTGTCAATTGTTACTCCAATCTTTCCCTCGAAACCGTACGATACTTTCCTTTCATATTACTACTTGGTTGCATGTATCCCTCAGTGTCATTTCTGTTAGCCTAAGTAATTTGCGTAGAATATTAGCTTTTGCATTACTTCATATCTTTTTTCTCTCTCTATTGAGTCGTACGTTTCCATAAAATCAACATGGAGAATATGTAAACTCAGACCTTGTACGTAACTTTTATTTCTTACCAATCCATCTTTAAATTTCTCCTGATATATTCCTACCAATTCATTATGAAGAATTCAGTCAATTTCTAACGATTCTTGTAAAGTTTTGTATGTAAATTCACGCAATGATGTACTGCAGATTCCACAGTCGACCTTCGACGCCTCTCTTCAGAATTGGGTATATCAGTGCACTTTTCCATTAATGTTGCATCCCTTCTCCATGCCATATTCGTTTCATCCTATTCCTAAATCCTTTTGAAAAGTGTAGGATACGAGAAGGCCCCAGGTTAGATAAGCCACCCACTTCGATTTCACAAGCCCTCTGCAGCGCTCTTGAATTGCGCAGTACTGTGCATTTTGAGAGAAGATGGATGAGTGCTTCATCCCGTTCCCCATAAAATCTACATTCAAATTCTTTCGCTAATTCAAGCTTTCTCAAATGTGCTTTCAGTTAATGACAGATTAAGGAAGTTAATATACCCTATTTTTTTGCTCAGATTGATGCATTCTATAAATATTATCTGGTTTATAGGTTTCTAGAAGAGTTTTAGCTTGTCCAATTTCCTGGAGGTTCTCCCAACCCTTTAGTTTCTTCACTGTATTGATAATTTCCCAAATTCCGCAAAAGGTGTCAGGCCCTAAAAATAGTGTTTCAACATCTTTTTACAAGATTATCCATTATTTCGCTTCTATCTACTCCTGTGTGTTCCAGAACCCACAGAAGGATTCAGAAGGATATCTTGTTGATTAAAAGATTGATTAGAACAACTGATTATAGTATTTTTATTCAATTTTCCAATAATAATATCTAATACCATCCTGCTTTCAGTAATGTCTGTTAATTAAACGAATCGTTTAAAAGCATGGATTTCTTTTTGAAATATAGGCTAGCACGTTTATTTTTTCGTTAAGTATCTCCAGTTCAAAATAAAGTACTTATTTGCTTACGGTTCGTATAATTTTATTAACGAGGGCATAAGACGGTAGCTATACTATAACTATTTAACTAGTCTAAATCATTCTTTTAAGTTCATGAAACTGCTTTAGTTGATAAAAAAAAAGTTTTACGTTACAACTCCGTATACTTACTATTTTTACAATTTTTTTCACAAAATTCAACGTGACAGAGATGCGATACACGTTTGTGGTAATTTAGTTGTTGAGTAAGTATTGAGTAATAAGTTAACAGCTGGTGCATGTGTTCTTAACCAAAATTTTCCTCAAACTAACACAATATTACGTGGTTAAACATGCAGTCAAAGCAGCAAATTTTGATACCTACCTGAAAAACAGCACTTTTGTTACCTACTATTTTATAATTTTAGGTTAAGATTAATATTTTAAATATTTTGAGTTAAAACGTATATTATTTACGCTGGATGTGCATTATTGTTGAATTGAAATAGAAGCAGTGCTAACCTTTGCGACAATTCCTATAATATGTATCTCATTCAGAGCTAGCTACGAATATATAAAGATAGGGCTAGTTGGTCTGTTTAACAAAAAGTCGCTCATATCTCAAAATCTATTAAAGATAGGTACAGAGAATGCTGACATAAAATAATGAGAGATGATATTTACTTCCCCATTTCGAATTAAAATACATCTGTTCTATTTAACAAAAAAGAATGAGTTTTCTGCATTCGAAAAGATGCCACTTTGTTTTTTAATTTTGAACATCCTGTATGTTAGAAAGTGTAGTAGTGTGCTTACCGTTTCTTAGAGTTATATCTACATTGATAATATAGCAAATTTGGAGTCTCTGCTTGCAGTATTAACCGAGATATTAATTTCTGAATGATGTAAATGCTTATTTGCTAAAAAAAAAGAAAATCTTGAATACTTTATTATAACTCAAAAACGGCAACATGTATTAGTTATAGGAATAACTAATGAAGACTGACGTATTTATGGTCGTAGAATCCAAAAATACAAAAAAAAAAACGTATAATTTTGTTTAAAATAACAAAATTGACGTCCATTTCTAGTCAACCGGAAGTGATATTTTGGTGAAAATATTTCACAATTTATAGTTCCAATCGAATAGATGTGTAAAAATCGCAAAAAAAAAACAAACCAACAAATAACGACAAATGTAACTACCTCTGAGTTGTAAGCCCAACACGAAGAAGAGTATCGAACAGTTATAACAAAATAATTCACTGTTAATCTAACGCAAATATGGACAAATGCGGCGCTCATAAGAGCGAGGTCAAGCGGCACTAGGCGATTACGGCGCCAAGCTGGTATAAGGGCACTCGACAGCGCCAAGAAGGTAAAAACGTTCGACGGCGCCAAGTCGATAAAAACGCTCGACTGTGCTAAGCCGATAAACACGCTCGACGGCGCTAAGACGATAAAAATGCCCGACAGCCGGCGTCAAGTTCGTAAAAACGTCCGACTATCGTTCAAGGTGTTATAACGTTACAACACAAGTTATAAGCCGCCCTAGGCATTGACGCATACACTTTTTTGTCCACTCATTTTGTATTTGTATTCACACACAGTGTGTGTTTCTTACGACATCTACAGAAACTGTAAATATAGTATATTAAAAAGCTGGTGTTGCAATGATGTTTGCCAAATAACGAAACTTAAACTTTCCGCATATGTTAAGACCGTTTTACACCTAGCTGTTTATTACGTAATTTATTCGCCAATTTAAAATTTTACATATATACGTGTCTAACACGAATTAAGTACGTGTTATACACGTAAAATTTTAAATTGGCCGATAAATTGCACAATAGCTAGGTGTAAAACAGCCTTTAAATTTTAAAAATAATAGCGGGAAATTTAAATTTGGTTACATATCGGTACAAGTTTGAACTACTGGCCGCGTACCTTGAATATAAATTTTTGAAATAAGCGAAGAAATATACCTGCTCCGACCAATTTAATCCACCATCATTCATTGCTACTCCAAGGAAACTCCCGACTTTCCGCGAATACTTAGCGAGAAGGTAAATATCTATAAATAAATGAAGCTAAAACGCATTGGGTTTATTGTTGATTTGTTTGATGTTTTCGCTGCTACGTGATATCTCATCTAATTTCATTTATTTTACGAGAGCTCTCGCATCTCACCACAAAGGATGTCTGGGCAGCATATGGACATATCATGCTGTGAATAATATATTATAAAACATATAAGCCCAAAAATTGCACCTTGTGGAATACCACAGATGACGGAACTGGTGCGTTGTATGTAGAATGATGCCAGTTTACGATTTATATTCTGTTTTGAGAGTTATTGTTATTATAAAGCGCAACGGAAGATCCGTGTCATTTTCAATCTGAGGAATATAATCGTAATTAAAATCAAGTGCGTATGTAGAAAGTCATATTTTTTATACATATGCTTATTTTCAGGAATGTGCGATAAACGGTGATATGATTATTTTTATATTGCATGATAAATTTAGAGATCAGTTTATATCTGGACTACATAACAAAGTCATTACATATATAGCGATTATTCTTTGTTAAATTTATCAAAGAAACATGGAAAGAGAATCTAAGAGTAAGTATTCGTTTAACATAGTCAAAAATATTTTTGATTATTGTCAGTGAATTCAATATTGTTGTAGAAAATTAAAAATGAGAAACATAAACCCGTAATTACGAATCAATTTGGCTCCAATTCTTATTTGTTGATATTTGAAATAAAGTTAAGAATGTCTGAATTTAAGTTTGCAAGTACTTATCATCTACTTACCCTGCCAAAGAAAAGGCATATTCCTGACGCATATAACACGAATGTAATGGGGATACACCTAGATCTAACCTACTACCTAGAACAGAACGTTAGACTCAACTCTACATTGTAATTTTTTCATTACTGGTTTTAGTTTACAAAATCAGAAAAGTTTTTTTGAAATGTAAGTTGAACACTTTAAATTCTTCCATTTTTTGATTTGGTATCATAATAAAACAAAAATGATCCAATTATTTTTCCCCCAAATAAAAATAGAAAATAAAAATTCCTCGTATAAAATTGAAATCGTAAATAAAAAAAAACGATTTAATTATTTTAATCCTCATTATAAAAATATTAATAAACAATGAAGTTACACATTTTTGAACAATAAATAACAAAAAAAAATTAAGAATCTTATTCCATCTCTGATATAACATGTTTCTTCCTTTCTGGTATGTAAGGAACTTCCCCTTTCTTCGAATGAGCTCTACGATTGCTTTCCTTCCTCTTAGCTTTCTGTTTAATAATTCTTAATTCATTCTGTGCATTGTACACATGCTTAGGAACATGTCTGTGTCGTTTGATTCGTTTTATTTGTGGGTGATTGCCGTATTTTTCTTTTAAAGCCTCACTATAATTCAAAGCTGTTCTTTCTCTTGGTTTAAGCTGAAATATTCATACAAATTGATGATGACATAGGAGTAAAATTTAAATTATAAAAAATTCATACCGGTCCTAGTTTTTCTGAAGCTCTAGCCTTCCATACTCTTATATTCATTTCATCAGAACCATTTAATATATAAGTGTTATCTAATGTCCATTTAAGGCAAGTAACCCTTTGCATCCTTTTTGTATGGTAGATATCACGGGAATGACCTTTATCACATTCAAATATTCTGATTGTACGATCGTAACTGCCACTAACAAACTCCTTGCCTGTAGGGGAATAATCAATATCAGTTACAGCAGCTACGTGATCCATGTGAACATTCATTGGATATTTAAGATTCCGTGTATCAAATGTATATAAGCTGAAATACAATTGAGCAATTACAATTTCATAGATCATTTAAATTAGTTTAGACTTACTTGTAATCCTCATTAGCACACGTAAATACAAATGCCTCCATTGGATTCCAGCACAAACGGTTTGTTTTCATTTTCATAACAACTTTACGAATAGGTCCGGAATCTCTTATATCATATAATATGATACTCCTATCACTAGCACATGATGATAACATATTACATTCGACTGGATTGAAAGCCACATCATGTAAACTATCAACACCCCATTGATAAGTTCGGATTGGTTCATTCCTTGTGTTTTCCCACAATTGACATATTTCACCGCAAGTTGCAAATAAATTACCTTTATAGCTGTGACTTATACCACTTAGTACAGTTTTGCTTATAATTGTGTTGACTGGTTCCTCATCCTCTCCAAATTGAGGCATTTGTGATTTCCAGGTTTTTATAGTTTTGTCATCTCCCATAGTTATAAAATGTTTTCCATTTGGCACATATGTAACGCCTCTGATTATACCTTCATGAGCATGAAAATTTCGCAAACACCTCCTCTGTGCTAAATCCCAAATCCTCACTTCTCCATCATATGCAGCACTAATCAATAATGATAATTCTTTAGGGTGTTTTGCTAAACAACAAACTGCATCGCGATGCCCATCAAGGCTGGTAACAAACGGTTTGGCGAACACTCGTTCTAATTTCACGGCGTTTAACGCCTTTACATACTCTCTAGCAGCTTCAAAAGGGTGTAGATCAGGGTCAAAATTTCTGGGGACTATAAACATACCCTCAATGCTGTTTTAACAGAAATAAAAAAAAATACTAACCTTTATGTATGTCTTTCTTAGTTTCTCGTAAGTATTCATCAGGATTTCTACTAATTACTTTTACTTTCATATTTGTTTGATATTAAAATTAAAGCACATGTAACACTTTAAAATATCCCATGCATTGTGCATAACCTAAAATCTGACAAATATCAAAATATGAAATTTCCACAGGGTCACCAACTTTGAAATTGTATTTGTTTAGTAACAAACTAAAGTCACTATTTTACTTGTCAACTGCTGTTAATTCTGGACTGAACAAAACAATGTGCAAGTGGACGATAAATCTGCAATAATTGTATATAAGATAAAAATATATTTAAATGAAAGAAATGAATTATCGTAGAAATTATTATTCCAGTTTGCAATACTGCAATATTTACATAACCTAAAACGATTGAGCAAAATAAAATGTTTCTTCAAAAGATACTTTTTAATGGGCAAAATGTTGTGCGAAATTATTGCCAAAATGCTTCAAATCGTATGTCCTTAGTTCAAGGTAGACAGCTATATAATTATAACGTCCTGTTTTAGCAATTCTTGTTAAAAAGGATGGCCATATTACAACTATTGGTATCAACCGACCTGAAAAAAGGAATTGCATCGATAGTGCGACCGCGAAGTTGTTATCAGCAGCAATAGAAAACTTCGAAAATGATGATTCTTCATATGCTGCTGTACTATATGGTGTTGGAGGAAACTTTTGTGCGGGATATGACCTAAGCGAATTATCAAATATGGACAAAGGATCTGCTTACTTACCTGAAGGTGGAACAATGGTAATTTTACATCATTAATTATGACATTTGTAGTATAAAAGTTTCTTTATCATTTAACACTAGGGTCCCACTTTAAGGGTTTATAAAGAAGCCAATGATCGCAGCAGTCAGTGGATATGCCGTGGCTGGTGGTTTAGAGTTATCTTTACTATGTGATATGAGAGTTGTGGAGGAGAATGCAATTTTTGGGGTTTTCTGCAGACGATTTGGTAAATTTAAGCATGCACTTAATTATTTTGGATTTTCATTTCTCCCTGCAGGTGTACCTTTAATTGATGGTGGCACTGTAAGATTACAAGCACAGATTGGGTTATCGAGGGCATTAGATATGATTCTAACTGGAAGGGCAGTTACTGCAAAGGAAGCCTTTGAATGGGGTTTAGCCAATAGAGTAGTAGCCTGTGGCACTTGTAAGTAAATATGCGTATAATATATATACTTTTTGCTAACCTATAGATTTTCTTAAAATTTGTGAGTTGCTTTTCTAAAACAAGAAATCTTGTTTATCATGATTTTATAGATTGATACATCTTTCATATTTAATTTTTTTTGCTTCTGATACCTAGTGGATTTTTTCAATTTGTTATTGTATTTCTGTGGCTGATATAACCTTTATTTTAACCTATCTCAATCTCAATCAGTGTTACCAGCTCCACGTGGGTCAAATACCCGCCATCTGTGATTAAATTACCCAATTTTACCTGCATCATATTTAAAATTACCCGAATTTTTACCCATTTTTTGTTTTTACCTATTGTTGATTTGTTCTAAGTTGCTAAAGGGTTTAGGTGAACATTTGTATCGTATATTTTCAAAACTAGACACATCCAAAAGTAAACATTTTTCAGCAAACGTTCATGTAACTATAAAACGAACTTGAATCTGGAATTTACATTTGCCACAGATGCTGATTTATTATCTTTATTTTCTCTGAAATTAAATAGAAAGTTTGAATTATCCGTTCTAAATCTAGTCTATGCTATCTAAACTTTTCATATCATGACTCTAGGTTACAATAAAGCAATCCATTTTATAAGTACCCTAATAGCCAAATTTAAATTTCCCGCAATTATTCTAAGTAACTTCAGCGTTGAAACATAAAGTTACCCACCATTTTGTACTACCTTCATAGTTATTTTAATGCCTTTACGTTGAATTCACTAAAAGTTGTGGCGGGAAACTTTAATTTGGGTATTAGGGTACATAGAATAAAATTTATAAACCGCAAAAGAAAAACTTCAGCAGTGCAACAATATCAACGGTTTTCAATCAATTTGTCAACAAAAGCAAATAAAAGCTCCTAATGTTTCTAAATTATTTACCGCGAAATTTAAATAGTGTATGTACATGTAAATTCCCATATAAAAATTATTGATAAATGTGATCTGTTAAATTACCAGAATTACCCGATTTAGCCCAAGTACCCACCAATTACCCACAGTTGGTTAAATTACCCGCATTTCGGGTAATTACCCGCCATCTGGCAACACTGATCTCAATATATATCTAAATAATTTTCAATAATATCTCAACAATTCTCAATAGCTACACTAGTGAATCTGACTAATATTGCCGTATTCCTTATCATTATGGCTACTTCATGATTAATTAAATATTTATAATCGTTTTTTTCTGTATCTCCTCACTCTCCTTTTAATTTTCTTTTTTCTTTACAGCTTCTTATTTCTTCCACTTAGGCACCACCACATTATCTATGAAATATACTACAATTCCAAAAATATTTCTTATTTATTGTTTCTGTGTCCTTATTATTATTCAGATTACTTCATTCAACGATTCAATGGCATATTAAAAAGCAAAGTTGATGCGATACTTTCCTGTCTTTACTTGGCATTTGCTTGTCCATTTCCTTGGTTTATTTTTTTATTCGTCAGCATTCTTAATATAATAGTGATTTCGTCGTTTTTTTTTTTGTATCCTAATGTTATTTCTTCAAATGAAATATTAAATGCATATTGCAGCTCTCGGGCAAGCTATTCAATTAGCAACTTCGCTGGTAAAATTTCCGCAGGAATGCCTAAATGCTGATAGAAGATCTGCATATAATGCAGCGTACGCAACGAAATATTTAGAACTACTACAATATGAACAAGAAAATGGGATTCCTGTTGTGGCGAAGGAGTCTATAGAGGGTGCTAAACGTTTTATGTCGGGAATTGGGAAACATGGGACAACTCACAACCTGACTCAGAAGAAGATACCACAGTGGGAAGAAGAAGAAAATAAAATTGCTGCTAAAAAGTCTAAACTGTAGATAGCCCTATTTTATAATAAAAACATATTTTTCAAAATACTTTTTTTTGTGTGTTTTATTAAATAAAATAGAGACTTTAAAGAGTACCATGTGCATAAAAATACTTTTTGTTTGTATTGTACATAAGAAAAGCTACACTTTCATCACTTAGCAACCACACACAACAAACTCGGACCCTTGTGTCATTTTTAAAAGCGATTTCAGAAGCACACTACGTTCTCCTTGAGACAACAGCATGGATTGGAAACATATTTCCAGTTTAGAGCCAGAAAAACTCACCGACGAGAATAAAGATGAACTGCTAAATACAATTGCATGGTATGATTTAGATACTGAAGAGATAGATATGAAAAGATGTATGCTTTTACTGAAAATAAGTCAACAAATAATGAAATATAAATCAGAACAGGTAACGCAAATGAATACAGTTTCTTTTGAAATAGAGGCATAATTACCTACTTGTAGGTTGAAGCCCTCGTGGCTGAACTTGATGAAATAGCAATTAAGCAAGGTGAAAAGGAGATGAAGAGACAGGAGTCAGAATATGACTCCAAAAGTGTTAGATCAAAAAAATCGAGTTCATTTGAAATAGATGGTAGGTATGACTCTCGTTTTTTCGATTTTATGCAAGCCCTATAGCGTATCAATATTTTAGAATTGGAAGAAAAATACAGAGAAGTTAAAACTAAATTAAAACTCCAAGTAAAAAATAATGAAAAACAGAAAAAGGAATTAGATAAGGTACACTTATCTCACAAGTTGTTTATTCTCTATTGCATTTTCTGTTTCAGTTAAACAATCACGTTAAATTGTTAGATGAAGAACGAGTTCACCTACAAAATGAATTACAATCATTGCAGCAGGAAGATGCACACTCAGATATATCTGAAGCAGTAAAAGAACAGCATAGAGAATTGGTCGATTCGGTACATAATAAAAACAGGCAGATATCGAAACTCCTAAACGAAATTGAGGTAGGCAGATCAGCAGATAAGTATATCTTAACATCAAATAAGTACTTATGCTTTATAATCTAGATTATGGAAAGTGAGAATGTCCTACTTAGAGAGAGTTTATCAAACACCAAAGATAAATTAGCAGAAGCGACTTCGCAGATTAATAGATTATCTGAGGAATTAATTGGAAATAAAGTCGCAATAGAGGAATATATTGGTACCAACATAAAGAGAATATGAAAACTTTTTGATAAATGAAAATTTATTGCATTCTTTTAGAAACAATTCGCACTTTAGGCCACGAAAACGAATCATTGAAATCCGAGGTGCAAGACATAGATGAAGAAAAGAGGAAATATAAAAAACAACTAACAGAATTTGCGTTAGAAATTGATTCAAGAGTAGATGAATGGAAAGTTAGTACTCCTATATATTATCTTAAATTATTCTTTTCACTAATGAATATTTTATATTTTTACTTCATAATATATGTTTTATATACAAATTTATGTTCCTGTAGAGAATATTAGATGAAAAGAATGAGGAAATTAGAAGATTGAAAAAAGTTTCGGAAACAAAGAAGAAATCTTCATCTTCACTAATAAGCGACGATGATTTTGAGCCAAAAGGTCAAATCGCTGCATTGAATAAGGTAATCGCCGAAAGCGACACAAAAATACTTCAATTGCAAAAAGAATTGCAAGCCGCTACCAAAGAAATGCAGGATACGACGGAAATATTAAATAAATTAACAAACGAAAGGGATTTATATCGTGTCCAGGTTACTGAGGTAAAACAATCCTTAAAGGAATTGAAGAATCAATTAAAACAAAATAACGCTCGTTGCCAAGATCAGCAAGAACAAGTACTGTTTTTAGAAAATTTATCTGCGAAAAAAGATCAAGAGGCAAGTTTGTCTTTCAACTAAAACATTTGGCTAATTTTAATTGTTTTAGTTAAAAATCTTTCTCGATAAGTTAAAAGAGGATGGTCACATTGAGCTATCAGAAGTGATAGCCAAATTGCAGATCGTAAAATCGCAGAAGAGATATAAAGATAAACAAATAACAGACTTAATCAAAGCAAATAATGATCTTCAAGAATCATTACTTGAAATGGAAAGAGAAAATTTGGAGATGAGGTAAATTCGAACAAAAGAAAAGATAATTTTAAATAAACACAATTTTCCGTTTCTCTAAGATCAAGGTTAGGATTAACTGATAAAGACACTGTCTATGTAGCCGGTGTTTTAACCAAGGAAAGAAAACGCAAGAAGACTCTTCAAGAACTTCAGAAAAAAATCGCCAGTTTAGAAGAAGAAAATCTATCATTGCGTTTGGAACAGCAATCTTTTAGTAGGGATTTAGATCGCCAACAAACGAAATTGAAATCTGGCAAAGACCAAGCAGGTAAAATAAAGGAAGACGTTAAGCCTTCTGGAGCACCATCCGTAACTGAAGAGGCCCATAAAGCACTTGTAGAAGAAAACGAAGCATTACGAAAAGGTCTTCACGAAATTTTAGAAAGTTTACAAATAAGAACAGGTAGAGATATCGTTTTTAAATTAATTTCTTCTCAGCACTTATGTATTGTAGATAAAGGTTTACGAGAGATAAGATCTGAGACGCTAGAGCAGCTTCTAAGGGCACTAGATGTCAAACACATTTCTGGTTGGTATCATCCGGCGATGAGACTGCAAGCAGAGTTGCATACGTTACAGGGTAGCAACATGGAATTGAGGGAACAACTTAAAACAACAAGGTAAACGTTATGGTTAAATGTTTTGGCAATAAAAAATGACTATATTATTGTAGAATGGAAGTTCACAATCTTCAAAAAAGTGGCGAAAGTAAATCGAATGAGAAAACAGAACCTCTAAGGCAATTAAACATACCAATAATTAGTTCTGATTCAAATCTGGATGTAATTTCCAATCTTAACAAACATCTACTGCAAGTTATGAAGGTATGGATTACATACGAGCCAATAATTATGCTACGTATGCTAAATAATCCTACTTTACCATAAAAGGTGATGAATAAAAATCGGGTCCTAATCTATCTTACTTTTCTTTTACAGGAAAATGAAAAAGTTTCTCTGAAAAATATAGAGTTGGTTAAAGATTTGGAAAAGCATCAAACTGCTTTTAACACCTTAGAACAACAGATAGCTCTATTATATAAGCAATATTCGGAAGAAAAAGCGGGATGGAATAAAGATAAGGAAATGTTTGGAAAAACCACCGACGAAGTTACAGAAAAGATCGAAGTTCTGGAGAATAAGTTAAAAGATATATCAAAATTCGCGAACGCATCAAAAGATGAGCAATTAAAGTTGAAACAGATATCAGAGATGTCTGGAACCATCGTTTTACTTAATCGCAAATCATTACATTTAGAAAATGAAAATAACAGGTTAATTAAAGAACTGAAAATGGCGAAACAAGACCTACTGGATGCCGAAGTTGCTATTAAAACTAAAATAAATAGCATGTGTATCGAGAAGAATTCTTTATCAAAAGCAATAAATATTTTGAAAAATCAAGTTTCTAATACGATTAATTTAGGTGACCATAAAAAATTGTTGAACGATTTTGATAATTTAACACTCAAACATAGGGCGCTATTAAATAATGTAACAGAAATATGCACTCAAGGTAATGAGAAAATGAATCTTATGACGGCATCCGCAGATTTGCTAAAAAATGAAAAAGAGGAATTGCAAAACAAATTAAAAGATGTTATTTTGAAATTAAATACGTTCGAGGTGTCCACATTCGAAGTCGATAAGGCAATAGAGGCTTTAAGTAAGAAAGTGGCGCAAATTGAAGTAAACGAAATAACGGAGAGGCAACGAGCAAATCACATGACCAATCTGTACGAACTTGTTAAGGAACAATTAAGAAAATCCGAGGAAAGGTATCAGGAATCCGAAAAGTACAGTAAAGATTTAATGCACAAGAATCTGTCGCTTCAAGAATGTTTAAAGGATTATCAAGATAAATCCATCGATGCAGTCGATTTAAGGGACTATTCCGCAATAAAAGATAGATGTGGTAAGCTTCTGGAGGATAACGCTAAACTTGCGAAGGAAGTGCAATCTCTGCAAGCAGAATTAGAGAGTAGCAAAAAACCGATTGATGTTCAGAAACTTTGGTCATCGGCGCAAGAGTATGAATTTCTAAGCTTGAAACACCAAATTCTGGATCTCCAAGCTAATACTGATGATAAAGCTGTTATTTCGCGACTCTCCTCTGATGTGGTGCACGCTCGATTAAAAGAAGCGGAAGCAGAACAAAAAATAGCCACTATTTTGTCGGATCAAAAGAAATTAGAAGAAGAATATAACGAATATAGAAATTCCGCCGAGGAAGAGTACATCAGATTAAATGAGCATATAAAAATGTTAACAGATAAAGTGAGGTAAGTATTATGCTACATAGTCATTATTTTTCATAAAAAAAAATGGAAAAAGCATTTGTAGAAGTGGCTGAAAATATGCAAAATTTATTACTCACCTGAATATGCTGCTAAATATAATACAAAAACATCTGTTATTTATTGGCCCCCCTGTAAAGTAAGAGGGGCGCTTCCAAAAATTGCACTCAAAGTGTTTTGGGTGCGGGTATAATAATGGGTGTCAGCAAGTATGGTCTCACTAAACGATCATTGACACATATCGCTCCCCTAAACAAGGAAGACCGTATTGTTGTCACTTTAGTATGTATAGGAAGATTTGGAGACATATTTGTGATAAGTACTTCATAGCGCCACCTCTGGTGACATAGTGTAACAACGATCTTCGCTTATATTTTCCTAGAGGGAGCAGATAGTTAAAATTATTTTGATTTTATTTTTGATTTGTTTATTTTTTATTATTTATTGGAATAATTTTAATTAAACATTGGAATTTAAAAGAAAAATTAATTTAAAATAACTCGGAAAATATCTCATAAATATAAATCGCAGTTAATGGATTTGCAATGAGCGTGTACGTAAGTAAAAAAAAATATAATTGAACTATACATGTGCTATAGTGGAAAAAAACAAAGAATCTATAATCTAAATTTAACCGATATAAAATTTAATGTTATAAATGGACATGTTATTATGTACAGGTAATTTAAAAATGGTTATGATTCATTTATTTAGATTTTTATACAGACACTTTAAATTTTAAATACGTGCAGGTAATTTTATTTGTATTAGTAAGAGATAATATGCTAATTTCAATAATGCAGATATCTGTAAAAACTTGTAATATTAATTCATCTGTTTTTGTTTGGCATTCATTTGTTAATAGATATAAAATAGCAGAACGACTTAAATTAAAATAACATTGATTTGATGCAATTTCATCAAAGGTGCACAGGAGTATATTAAATAATAGGTAATTCGCCAAATGCATTTGCAAATAATTTACATAACTAACCATTTTTGTATTATTTTCAACATTTTTAGTATTAACACGGCACATATCATGATTTATTCGATTTAAATTTGTTGATGAGAAACAATAGTATATGCGGTATTATTATCTATTGGCTTAAAAAATTAAAAACTGCTTGACACTAATATTGGCACGAATAAAAATCAGTCCACAAAGTAAGCAAAGTTCTAGATTTCTTCCTTTTTGAATTCATTTTGAGATTCTTTCGCATTTTAAAATGTAATGTAACAGGAGATCAGAATTATAAGGTTGCAGTAACACATATAGAGTCTAGAGGCACCAACAAAATTGCTTGATCTACAATTTTGAAGTTTTGTACACTGCAGCTGATTTTTTTTTTGATTTAATGTTTTTATTTAAGTTTAACTACGAAAAACTAAAATGAAAATTTTCTAAAATAGTTTAACAGATCTTACGTCATACATTTGTAGTTGCTCCTGTAAAATTCCTGTGTGGTAAAGTCAAAATAATATATTATAATCGATTATTTGGAAAAATGTTGGATAGGGGAAATCCAAGATGGGGCACAGTGGGGTAGAATCACGATAAGCTGGTCAAAACCGTACACTTCATTTCTAGTTGAAAAATAGAAAAGTATGTGTTAAAATAGAAACAAGGGATTACATACAGGGTGTTTCAAAAGGAAAGGATTACCTGAACTTGAGAATATTCTTTTTCCGTTAATTAATATATTAATTTAATATAATGTCGGGTAGTAAGTGTGCGTATAGAAATTGTGGAAAATCCAGATATAATACTCCTCTTGGTCTTTCTGCTCCTTCTCATCGTACTCCTTCTCTCTTTCCTTGCTCCTCCTGCTACACCTACACCTCCTCCTGCTCCTTCTTCTCATCGTGCTCCTCCTCTTGTTGCTCTTTCTTCTCCTGCTGCATTTCCTCCTCCTGCTGCTACTCCTCGCGCTCCTCCCTGCTGCTACTCTTCATGCTCCTCCTTGTACTCCTTCCCCTCCTCCTCCTCTTCTCCATTTCTCTTCCATTGTGATTCTTCTCTCTCTTCTCCACCTGTTCTTCCTGCTACTCTTCCTCCTGTTCTTCTTTCTCCTTCCAAATCTGCTCCTCACTCTCCCACTGCTTCTCTTTTTGCTCTGCCTGCTCCACCTTCCGCTTTTTCCGGTTCTTTATCTTCTCGTTCTCCTCATCATGATTACATTATATCTTATTACAAAAAAGCCCACCACCAGCCTTCACCAGAAATTTCACGGCCCAGGCTGCGTCCGTCCGGACCGGCCCAAAATAGGTCAACTGGGGCCCGTTCGCACTTCTAGCATGCAATACTATTATCTAGAACCCAAAAAGAAAAAAGTGTTCTTTGTACAATCTTTACCCAAAAAAACCCAAAACAAAATTCTTTTGTATATTTTAACCATTTATTCAACAGATATCTATTTAGTTCGGCAAAATTTGTTCATTTCATGAAATATTTTTCACCATACTATATACCAATATTTAAGTTACTCACTATTCAAGCATTTTAAAGGCGGTAGAAAGTGCAGAGAAAAATTCAAAATTCTTAAATTGCAATCATATCTCGATTTTGAAACTTCGAGGTTACGCATAGTCAACTATGATCTATTTATAAAAAAACAATTTCATCCATGTCGCATTTCTGGTTACATCGAAAGTCATGGCCAACTTTATATTATATTATAAATAGAAACCTATATTTTTTTGTGCATTTTTAGGTTCTACCAGGCATTTTAAAGCCAATTTGATAAGACATCTGTCGTTGTATGTATCGATTACCGTTTCAGAGTTATTTTAGTTTTTGTGAAAAGAAAACAAAAAATACGATGCATTATATGTGTATAACAGCTATATAGTATTAAAAGTGTTTAGTTCTATGTTGACTGTAGAGGGCGTGGATCCTTTAGTATTTAACCAGCCAATACATTGTGAGAAAAATTATAAGGTATGTCCCATAATCTAGGGTTGATTTGGGGTACCTTCTTAGTACTAAAAGTATTTTTTTTCAGATTGAACGCCCTGTATATATTTACACAATGTGATGTAGAATTGTATTCTCTATCGAAAAGCTATAGGTGTTTTCTATTCTATATCTATTTCCATCGCTTCTTTTAAGACTAGTAATTTTCAGAAAATGTAGTTTTGAATTAATTAATAGTAGGCGGTGAAAAACAATTTTAATTTTGAAAGTATATGAAAATCTATATATAGTATGAAAAAATTAAATTTACTTAATACAAGGTAATTAAAAACGAGATACTGTATGCATTATGTAAGTATAATAAAATTATAAGTGTTGCATATGACCTGTATTCGCTTGCAAACACTTTAGAATCCTAATATAAACTCCATTCCATTTGAAAAAAAAAAGTACTTTTAGTGCTAAGAACTTACGCTAATTCAACTCTAGATTGTGAATTGTTGAATAAATGGTTTTGTGTACAATCTTCACACGTGAATGTCTCGAAAACAAGAGCAAAGTTTACAAAACGGCCTACAGCACCGGATTCAGCGTACTTGAATTGTGTTTTCTACCCAGGACCCATCAATCTTGAAAAAAATAAGCTTCCGGTTCGAGCAGAGTGTTATTATTGACAAAATAAGTAATTCTTATGAAAATGGCGGATATATGCATAAATAATGACGAAATATGTACGTGCATATGCACTTATGGTAAAATGACCAATTATGCATTTTATGTATACATGAATACATGATTAAAGTTAGTGTGCTATCGTCCGAAATACGAACATGTTACAAACTCATACGAAGAAATTAGGTCATTGTAATGGGTAACGACCCAGGTAAAACGTAAGCACCACCTCCCGCTGGAGTAGCACTTCTACTTCTATTATTATATGTGTACCTAATAATCCGGTAATCCCTCTTACAATTAGTGTTTGGGCAAAAAGAAAGCCAAATAAATGTACTTTCAAATATGGAGTTTTGGCTGGCTTTTCGGGATTCTGCCTCACTGTGCGGCGCGGCGGTTGAATATTAAATTTGTTGTAGTGTCTTACAGCAAACCATAAAACAGCAACGTGAGCAATATTTTGGGTACGTTCCTATGACCAGCGAGAGCAAATTTGTCGATACTTTAATTAAAGTTACCAAAGACAAACACGAAGCATTTCTATCCTTACAAAAAGCTGATGAACAGAAACACGAAAGTGAGTTAATTAAGGAGCAATTACGTGAACAATTGAAACTGGCGGCCGAACTGAAAACTTTCGCCAAAGACGACGATACGATATCTAAGTGGTTTCAACGAGAAATGCCTGTCACAATTGCAAGAATTGAAGCATCGGCGTCGAACCGAATTCGTCGAAAGTCAACTTCGACAAGCTCTCGACAGAATCGAAGAACAAGATCGATTGCTATCGCGACTCGAAGAAGAACTATGGCAGCGTATCGGAAAACAGAATTTTCCCTCCCACCTCTAGTGGAATCAGTAAAATTGCACGAAAGTGGAAAAATCGACGCGCCTTCGGCGGATGAAGTCGAATGCAAAATTAGACTGTTTAAATCGCAGGAGACGCAAACTATCTTCGACGTATCGCCAAAATCCGAATCTGACAAAGATGATGACGCCTTAAGGCAGTTACACGTAGAATTGGTGAACGCTCAAAAAGAAAACGCCTTGAAGGATGAACTCAACGAGCAGTTAAAGTCGAAACAAGTGGAATTGGAAATGAACATCAGCATGTTTAAGACGCAATTGGGCGATAAACAGAGCCAAATTACGTTTTATGAGAAACATATATTGGAATTGCAAAATAAGAAGGACTTGGCCTCTGAGAATGCAACGCCAAAGCATGCTGTTGATATCAATTCCAATGAGGAAAATTTAGCGCTCAAGGTAAGGTTTCATTTTATTACGACGCAAGTGGGGTAGATGTTTCAAAGTAATTGTAATTTGTGTGATTTAAGGCGACTATAGCCACGTTGCAATCCACTCTAGCCGAAAAAGAGACCGCCATACTCAAATATCAATCGCTTCTAAAGCAAGATCGTGACGAACATAGCCTAGCAGCTGCTAGAATGCAAGAGGAACTGAAAAGCTTCAAGCGGCTGTGATATCGCATCAACAAGCTTACAAAGAGTTAGTCCATTGTTTTCAAACCTTCTTGTTGGATGTACAAATCGGTTCTTTGTAGATTAAAAGAGAATCAACACGAAATTTCTCCTAGTAAGATTGCTGTAGGCCAATACATAAAACAGGTGCATAACTTAGAGGATCATACTGCCGAACTTCATACAAGAATCACCACGCTGGAATCGCAATTGCAAGCTAGCCGCGAAGAATGTATTCGTTGGCGAGCTTTGTCCAATGATCGATTGCAAAGCATGGAAAATCTTCGGCAGGAGTAAGTTAATTTTAAAAAAATAATTAGTATATTTTTTTAGCAAAATATAGGTTAAAATATTTTATTTTTAATGTAAAGATAAAGATGATAAAAATGATTTTCATTCATAAATTTATTTAAGTATCTTTTAAAACAACATGTATCGGCTATAACAAAGCCATCTTCAGATCTTCTACAAGAGTTGTAATGTATTTGGCATGGTAACCCTAACGATATTAATTAATAATCTTATAAATAATGTAAACAATATTCATACTAAATTAAAATTTTATACTTTTAATTTAGCATTAATTAATTTTGCATTCGATTTTAATCCTTCTCATTAACTAAATCTTAACCTTTATGATACATAATTCCAATGTTTTAGGTTTTTTACTGTATTCAATTTAAAAGATTCTCATACATACAGTGAGGGCGCGTGGACATGGTTATAGCATTTGATTGAATAGATATTCTGTTCCAGAGTCAACATTTTTAATACAGAAAACTACATACACAAAGAAGATAAGAAGGGTGATCAAGATCAAGTACAATTGCAACTTAAAGATTTTGGCGTCTATCCAAATAATGACTCGCTTGTTTGCTTTCTACGACGCGGTTTTAATGAAACTTGATCTTTTTTAGCCATGTCGGTGGTTGAAGGATTTGCTTGTTCATCTAACGGTTGAGGCTTCGGGCTTAACTGAGAGTGATTTTTTTAATTCCGGATGAAAAATTAAAGCATATCTTCTTCTTGGATAACGCCATAACATTTTTTAGTAATATATTGGTGCACTGCGAACGGTAAAAGTACTTTACCTGAGGTAGAATTGACAAAATCAGAGTAGGTCGATCGTTCTGAAATTTTGCATAACTTTTTATTCCTTTCTTAGTAACACTTTCGGATACTGTTAACGAAAAAGGTGCTTTACCTGAAACGAAAATAGTTTTCCTCAAATGTAAAAGCCTGCTTGCTTTTAAAAAATCAAAATTAACCTAAAAATTAGTTTCAGAATAAGCAGAGCTTATTTCCCAAGTAAGAAATTCATACCCAATTTTTGATACCTATCGTGAACTCAATCCGAGGATGCCTATATATCTAAATGCATATACTCTTGCTTTGTTTATTCACATTTATACCACTATATTCCTACATAACACTCTATCTATAAATACACGTATATATAATTTTAATGTTAGCATAATGTACTAAAATGTGCATTATCTTATACGACTCAATTTTATCTTATATTTGCACCAACAGTTTTGTATGTATTTTATTTTATTCATTATACTTTAGTGGTCAGACAATTACATTTCATATTCATAAAATTACTAATATTTACATTATAAACTTTTGCAGAAGATCTGATGATAGCTTTGTTATAGCCGAAACTTATGCATGAAATAATTATATTTAATATTAATTAATCATATTTTCTTTAATTTTAAGGCCGCAGTTCGCAATTTTTCGTATTGCGCGCAATAAAATTGTGCACAATACAAATAGCGCATGCGCATTCAATGGATTTCGATCGGCTGTTTGCAATCTTATTGGTGTTGCACGGAATAGTCCTAATATTTTATTGCACGCAATACCAAAAATTGCAAACTGTAAAGCGGCCTTTACTGTGCAGCTGTGCACGTATTGCATTCAATAGGATAATATAAATACTTTATTTTTATTTCCAAAAATACAGTTAATTCATATATATACATCAGGTAAGATACATACTAAGAACTAGAATTATCAAATAATATAAAAAATAGAACATCTGATGAAGGGTTATTTTTACTCGCAATTTATTTAGACTAGAAACTGCGCACCGAAACGAGGTTTCTGTGTACAAGGATGAGTGCGAAAAGTGGAGGCAGGAAGTCATCAGTGTAAAAACATTGCTGGTTAAACACACGGATAATACGAACGATACGGTAAATAGCGTGCAGAAGATACTCAAGGAGAGGGATGAAAGGATACGCGAGTTAATGAGCCAATTAAGGCAGATGAGGGTGAGTTGTAGCAGAGCGAATTAGGGCCTGATGCTTTCAGAAAAGAATGCACGAGATACAGGTGGTTGCATCTGGTTGAATAATTAGATAACAAGAAACATTTTTTTTCGGTATTAACTTGTTTTGCTGACCATTGCGTGTATTAAAAATACATATATCAGGTGTTATATTTCTAATGCTGCGTTTTATGCAGGTTTCTTTGAGTACTTTCCGTCGACGAAAGAATTTTTAGCCCAAATTACATGCTTTCTGGTTGTAGGTACAAGGAATTGCTTTTGTATAAATGTAAATGTAAAGTAACTATTATCACTAGTCAATGGAATTCAAGGGCTAGTCAGGCCAAACTACGTCAAGTTCCGATGAATCACTTGTGATAACCCAGGTAGCACACAATATTTATAAAATATCTATTTTATATTTTACAAATATTATATGTATGAGAAATATTTCCAACATAAACAACACATTTATATAATATTTGTTTATAACTGTGCATAATATTAAAAATCATATTTATTATACATGAGAACAATATTTATATCACACATTCCAAACCAAAAGTTAACATTCAACATATAAGCAATATTTATAAAATATTGCGAGTTTAATATTGATTGCAAAATATTTTTTGAATATTTATTTTATAATCGTTTTCCAATATCTTATTTTGGTTTTACGAAAATATTTATTTAATATTATTTTATATGGGAAATATAATCATGTAGCACACAATATTTATACAACATGAATTTAATATTTAACAACTATTTATCTACATACATGATAAATATTATCAGGGTTTACTTAACCAACAAAAGTGTTTGTTACACTTTGGGATATTCATGTAAAAACAAAGCACAGATTGGGTTGGTCATAATTTCGGTTATCTATTAAAAATTTTAATTCATGGCTTCTAACAGCATTTTAATCGAATATCTTAACATTTATATATAATTCGTGTTCGTAATATTGAAAGAATTAATAATATATTTTTAAGTAGAATAACGCATGTACAAAATATACTCTATTTTAACAAAAATTAATATGTTTCTCTTATTATTTTAATTTGTATTTGAAGTATTAAATTACTGGCTTTAGGTTTACAAATTTTTCATCTGCGGTTGTCCAATCCTATTTGCTGTTTTGAGTCACGTGAGTTAGTGCATATATCGTATCGTAAACAAGCGACAAGCACGTGTGCATCACGTGAGTGGTGAGTGGAGTCATAGCAGTGGTAGTTTTGGTCGATATTGTGGGTATAAGAACAGAAGTCGTGAATAAACATTGCACTGGTTATAATTGACAACTGTAAGTATCGTAATTATAAATTTAATAGGTTAAGAACTGTTACAACGCAGGTGTTACTGCATGTTTACAAAAATAATGTTACAGGATAGAGGTATGTCGTCCAACTCGAAATTGTCATAAGTATCATTGGTCAAACACACACTTAAAAAATATGAAATTAGCACGCTACAGAATGGAGATATGCATAACAAATATCAAAATATCGGTGAACATATTGGGGATATTGCAAAATATAGCAAAAACAGCAATTGATGGTAAGAGGAATGGTTACACGATGCAGTACATTAACAAGATTTTTTTGTAGTAAAGATGACAGAAGGATGAAACAACGAGAATGAGACGAATGC
This sequence comes from Protaetia brevitarsis, assembly GCA_004143645.1. NCBI lineage: Eukaryota > Metazoa > Arthropoda > Insecta > Coleoptera > Scarabaeidae > Protaetia > Protaetia brevitarsis. The sequence continues at coordinate 2,851,920 of RXPK01000202.1, read as the reverse complement.
TGTTATGACAGCGTTGATACAGGTAGGCAAGGCTTTTTAAAAGTAGACAATAATTGCAATAATTATATACATGTTTTGTATTGTTTTATTTAAATTTTGTTTCCTTAATACAATAGTTGCATAAAAACTTCCATCAAGGTTTAAAATACTGCCAAAAATATATTACGTGAATATTTCGATTTAGCTATCAGCGGTCTAAGTTCTACGAGCACCCCAGTTTTAGTGGTAAGTTGTACAGTATATGAGTAGTAAGATGTTTTTATACAAAAGTTGATGTGTTGCAGATGTCTTGAGGCGATTGTTGGTGTGGAATATTTGCTGATAAACAATGTCCAATTGTTGTATAAAATTTAATCCAGTTGCCACAAGAATGAGATCGACATATGAGGGTACCAGATGAATCATTAAAAAGACAGTATCAGTATACCTAGCGCAATCAAAATCTTGTATATCTAAGTAATGTGCATTTGAATTATTTAATCTTTGAAATAAAAAAAATTAGCACACTTTTTTATCTTGGTAGAAGTATGCCGTCCGCATTAACCTTTTTTTTTGTATATGTATGTTGTTATATGTAGAGTATGTTAAGAATTACTGGTTATCTTGTGTTGCTTAAATATTGTTAATCCATATTTTTTATTTTGCAGTAGAACATCTCATTACCGGAATTATATTGACAAAAAAAGTTCATATGTAATATTTTATGTCTTCTCGATTATCAGGATTTTTCATTATCCAGACCATGTTAACCTTCCATTAGTCCGGATACTGGAGGTTCTACTGTACATAGGAATGGTGTTGTGACATAATCTCATATGTAATTTTTCTAAGTTTTACTGCAATAATTAGAAAGTGTTTATTGCGTCAACATCCTAACTGAAACCACACTCGATTCCAAATTGTTTTCCTATTCGATTTGAGATCAGATTTGAGTTCTGATATTTAAATCAATGCTTTATAATTATTGTTGCAAATGGAAAATCATATAGCAGATACTTTCATGAGACCATCCACATGTATATGGATTAGCAATATTAAAGCAATATAAGAAAACCAGTATTTCTCAATATGCTCTATATATTAATTACAATATTTTCGAAATAAAAAAAAATCTGTCATTTCCTATATGGAATATATATTTGAAAAAAATATTATACCTATATAAGAAATAAATATATACTACATATGTATTGATAATATGCGAGAAATACTAGTTAGCAATATTATGAATAAAAGAAAAATCTGTCATTCCTATATAAATATATATTGCAAAAAAATATTTTACTAATATTTGGTGCGACCTGGGAATAATCAATGGAATTGAGGGACTTGCTAAATTAACCCAAGGGTCATTTTAAGTAATAACCTAGTTTAGCCAACTTAAGCTGAGTTAGGTGGATGAAATTGCCCAACAAACTTAAAATAACTGGTAAAATGTATTTGACCAAGATTTTAAGAAACAAATTATATGCTTTATTATAGCTTTTGAAATATCCTTATGGTATTTATTTGAAGATTTACTGGTAATCAAGATGAAGGGCTTAACATTAATCTAATTTGCTTAAGCAGTTATTAATATTTTTGTTTCTTCTATTACGCTTTAAGGTATAAATCCAGTCAATATTGGCTGCATTTGATATATTTTGATTGGCTTTCTGTATTGGAGTTGCACTGCGCTTTAATAATTTGCGATTTTTAAATTCGGAGAACATACAATCACTTAGAGCTCAATATTGAAAAATCATGCATTCTTTTCTGAATTCCTGTAATCTATTAGCCATGTGCTGCTTTTACTTTGCGTTCATTATTCTTTATAGCTTGAGGCTAGAAAGAGACAGGAAAGTGTGGAAATTCCAAAATTGCAAGAACTTGAACTGGAGAACGAACAACTAGGAAAAGAATTGGATACCCTAAGGAAACGCCACGAACAACTATTAAATAGAGAGAAGGGTGCCAGAGATGAAATCCGTTCACTCAAAGCTCAATTGATGAAAAGGTAAACTATATTTGTTATCGAGATTGCCTTCATTTCTCCCATCTACCACAAAAATTTAGGCCAGTGTCGTCCGCTAGAAGCGACAAAAGCGACACCCTCAAAGAACATCTACATAAGAAGGTGTGCACGCTCGAGAAAGAGGTTGAAGACCTCAGGGAGAACCTGAAAGAACAGTTAACGATAAACGAACAGCATAGAATGAAGGTGAATGAAGATTTTGAAAAGTGGAACAAACAAAAGTATTGGCAGCAGAACGCAGAGAAATTCAAAGCTAAATTGAAAGAGAAAACCGACGAATGCGAAAAAGTCCAGCAAACGTGTTCCGGTTATAGGATATTGATAGAGCGCCTCGAGAAGGAGAAACATGCGCTGGAGATGAAAAATAAAGCTTTACGAGGAATGAGTGCCAATGTAGGTGGCGTGAAGTTGGAAATGCTGGAAATAGAAAATTCCAAGCTGCAAGCCGAACTCGAAGCGTTGACAATGAAGCTGGAAATGCACCAACATCACTCGGGTGGACTCGGCGCTGCAATGCTTCAGGATAAGTTAGAAGGACAAGAAAGGAAAATTGCGGTTTTGGAGCTGGCGGCGAAGGTGAGTACTTCTCAAATCTTCTTTAATTCGATCCAAATTCCACCTTTGGGTGCCAAGACTATTCCTTTAGATTCCATTTCTATTGGTAAAGGGGTTTTGGGGCTTAACGTGAAGCTAAAGTGTTTTAAAATCAATGATAGTGCGAGCTTGGATTGTATCATAGCGAAACGCATCCCTGAAATAAAACAAAAATATATTAAGGGATTGACGCATCATTGTATTAAGTTACCAATACACATCCTTGGACCTGCCCCAAATGGTAGGTACGCACTCTCCTTTGAGGCAGTCCTGTTTTCCTCGCTGAATCGTTCGGGATCAAATACATCCGGATTCGGATAATACTCCGAATCTCTGTGTACCGCCAATGTCGGTATCAACAGGGTCGTGCCTTTCGGAATTGTCACATGAGTGCCAGGTATATTGTAGTCTCTAGTGCACTTTCTGCAATAGGCAGGTGCGGGAGGATACTTCCTCAACGATTCTGGAAGGAGAAAGTTCAAGATAAAACGTGTAACAATTATCGTACATAAATTTCACTCAATTTAGTAATCTTTAAAAACCAACCACGTCTGTTTATAAAGCGGCAAGCGATTGCTTATTCAATTTCCCATAGCAGAGTCGTTATAGTCAGACAATCTGACATACATTTCCGCGACATTACATACAGCTGGATTATACAATAAATCGATTGTAATGCATTAGAGGCGAAAAGCAGGTTAAACACGATTCCGTAATTAGAGCTTACCTTAATAAAATAAACCTTTTCCTTAAACATTGAAAAAAGAATCGCTTGTCACATTACTTATATAATAGATACACTTTTCACTACTATTATTTAAACATTTTATTCAAACTTTGGAAGGGTAGGCTAAATTTAATGACTAAAGATATCAAAAGTGGTAGGTCAACTTTGTTTCGTTACTAAGGTACAGGCTGTTTACCACTCGTACACTATCATTTTCTTAGCACTCCTTGCAGCTAGAAAATTTTGACAACAAAACCATACCTGGAGAATTATTTATTAATTTTTTCAACTTCCGGAAAAGTTTAATTATACCCGATGTCGATAGCTACTTTCTTATTTTAAATAGAATGGCGTTGTTTTTCTTATTGTACGGAATTCTATACATTATTTAAAGGCAATTTGCGCTTAAGTTCGCTATCTCTAAATTCAACATTTTTTGAGATATTTACATCTCTGGCAAAATTTTGACGTTTCTGTTTCGTTTGAGAATGCTTGAAAGTTCCGTATTTAACAGGCCATTATACTGATAAAAATTTACGTAAAGTTACAGCTGTTTTACATGGGTGATACTATAAAATTATGTGATTATTACTGTGAGACGTCAAATACATATTTATAAATGTAAAAATCGATAATTTTTGTATTAATGCAGACAGTAACGTAAATTTACAGTTTTCGTATCGTAAATCTTTACAGCTGCTGCAAACTGTATGTAATAATACATTTTTACATATCTATTTCGGTCGTACGTATATTTGGATACCAATTTCATTTTTACATACTTATGAATTTGACACATTTCCTGCTTTTCACCATAAATACATATATATTATCTAAAGATAGAATCAACGCTGGGATTGTTCTTGTACCTATAGTATTCTCAAAATCTGTAACTGTTAAGGTTCGTATTGATCTAAGCTGGGTTGGATGGTTGTATAGCTTCATTACATTATAGATGATGAATTTTTAGTTAACTCTGTATTGGGTACAGGTAGATAAAGATCGTGATCAAAGCATCTTGTAATGTAGCTATGGTGATGTCATTTGGGTAGATCAGAAAGATGTTTACGAATTAGGGAGACGGATTCAAGGATGAATAGCGCAGGGAGAGTTAGGATTTTATGGTTTAAAAAGTAAGGTTGGCAGTGATCTCTGCTCCGGAGTCGAAGTATGTAGCTAATTGCCCTTTTTTGCATTTTAAAAATGGCATTAAAATTATATAAACTACAAGTGCCCCAAAAGGGGAAGCGTAGCGAAGATGGGATTCAAAAGGGCAAAGTAAGTGATTCGAGCAGAGAAAGTAATAAGTTCCCTGACCACAGATATAATTGCAAAACACGCAGAAGACATTTTTTTGATGAGGGGGTCGATATGGAAAGATCATCGAAGAGTGTTATCAACGATAAAACCCAGGAATCTGACAGATGGAACTATATTGACAGTTTCATTTTCGAGAACACATGGTTGCAGCAGTTTATAAGGTAGAAGCACCGTTTTTTCTTTGTTATAGCATAGGCAGTTAGAATTGCACTACTTCTGACGGTGGTTAAGTCCTAGATACAAGCGATAGCAGGTCTACTCTGTTTGGACTGCTCCAAGTGATGCTAGTGTCGTCTGCGAAGAGATAAGCACTGAGCCTTGAGGAATGCTAGAGTCAATTCCCATACACGATGAGGAAGAACTATTTGCTTTCACGACCTGTTTGCTGTTGAAAAAGTACGATTTGAACCATTTTAGAGGAGTATCCTATAGTAAAATAACTTTTTTATTAGCGTGTCATGACTGACACAGTCAAAGGCGTTAGAAAAATCCCAAAACACAGTTGCTGTAAAGCATTTCTTATTAATATTAGTAAAGACTTCATTGAAGATCGAGAACAAGGCATCAGCTATACTTGAATTGGACAAGAAGCTAAATTGTGCAGGCGTGATAATTTTGATGTTTTTAAGAAAAGCCATTAGCTGTTTTTTTTTTACTAATCTTTCAGTAATTTTGGGTAAAGCTGGGAGAAGAGCAATTGGGCGATAATTATGAATATCATCCTTATCACCGCCTTTATGAAGAGAGATGATAATAGCTGTTTTAAAACATTGTGGAAAAACCCCTTTGAAAAATGAGGGAAATTGTCAATACAAAATTGGAGGTATATTTTGCAACAATGAAGGGACAATGGCGTGAAGGTAATCGGCGCCTTCAAACGAAATGTTCATTTCCAACCTTATTTAAAATAAAACTAGAAGTCGATTTGAAGGCAACATCAAGTCTGGTTTTATGTCTTCTAGAATACCGCAATTCAAGCCAGATGTTGTTTTGAGAAAGCTGGCTAACAAAAACAAATAAAACAATAGCTGAAAGTTGATAAATATCTTTGTGTATATTTTAAAAGAATACTGGCCGCCATTCGAAAAGTCCTAGTGGCACCTGGAAAAGGTGTTACTTCTGATGATTTCAAAAACCAAAGTGATGACGGATCTTACAGATTTTCATGAACTTATTGACTCGATCATCATCCGATGATGAGACAGAAAAAGAAAAGACTGAAAACTGAAACACACAGTTTTGATTTTGCTACCAAAGACGTTATATTAATGACAGTGGCATACTAACGGAAATACGAGATTTTCGATATTTTGTTGCACAAGTAAAAGAACTCTTTTTGGTTTCATACCTTCATCTTATTAGATGTAAGAGAGGAAAAAGCTATAATTTGTTTGTTTTAATTTTTTGTTCCTTTGATGTCATTGATGAAGTGGTAATGAAACTAGAAAACGCTGAGGATTTTACGACGAAATCGCTTCATGTTTCAGGAAATACAAGAGAAATTTAATATAGAATAGGTTGCCCAAAGTTGTGTACTTTTTTCTTTATAAACATTTACGTTTTACTTGAGGTATGACTGATTTTGTTAACAGTTTGCTTTTTTTTTGTTCTGGCAGTCGTCTGACGTGGAATATGTAGCTTTAAATAATTGTTAAGAAATAAAAATAAAACCATAGCCACTACTATTAAATTAAAAAGTATTGCGCGATAGAACGTTTTTTTCTTTTCAACTATGAAAAACCCGCATAGAATCACTCTACTACATTATTTAACTTTAAACGAGTCCGTGTACAAAGGTGTGAAAGAAATTTCGTAAACACTTATTTGGAACCAGGTAGGTATTCTGCAACAATGAGATTTGTTATGCTTTGGTGACAATGACTTGTAGAATTATGTAGGTTGAAAAATATTTGAATATTAATTTATGGGTTGGGTGCTAAGTATAGTAAAAACGCAAGTAACTTGACCGATCGGATAAGCATATATAGAAGTAAGTAAACGATTGGGAAAAGAGATATTATAGTTTTTATGGGAATGGGCATGTTCTAGATACGAATTAATCAAATTTATATACATATTCGTTTCGAATTTTAAATAATTTAAATTCCTAATTCTCGAGGTGATGCATTTTTTTGCAACGAAAATGTGGAGTTGACCTTGTAATTTCAATAATTAATTAATGTTTATTACTTATTTCGCTGAAGAAATATTGCAATATCGGATTATATAACAAACTCATTTTTATATTGACATTTATAGATAAAATGCATTCATAATCTCGTGGATTTATTTTTTGTAAGAAGTGGGAAACAAAAGTTAATTTCAACACTTTCTTGTCTACAAACATGAACACAAAACACGCACCTTTCAATAATAACTTGTTTTGTTTATAAATAAATTCATTAGAGAAAATTATAATTGAGATTTCAACAATTGTGATTAATTATAATAAATTTCAATGACAAAATAGTGCAACATATGAAAGTTTTAAGGTCATAATCTTAAATTGTGTCTGCCTCATTTTCAATTGTACAAATACTTTATTAATTCTAATTGCTGCTTACCTAATTTGTTTTATTTCTAAATTCGTTTATTGCCGAATTCCTTGTTATTGTGGTTTGTTCTTTATTATTTACATATTTATTATTCAACTTACTGATTTTTATTGCACGTAAAGGTTTTTAGTCACATAGGGAAATGTGATATGCCTGAGGCGTATTTCGTATGTACAAGAAACAGCAACAGAGCCTTGAAATGTTACAGAATAGTATTTCCAAACAAAATACTACCAAATAGAAGTTATTTTTTACTATTTTTTCGCAAATTTCGAAAGAACGAAAATATTTTTAAAGATATCCGAACAAGAAAATGAAATACTATAAGGCAGAATTGGGAACTAATATTGTGGCTTATTTCGATGCCAATCCTTCTAACTTATTTTAAGACTTATCTGTAGAAGTTAATATCTGGGTTGGTACAATACATTTTGAAGAAACATAAAAATCTACTTTTTAAATATTGGCCAGTGCAAACTGCTTTTTTGTGGAGCGATGGGGCAAACTTTTCAAACAATGGGGTGTACAAAATATGCAACATTGGAGCACTATAAATCCTCTTTTACCAATGCCTCGTAGATCACAACACCTCTTTAGTTTCAGTGTTTGGTGTGACATTTACAATATTAAAATAGTTGGTCCATACTTTTATGAAGTTTGACTTATTGTAGAACGATATGTTGACATTCTACGATCTGTATTGGACAATTTCGTAGATAATTTAGGAAGAAAGGCAACTTTTTTTCATTTTTAGCAGGATGGGACTCCAGAGCATAAGTCCGCATTAACAGCGGAAGGCATAAACCCTTAACAGAGGTCCTAACAGAAATTTGTGGAAATAAATGGTTCCAGGTGACCAGTTAATTAGTTTGCACGATCTCCTCACTGTTCCTAATAGATTTTGTTCCTGTGGGATTATCTAAAAGAGAGTGTGCACAGTTGAAGATATCCAAACATGTAAGAATTGCAAAATGTAGTAAGAGAAACAATGAGTGGCATAGATTCTCAATCAGCAAAGGCATAGTAATTAGACAGTGTACGAAATGCATATCAGAAAGTGAAAATGTATTCGAACACTTATAGTTTGTTGTTTTGTGACACTGTTGTTAATAAATTTTTGTAAGCTCTTAAATTTTCTTTTTGGTTTTAAAACAAACATCTTAACTTGCCAAACAACAAATATTTGGCTGTTATATAGAATATATTATTATATGAGTCCTAGCTCTTTTATCTTTCATTTTAAGGTCATACTATTATAACAAAAACTGGTTTTCTATCAGTTGGTGATAAAATATACAGGATAATCTATTAAAAAGGGCAAAGTTATCTATTATATCTCGTAATCGCGATTTTCAATTGTTCTTCTAATTACACGATGTAATCAGCGTAAAAGCCATACCATAAAGAAATCTATGCAGCATCGTAGCTGCAAAAGCAACAAGGATAGCAATAGTGCGCCGATAACTTTGAATAGCCTATAAAACGCATTTTTTATCTACTCTCATAGTTCTCAAGAGATTCGAATATTTTGACCAAATCTTGATACAAAATTTATTATTATTATGCTTATATAAACTTCAAATTGGCTATTTTAATTTCTTCTTTTTCTTGGTTTTTTAGGTGGTTTTTTACTACGTTTCGCTTTATTTTCAAAGCCTTTTCAAGTATATAAATATAAAATGTAAATAGTGTGAATTATAATAGTTTGATTTAATAAATGACAAATTGTTTTGTTTACTAGGATTTTGAACAAATCATTATGTTTATTTAAAGATTGCATTTTAATATAGAATGTTAAATTCAAAAACAAATAATCAAAACATAATGGTATATTCAAAATCCTAGTAAACAAAACAATTTGTCATTTATTAAACAAAAATTTTATTTTATAATTTACACTATTTACATTTTATATTTTTATACTTGAAAAAGCTTTGAAAATAAAGCGAAACGTAGTAGTTATTAATGTTCATTTCCATATTTACGACCTAAAAAACCAAGAAAAAGAAGAAATTAAAATACATATACATGGTCAAGAAAAGAAGCTTTAAAAATAAATTGGCTATGTAGCCCATTTAGTTAGAATCACTGTGATCAGTCAATCTATCGAGATAGTTATTAATTTAATCAGACTAAATAATTAATTAAATAACTGCAGTCCTACCAGCTGTCGTGATTTAAATACATGTTAAAATAATACTCATCTGCGTCGCTATGTAACAAGTATTCGTGAAATTATCAATAAATTCAAAGCTCTCATGGTATTACTACATATAAACTACTTTCAAATTTGCAACTGTCTATATAAAAAAATGTAACACTTCAGGTGTAATCATTCTCTAAGTAATTACTAAAGTTATTACGGCAACATCTCTTACAAAAGCGATTGTGTGAAGAATGGGTGAAGGTCGTTATGATGAATACGCCAGAAAATTATTGCAATTATTCTTCTAATGGCATAATGCGGGTTATTATGGTTTACCTAACAAAACCTTTTCCATGTACGGTAAGTCCGCAATCGCATCGTGCGTGATTTTGCCGTCGAACTTTTCCAATGCCCGCAGCACCTCTTCTCTCGCCTTATCTTGCATGCCTTGATTAATGGCCAACTCCAACAATGTGAATCCTAAGGACGTGGAAGTAGTCTCGAAACCCGCTAGGAAAAATATGAAAGCTTGTGCGGTAGCTTCGTTCAATGTTAGCGCTGCAGGTTTTTCCGCGTTTAAATTTTCTTGATTGCTTTCGCTTAATGTTTCACCTCTTAACATCCTGATTAGTAATTGTAGAAAATCATTCCTGTTATATTGTGTCTCTCTCTGAATGTTATAGTGTTTTCGACGGCGCTTTTGAAAAATTTAGATACTTCGCTGGGGAAAACGCTAAGACCTAGTATTTTGGCCAAAGCGGGTGAAGCGCATATCACGGCATTCCGTACGAAATCCGCTTTGGTGTGTGTGAAAGCTCTGTTACCCATCACTCTAAATTCTGCGTCTGAATTTTTCAAGCTGTTGCAATCTATACCGAACGCGCAGGATCCAATAACATCCGTGGTAAATCTCGCTAGGATATCTTTAATTTCAATTGTGTTATCTCTTCGACCCATTTCTTCCAGTACTTCAATCATTACGTCACCGCATTGATGTATCGTATCGAACATATACTTGACTTTGCCCGCGGTAAAAGCCGGGCTGAGTTTGGCTCGTAATCTCTTCCACTTTTCACCGTACAAGGAAAATAAATGTGCACTGACCGGATCATTTTCTTCGTCGAAGTGAATTCCTCTATCGTCGAAGTAATGAAAATCCTTAACAAGTATGTTTCTAATCAACTCAATACTGATTGGAAGAAAAACCGGTACCGTACAGAAGTAGACAGCGCCAAATGCGTGCCCTTTCGGCTTTAAATCGTTATAAATATCCACCAATCTAGCGCTTATACTTTGGGTGCCGAAAATTATGCTCGCTATGTTACCGAAAGGGAATGTCGGTGGAACTGTGGGTATGCCGCGCTTTTTACAATATGAATGAGCATATTGGTAATATAATAGTACGACGAAAAGCACACCCAATATTGCGGGGAAGAGCGCGTCGTACAAAGACATTGTCCGCGACGTTACTGAGCGCGAAATTGTAGTTTGCAGTACCTACGGAGAAATTTTCCAGCCACCTCGCGTGGTAACGTTTCGTAATATACGCATTCCTTCATTATTGAAAAAAATCATGGGCCATACGACTGAAAGCCGTTTCACTATGTTCTGTACCATGTCGAAAATCTCGTTTCACTTGCCATATGTATAACTTCATCCTTTTTCGCGGACGAGTCGGTTTTTATCTGATGAACACTACGAAATTGCGGTCGCAAGTATTCGCTATGTTTTTTTTTTTTTATAGCTCCATATAAAATTAATGTCCGGCATAAATGAAACCTTCCACATTTAACACCCAGGTATGACCGACATAGAAATTTGAAAATAAATTAACGACTTAAGTGTGTGTGACTATTAATGTGTATAGGTGTGACACGGTTATGTCCTTATTTACATTATTATTGTGCGTATTTCTAGGATGCGTGGCAGGAATATTTTAATAAAACGTGGATATTAATGTGTGATGACGAATATATAAATATAAAATTAAATTAAATTAAAATTACTCGAGTATTCCTTGCCAGTATTTTGAATTTATTCCTAGCGCAAAAAAAAAAACGATTTTGTTGCTTTCAACCAAATATTTCTGTTAACTTATATCTATTTAATTACTGTTAGGTACTAAATTATTAGTTGATTCAAATAATATTAAAAAATATTCTTATATTCAATCAAACAAATAATTTGGTTATAAGGTTTAATTGGAACAGCATTAACAAATTATTAATTGAACTTAAGTAGTTTCATTGAAATAAATTACTTAAAAAAAACTTGTGTATAAAAGAGAGCCATCCACATAGGAAAATAGGAATAATAGCGTGAGAGAGGCATCTCCATTCATTTCGTAGAGTTATTGAAAAAACTACTCCAAAATTTGCAAAAGAGGATGTATTTTTGAACATCTGCTGTAAATTTTGATAAGATGTTTGTTAGGTGTAAATACCCTGAGAAAAGAGATTGCATTAAATGAAAAGTTTTATAACTTTTGGTTTTTATCATGTTCAACGAAAAAAAAATCCTTTTCTCAGAAAAGTGTTTATTTTAATTGAAAGTAGCGTGCTTTTTTGCCGGAAAACTATTTTCTTCTTAAGTACATGCTTTCGACGAAAAGTAACCGTAATTAAATGGAATGCACCTTAGTTTTGATTAATATTTTATAATGTCTGTATTACTTCTGTTTAAGTAAGACGATACAAATTACATATTATGTTGTTATTATTATGTATATATTTAACAACATATTTTAGTTTCTTTTAAGGACGTTTTAATATTATTGAATTATAAACAATATTTTAAATAAAAAAGCCGGACGTTTATTTGAGTGGACACGCATGTATACATTGATTTAAAACTTTTGCCTTTTAACGAAAAATGCAAGCACCTGTATTCAAACTGACTGCTTTTTTAAGCGGAAGTATTTTAGTTTTATTCATGTTCCCACGTGCATAAGTCTCAGATACATAAACAATAATGAACAAAAGTGTATATTTTTCGCGCGAGGTTAAAGAAATTTCAGAGATAATTGGAATCTTTTCAGTTAATGCTGATTTACTTATAAGCCAAGGAACTTTACAGCAATATATAGTGTTTGAAGGTTTTAAAGCTGTTATACACACGAAAGACGATGTTGTTGTTGTTTTCAACCATTTTTCATGCATTTGGTTAGAGTTACCAAATTATTACTTCATTTAGGAATATTAAAAATACTCCTGTATTCAATCAAACAAATAATTTGGTTAGTAGATTTGTTTGAAACTAGCGCAGTATTTATTAATTTAACTAAACATTTACATGGAAGTAAAAATAAATATCGCATTTTATTTTCGTATAGCAGGTTTCTCCCCATATAGTACAGCAGATGAGCAGATATACTTATGTGTAGTAGAGAAGTTGTCGCATAGATGGCGTATCTCCTATTTCATTCCAGTAACAGATAATATTTCGCACAAAATAGGCTGGAAACTACGATCGTAATATACTAATCAACATCTGATAGGAGTCATCGCCATTGAAAGGACGATTTCTTTTATTACAAAAACGTAAATTTTACGTTGTTGTTACAGATTGACATATAGTAGCTTAAATAAAGTGATGCTTTCTACGTAGAATATAAGAATTTAATAATATATAGGGTGTCCAATTTAAAATAACCGAGTAGGTATGTGTTTTGCTGCTTTTGAAACACCTTGTTTAGTCAAACATATTTTGAAGTTATTCAGCATTGTATTCTAAAAAGCTTTTGTATAAAAGATTTTTTTCTAAAATCAAAAACAGAGCTGTAATCAAAGACTCAGTCTTCGGTGGGACACTTGTACATATTACTATAATAGCATCTTTAGCTTTAAAGGACTGGTATACATAAATAACAAAGCATGTTATTATTATATGAAGTTATTGTTTTATAATCCTAAGTAATGAATTTACTAAACAGCACTTGTCCAGTGGTTATCCTGTGTTTGGTGGTTGATCGCCACGGGGCCGGCCCGCGGTGGTGGCATAGTCATCTTAATAATCACGGCTGCTAAAAGATGTTTATCTGATACATGTACCAGATTAATATTTGATAAGCGTGCTGTTTATGCTGAATATAAAGTATTGTTGGAATGAAATATGAGAAGCGCCATCTTCACAACAATTTCTGTAATACATATATTTAACGCTACTATATGGATGCAGTAGTCTTTGCTTTGCAACAACTATATATACCAGTTATAACAAATATATTTTGTTAATAACATAAATTCTACAACATATTTTTGGTGTAGTTAGCTCTTTTTTATGCATAGATTCCTTTACGTATCCGAAAAGATATCGCGAGAAGTATGCTACATTAACTAAACTAGCTTTTGACACTTTTGACCTTTAATTATCATTTCCTGCTAATCATAAGTAAATGGCATTAAATTTATTTCTATTTTCAAAAAAAAAAAAACGTGTTATTAATTTTGTATTTTATGATGTGATACTGGCATATGCTTACTAAACTGCATAATTTTGCATTATTATTATGTAGCGTTTTTATACTAAGCTGGCTTAAAGTTAATGGAAGACTCCTTGGATTTATTTAAATTTAATTATTTATAAAATCCTGCATGAGTCTATAATAAATGTTTAGTATGAATTGAGATGGCTTTGCATAAGGGTTAATTTAGAATGAGCAAAGATACAGAGTGTTATTTGAAAAGTCAAGTTACCTTGGGTTTATGTATGCACATATGTTCGGGACATCTGTATAGAATTATATTGATTTCAGTTTCGTTGTTGTAGAACTATCTAACTACAACTGTGCCAAATTTGATATTTTGCGACATAATTTTTTCCGCATAGAGTACTTTCAAATGCTTAAAGTGTTCAGTTGTCACTGTAAAAATATGTATAAATAATACATATCCTTGCATGAATTTAACCTAAAAAATGCTTTTTGCAAATGAAAAAGAGTAGCTCGCTATACGTGATCATGAAAGACCGTTAAATTGCTTTTAATTTGCTACCTTACACTAAAATGTCGATTGAATTTTATTTTGGTTTTTGATGAACTTGTTTTCAATACGGTATACATATATTAAAGACAACTTCCTGTTAGTGCCTTTCTACAGTAGCTTTACCTAATAAATTATTGCCATAATTTTCTTTGTTTTCTACTTTTATTGGTATATCTAAGAACTTTCCAATTTGCTATATACTATCTACATGTTAATATGCCTTACTTAGGAAACAAAATAAAACAAATAAAATAAGCCACCCAGCTAATATAAAACTTTATGTAATAGACTATATGTATATTTCATACAATATAACAATAAAATATGGAATACGTTGTGAATATTATATAATGTAATATATGTACTGCATATTGTGACTGGATAAATACTTTTTTAGCACGGTAAGCGCAAATAATTGTTTAATTAAGCATTTCTAACCTAATTAATTGTCATTAATTTTCAATATGAGTGAAAGCACCTACTTATTTATAAATTTTCTAATCTAAATTTATAGTAAATAATTTTGTATTGTTCTCATGTAATTAATGTTTTTGTTGAAAATGAATTGGAATGCCAATCTGGATGTTATTATCTCAGCTGCACTTTCAATTGCAAAAGTTTTAAGGAATGCAATCTTTTTGTCTTCTTCCAGACTTTGTCAGTTTATTAAATAAGAGTAACAGCATTTCTTGCCTTTAATTAGAATAAATTATTATTTACCTACCATGATGGAAAGAATTCTTTAAACCAATGAAATTAATTTTTCTATTTATATTTCATTTTTATTTTTATTTCAAAGAAATATTATTTATACTGAGGAAAGCAACTGTTGAAAATGATAAATATGTAAAAACTAACATTTATTTGATATATTATTCCATTGAATAAAACAAAACTGCCTGTCAATGTACTAAATATGTATTAAGAGTTAACAAATTATCACTGGTTAACACTAGTCATGCCACACGAACTTTGATAGGTAATACCTACTGTTTTAGCTAACTATCCTCATTATTAGGCTCAATTCACACATAGCGTTTTCAAAGCGCACGTATTTGCGTTGTGGTTGCCGTTTTATAATCCTCCCAATTCACACATACTGCGTTGCGTCGCAAGCCGCAATCAAGGTGCAGTGGGTCTCAAAATTCATGTCATGCCTCAGAGAGGCGATATCAAAACTTTCTTCCTTATAGGAGTGGCTCATTTCCGGAGTGCTCTTAATTACCGCCGATAGACGGTCTCTCTTTCATCTATACATATTATAACGCATTTTCAAGTGGAGGATTTGGTCCTAAAAATCATAATTTCAAACGTGCTCACGGTGGCTTATACGAACGGTTAAGGTTTCGATACCTACGGATTGAGTCCTAATTGGTAACGTACTTTCTGACGAAAGTTTTTTTGTTACCTATATCGATATGCTTAAAGTGTTATGGAGGTATAAAACATATCGCATATAGTAGAGACACACACAGCAGGAGAATTTGACGATATGAATTGCTTGATTGTGTTATTTCTTAATGTTTATTTATATTATATTTACAGCTACTGTAATTATTTTCACTGTATTTTCCTGAAATAAAAGGATTCATTTCAGTCTTTTTTCAATAGGAAATGAGGTGATTCTCTATTTTATAAATAACATATTTTACGGATTTCTATATCAATAATGTATTTAAAAATGCATCTAATGTAAATTATCCATTTTTCAATTTTTTTTTTTTGCATAGAAAGTGAAGAAAATTGTTGAGTGTGTCGCTTCATTCATTACCCGAATAGGAAATATTGTCAGTTTCTCTTAATGTTTAATTTGAATAAGAAAATACTAGTTATACGATACCGAAACTTCGAACCTATTTAACCGGACATACGATCTTTGGAAAAACTTTTTATTAGAAATCGTTATAGTTTTTTATTTATACTAACAATAATTTTCTTTGTAGTTCTATCTAGTTGCGTAGTTCTCTTTGCTATAGTTCAAAATATTGTGTGATTATTTATATTTTGTGTACTTTGTCTTTTATATACCGAGTATAATAGTTATTTTATTGTTTATTCAATCTAGTTGAATCGCATCGACAGCGTTAAATAATGTATTTTTTTTTATAAAACTCTGGGTGAAAATAATAACTCTTACCTAAACCGGCAAATCTTTACTTATTTTTCATGACATGTTCACCGAATCCCTTTTTAGACTTTTAGAAATAAATAGGAATTCCCTGTTCACGATGGTAAGGATGTTATATTAAATTAAAATCTATTGAATGCATATGCTAATGCTCATATTTGTTGCATAACGTGTGTGAAGAATTTAACTGATTGGAAGAAAAGGTCCCGTCATATGCCATTTGCTGTACCCATGATTTGGACCGAAGAGATCTCATTTCGGACTGCTATTTTTGTCTTGCTGACGTAAATGGTGTAAATTTCAAGAAAAAAAAACACACTTATTTACCCTAATTCACCTTCAACCAAGAGACCAGTCCCTCATAGTAAAAATTTGCCTATACTAGTTGCATCTGCGTCCGTTGAGGTTGAGGATACACAATCATCCACTTCAAGACGATGTGTTGATGAGGACGATGACTCTGAGTTTAAAGAAAATTTAACCAAGGCACACTTGATAACTCAAGAAACGATTTAGTTCGCGACTTAAATTGGTCAAAAAAGCAGTCAGAACTATTACGATCTCGATTAAAAGGATGGAATTTGCTACACCATGAAACTAAAATCAGTTATTTTCGAATTCGTGATCAACACTTCAGATCATATTTTTCTCAAGATGGGGACTTGGTGTATTGTAATAATATAAATGAGATTATGAAGATTTTAGGAACCGATTTTGTCCCTCCAATTGCCGTTTATTCATTGACTCTTCTGAAACAAATCTAAAAGCAGTTTACTGCATAACGGAAATATACTTCTGTATCTTGGCTTACGCTGCTAATATGAAAGAAACTTGTGAAAACATGAAGTTCTTACTTGAAAAAATTAAATACAGTACATTTCTTTCAAAACCTATGGCGATTTAAAAGTTGTTGCCCTATTACTTGGACTTCAGCTGGGTTACACTAACTTTGCTGCTTTTTATGTTAATGGACAATAAAGACAGAACAAACCACTATCATAAAAAAATATGGGCTACACGTGCATCCTTAATTCCTGAACAAAAAAAATGTGAAGTATTTATCTCTTGTAGAGTCATCCGACGTACTTCTTCCAACATTGCATATCAAATTAGGCTTGATCAAAAGTTTTGTAAAGGCAATGGATCCCAAAGGGAGTGGATTTTTAAGTGATGCAAAGGTAAAAGAGAATATTTTCGTAGGACCTCAAATCAGAGAGTTAATAAAAGCATCGGTATTCGAAGAAAAATTGAGCGATGAGAAAAATCAGCATGGAAATTTTTTAAGAAAGTAGTTGCAATTTTTTTGGGTAACCATAAGAGTGAGAGCTACAGAGAGTTGTTAAGCGAACTGTTGTTGGCTTATCAAGCATTAGGTTGCGTCATGTGACTCAAGATTAATTTTTTTACACTTACACCTGGATTTTTTTCCTCAGAATTTGGGGGCTGTGAGTGATGAGTACGGAGAAAAGTTCCATCACGACATTTCTAAGATGAAAAAACGTTACCGAGGTAAATGGAACCCAAATATGTTGGCAGATTACTTCTGGATAATCAAGAGGGACTAACCAGGAGCTAAATTTGCTAGAAAATCTTAGATTGTACCTTCATAATAAAACTTTTTTACATTTTTGGTTCAGGAGGTCACTGTCTTTTGAAATTTTTTAAATTACTAAAGAGAATAAAATGCTTGGCTAACAGTTTTTTTTAAATGTTTGTTTTTACTGCCATCCACCTATTAAAGTAAAAAATATCACAAAAGTCCATGTGGCACGACAAAGTTACAATTTTGTTTAGGCATTCTTTTTAAACAATATTACTTGTTATTCCTCAATATACTAATTAAACTATTAACGAAATTGCGGAAATTAAGAGAGATGAAGACGATCAAAACATCATTGATGACAGCACGTTATATCAGCACCTTTTTTTCTGTCGTATGTTTTAGTTATTATTATTCTATGCATGAATTGGGCAATATATTTGCTTAACTTCTATGCATGTACTATATACGAAAAAAGTGCTAATAAATGCTAAAAATGCTAATTCATAACATTTCTAATAGTGATTGGCGTGCTAGACATGTTCCCATGCCTCCATTTCGATTGCTTGTCCTCTTTACATTAGCTGCTATTACGCCTGCAAATAAAACAAGGAGATCATAATTTGTATTAAAAATTACGACATTAAAAGATCTGAGTTCGAGGAAACAAAGGTTGAATTTAAAGCGCCGCTTTGTAAATTGCAATTACCACGTTTTGACGTAATACACGTCTTCTAGAATGTAGTGTGCAATGCAACATAAGTAACGTAAAATAAAATTGCACTTATGGGATAAGATAACTGATAGATCGTAAGGTTTAATGGTTGTAACTATAAGAATATTAATACCGCGCTTTCATATATTTTCTTGATTACAATAGGCTATCTTTTAAGCAAATTGTTTAGTAAGATTGGCGACACTGGGATACTTTTAAGTTGTACTTCAAATTGTGACAGCTGCCAATGACAAACCAAAATTAGAAACGGTTGCATTTGTTTGCATTATTTTATTGCATGTTAGAATTACAACACAAAACACCTAATAGGATTATCGAAAGTTATTTTAGAATTGGTCGAAAATTAGATAATGGAGAAAGGGTTTATTCCATTACCAGTGCATGCAGGATTTCCTAATCTGACAGTTACAGCTTTTAATGCATAATTCACCTAAAAAATCAATTCCAAAGCTTTCTCAAGAAGTTCAGTTGTCTGTGGGAACATGCCATACCGTTTAAAGTTATTTTGTATTGTTAATTATTTATTTATTCATCATTTTTTGCACATATTTTGGTAACATACGAACTGTTAAAGTGATTAATTCATGCATACACTGTATCCTACGCTTGAAATAAAGCATAGCCTACTCTAATCAGGAAAGTATTTGAAAGCACGATACTACTGAATGACTGCTTAGTTTATGAAATAAATTCTAATGTAAATGTTTTTTATTTGCTGCGGTATGTGGTACAATAGATTTTTGAAAGGAATTTGCAATCACAATTTTCAACTCGATATGTTGAGAAGTCTGCTTGTGCGCTTATAATCTATTAAATTTGTGCCTCTATAGTTGTGATCATATAGTAATTGCGTGGAGATTGTATTTCAGACAAGTGTATTTTATCGCACAGGTTTAATAAATAGAAAGAAACTATGGTTATGTAAACTTAAAGTATCGCAAAGTAAATAGATCCTAACTGTTGAAGTATAATAAAAACATTACACATTTTTTAATAAACAAGGCAACTCTTATTTTGGTCAGCATTTTTGCTTTAGTTAAGTTAATTTTAAATAACGTTTTGAAAAAAAAAATCAAGTGTTACTAGCAGTAAAATTGAATACAGAAGCGAACCTTATTCAAGAAATTATAACTTCCAGACATTGATTATGGAAATAAGAACTATAGATAGCAGATGTCGTATGTCGCCATGAATGAATATTTATCCCAGTATGGGGAAATGCATTACGGGAAAAAGTAACAACTGCGCAGGCTATTTGTTAAACGTTGAATCATGAAAGTACCTACAATTTTCTATTACATTGTTTCACAATTCATTACACAAATTCATAGTTATTTTAATACCTTTATGTTGAAGTTTCTAAAAATAGTTATGGGAAATTTAAATTTGGTTGCCTGGGTAAATACTGAAGTAGTTTAAAATTAAATGCAGTAATTAAAATTAAAATAAATTAAACTAGATTTTAAGATATTCTAATAAAAGCACTTGCATTATTTCATATATTCACAAAACTGCTGAGCATGCATTTTATTCTACTTATTTTATTGGCATTAAATATTAAACAAATCACTATAATATAAAACATTTATTCATCCATTGATTAGTAAACAAAATTAGCTTATTAATTTTTTGACGGATTGGTGTCCTTATTTCGTCAATCGTTTATTGTACAGCCCAGTTATATAATTGTAACTTTGGTGTAGCACGCTGCAATATTATAAATTAATGGGCCCTGATGTAAGGTTTCTCTTACAGCATGAGTACAGACGTAGTCTTCGAGGTCGCAACATATTAACTTATTTAGATAATATAAAAAATTCACAATATAATGTAGAAAGATTTCAGAAAATTCGTTTTTCATGTGAAATTTTTCCATTATTAATAGTATAAATATTTTTAATTCAAGGTCCACCTCTAAACAGATTTTCTCGACACTTTTCGATGGTACATAGAATAAAATATATGTAAATAGCATTTATGGTAAAATACGAAATATTCTTTTTTTACTTCTTTTCTTTCCTTACCTCGTCTGTCGTTTGTCTCAGTAGTTGTGCATACCACCACAAAAATTGTAGATGCTTTCGATCTTTGTTCGATCTGACGCCTAGCATTGTGCAATTAAAATAGTTTTGTCGTTTCATCGGTTGCCTGAGCAACACTTACTTTTTCCCGTCATGCGTTTCTCCATAGTAGGGTAAGATTTTTAAAGCAGAATACCTAATCAATGCTTCCAGACCACACATTTTCAGTTTTTTTAAGAACCAGCTATAAACAGAGTATTACCTGTCAGCTAATGCAACAGTAAAAATGGAGTGTAATCCGATTTCTTATACGCAAAATCCAGCGGCGTAGTTACTTTCTTTTTCTATGTGCCACAATTTTAAAGTTATCGACCAGAATTATGATTGCTTAAATGGAATACCCTGTATATTAATTTTTATTTCGATTGAATATAATTTGCGTATTTCAAAAATGCATAGTTATTCGCAAACAAACTACTAAGAAAAATTAATAAAAAAAAAAAATTAATATTTTTCAAAATTCCAATTATGAAATCGGGTACGCATACATTAACATTTGCATTTCAGGTGAAATTATATAAATATATATAACTTTGAAAAATTTTAATTAGAGCGTATGTATGCAAATGAGTGCATACATTTTGCAGGAGGAAGTGACGTTTACATTCCTGCATGATTTCTACTGAAATTTATGTATAGCCAGCAGGCAATATCATTGTTTGAAAGGGTATATTCACGAATTCTCATTCGCTTGAAAAATTACCTGGTAAGCATGCATTACTAAGGCGACAGTTAAAAGTATTAGGGGCGTATTTCATGGCCAAGAAAGTTTTACCTTCCCGGTTTTAGCATATGCCGGGTGTTCCAGCCCATAGTCCAGGATCACAACATTTTCATTTATAGATATTTTTTTTAAATAATTGTAATGCGTTATTTATTGCAAATTTACAGTTGTGTGTATAACATTATATTTTTTTTTATTACTTCGGAAATATAATTTCTTCATTTTTGCGGATTTCAATAAGGCCGAATACTAGATACTCCAATTAAATATTGCTTTTCTGAAGATTAAAAATACTAAATATATTAAACAATCTAAAGAAATAGGTACGGATATTTCATTGTAGTAACCTTTTATTACTGTAAAATTTTAATACGTGGATATTGTAAGAAATAATGTTAATTTTCTTCTCATTGACAAAAACAAAATTATTATAAAGATGTATCTAATCTAGCGTCTTTGATACAAACTTGCTAATTTTAGGAGTATATTTCAGTGAACGACATTTTAATTTATGAAAATAATAACAACCAAATAGGATAGTATATTAAAAAAATAATTTCATAATACACTTTTAAAACACGATTTCCGGTTTAAAAGAATTAATTTTAATGCAGATGCTAATCACAAAATAGTTATTTACGAACCAAATACGTGAAAACATATACTTTTTTGGTCATATGACGGTTAACTGTTCGCGCTTCAAGCGGCCACTCATTCACAAAACGTGTCACGCGCGATATTTCTATAATATTTCTTGTAGGAATGACACTTTTAAAATAATTATACTAAGTAAATATGGTATAACTTATGATTAATTTTGCCTACTTATGTATCCTGTGAATACATATAAAAAAATATATATAAGCCGGATCTACGGGTTGATGGAATAACGGGTTCAGTTAATCTATTGGCTTGAGCTTAATAAAGGTGTAGATAATAAAATTGTCAGAAAAAAAATGTGGCTAGAAATCTTTTATTGATAAAACGAAATTATTTATATATGAATATTTGAACACCCTTGAATCGTCTAACAAACCCTTAATTTTTAATTTCTTGTTTTCTTGGTTTTTAGGTCATAAATATTGACAACATTAATGACTATTACAACGTTTCGCTTAATTTCAAAGCTTTTTCCAGTATTAAAATTATATAATATAAATATTTAATTTAATTAATAGTTCTGTCAGTTATCCCTGAATATTTATTTAATTTCTTTATATTTTAGTTTAGAATTAATTTATGTTTACGTAGAATTTTTGCTTCTCTTTTTTTGTTTTCTGTTATTTTCATTATTCATTTTTATGCGCTGTTAAGCAAATATTATTTCTCTTTATATGATGCAGAATTTTGTTTTCAAGTTTATTTAATTTAGAAGTGTTTATTTTGACGTTGTTACTGTTTTCTTTCTGTGAAACTTACAACAATAAATATTATTATTATTATTATTATTATTATTATTATTATTATTATTATTTATTATTATACATGGTCAAGAAATGAAGCTTTAAAAAAAACAAGCCCTTAATGCTTACCTGGTTAACTAAAAGAATTAGATACTAAAAAGTTTAAAAACAGACTATATACTTACCTAATTAAGAGAGCATTTTATACTATTAAGGAATTTATACAGTCGAGTGGTAACTAAAAGTATCACTTTTATGTGTTTTGACAAAAGTACTCTTCGATGACTTGTATTTTTCAAATTATGTTTTGACAATGTATTCATATGTATATTTATATATATGATACTTATATATCTACTTACTTTACATTTTTACTCTTTAACATTTTACATTTTTATGAAATTGTATGTTTTATGTATTGAGAATGATTGTTTCAACGCCTGATTAACACATTACAGAAAAAGGTTATATTATATTATTATTATTATTATTTGTCTTGCAATTCTAACTCTACCTGATAATGATTTTTTGTTTGTTTATATAATGGTTTTATTGGTTTCATGTTCTAAACCATTTATGGCAATAATTCGATATAAATACACTATAAAAAATGTCTAAACAAACTCTCAATATCCACTATTACCGGATAAAAGATTATGAAATTACAGGTGGTTTGATTTTTTACTTGAAAATATAGTTTTGATGCCTAAGATTCTTTTTATTTTAAGGATTCGAACTGATTTTTTCATCCGTAAGGTAAATTAACGAAGAATTATGAAGTCTAACGTAGAACTTTAATTTTAGAATATTGGTAAAAAGATGTTTATAATAAATAACAGTGTCTTCTATTCTCTTTTTAATCTCTTTTTATTGGGAAGGCGATCTTCTTAATCTCATAAAACTGGCATTCCCGATAAAAAACGATTTAAAAGAGAATATTATTTGTTAATACAACTCTGCGTGTACTCGTAGTCATTATGAAACATAATATTCTACAGAATAAGCAAAGTAAGTCTAGTTCACAGAAATATATATTTCTTTGACACCGAATATATTATATTTGCTTAAAATAGTGTACCTATTTGCAGACTTCGTAAAAAAAGAAATTGTTATCTGTGTGCTTATAACATTTTCTTTTATTAAATCAGTGTTTATTATGTATATTTTTTTTTCTATTTGCTGTGTTATTTTTTCCTTTTATCGGTATATACAGCATTTTCTATTTGCACTCAATATTTGCCTTAGTTATTTACGCGATTTTTTATTATCTCCTCCAAAAATATGCAATACATCCATCATTTACACGCTAATATTTGATATGTTGGTGCATGTAGATGTTGGTATGTCATGAAGAAAAATTAATTTGGAACAGCTTTCGCTTTTTAGATGTAGCAAGTCACATTTCACTGTAAAACTTTTAAAGTATGTTACGCGATAGCTGTATATAAAGCAATATACTTTTTTTATCTTAAATGCCCAACTTTATTATATATATTTCCAATTATAAACATAGAGAAAGGTGTCAACTTTATTGCATTTATTGTGTATAAATTTCGAATTTTCGAGTTACAATATTAATTATGAGTTTAATTAAAAAGGTCTTAATTCAGAATGTAAAATTCTAATTATGACTTTCACATTGTAAATTTTTAAAGGTTGCTAAATAAGGAAAAGAAGCATTGCCATTCTTCATAGATTTGAAAACTTACACCTTAAATTTCACAACTTTCAGCAATGGATCAGACATTACAGAAGTACAGTGTAGCATCTAATTTAACAATATTTACCGCATTTTAATTAATTTATTTAAATCAGTAATATGTACTTATCTGTGTGTTTGCAATTAAATGCAAAGAAAACGGGGTGGATTGCCCCCAAACAATGATAGTCTCTGCCGTTCCAATGCAACGCATTCAAAAATAACGAGCTGGTCGGTCTATTCCTCCTTGTTGCATAATCTACATATATAACTCTGTTCCAGTAAGTCTGGTATTTCCTTTTGATTCACTCAGCCACCGTACCACGTAACGCAGTATTGGTTATCGCCAGACCTGCTCCAGGTCTACTAAATTTCATTTCAAAGCCCTTCTTGTTACTTCGTTACTTGCCTTATGTCCTGGCCCCCAAGTTGTGTTTAGCCAGTGTCTTAAGTTATTAAGGCAATTCCGAGTTAATTTCAAGGTTATCTGATAGTGACAAAAATACTCCAAACTGTGGTACTGGTAATGCTGCAAACTTCTAGAGCCCTCACCACAAACTGCACTAAACTGGACGTACGTACTTTGCTATCGAAACGTACGTCCAGTTTAGTGCAGTTTGTGGTGAGGGGTCTAGAAGTTTGCAGTTATCTGATAGGATGCTAATGTCATCTGGTTTTCAAAATCCACATTAAGGTGATCTCCAGCAATGGAAGCGTACGAAAAACCTTCCTGAGAACTAGTGCAAAAAGGCTGTTCAATCGTTGCCTGATCACCAGCAAGACCCTATTGGGCTTCGGTATTAAATTATCTAAATCCTCAATTGTAATGTAATACTGTCTCGAAAACCAGAAGACTTTTTCAGTTAGCCATACCTTACTTGATGTATGTGTTATGGTATTGTATGAAATAAGATGAACAAAATATGCTTAGAATTTTTTTTGTATTAGTAAACGCTAATTAGATATTTTCTGGAGTAAATACTGATCATCTGAGTTTATTCTCGCCGTTTTTAACACGAATCTATCTGGTTAACGTCAATAACTCCTAAAGTGTGCATATAATGCTTGAATTTTTCGTACGGCTATGTAATGGAATATCCACTTGCTTATATGGGAAGGGCTTTGATATTCCGAGAGCATCTATCAAATTTTCCAAATATGTAGATGAGCAATAACTTGGAATCGCAAATTGTCACTAACGTTAATATGCTTTCCACATTGATTAGCGTTTTTGTTGCTTTTTATATATTCCAATTGTTGCTCCCCCATAACTTTAGCAATCCTTGTAATTACTAGGGCAATGATCTATGTATGTTGATATGATGTAAGATGATTGTGATACTGGATCGCCAGAGGAATAGGAATTTTGCTTTTACATGATTCGAGAAAGCGATAACACTTTGCTTGAGTTTTACATGTTGACCCAGAAGTTCTAGTTCGTCTACTTTAGCTATTTGATCTCAATCTACTTAACCCTGGAAAGCGTCTTGAACAGGATAGGAGGTCGCATGCTAAATGAAGCCTGGGTCCGGAGGGTTAATATTGCACTGTATATTTACAAACGGAAACCTATTTATTTTATTTGTTGTTAATTCAACTCTGACATGTGCATACGATTTTTTTTTGGTACGCACGAATAAAACTATCTATCTATCGATCTATCTATCTATTTACAACTAATTTTATTCGTTGGCCTGTAAATATTAAGTTCTTTGGTGGGTAACATGTGAAACCTCTTTTTCAGCTTCTGACGTTTCTAATTGACCAAAGAGCCACTCGTAAGGACGAAAAAATATAGAAAAGAACTAGTAATAGTACAAATAAACAAAAGTCTGGAGAGAAGTGAATGTGCGTTTGATGTGGAACTTTCCAGATTAAAGTAGTTAGACCAACATATTATAATTTCATATTAACAGCTGAATATATTTGGCAATAATTGTTCTGCAAGTACACACCTATTGTAGAACTCCTCAAGAAATCAATTAGATGACGTGATTTAACACCAAAATGAAGCACAACTGCTAATGTTTCACGTTCGAGACATCGTTTTCCGCTGGAGTGAATGCCTGGATGTTAATTCACACCAGATTGAGAGGTACTAGTTTCTTAGTAGAAGTCTTAAAAGAAAAAGTGAATCTCGCTTCAGATGCAAAAATTGAGACTGTTACAGTCGGAAAATTTAAATGGATAAAATAAACGACATAAACGACATAAGTAACAATTGTGTTTTAAATGCTAGACAAAATTTAAAAAAGTGATGTTCAAGTTATTTCCTATACATAACAAGCATCTCTTCGAATAGTTCCTTCAAATTTAAGTGAAGTGTGCATAAGTTTCTCGAATTTGGAATTAAGGCTATTTGCTGGTCACTACCTTTGTTTTAACGACGAATGCGAAACCGAAATTATGGAACAGATACTTTGCTACTACAGGAGTTGTATTACAACGAGCTTTACATTATAGACAAGCAACTCCCAAAGGGTTGAATAAATGCAACAAAATAGTACTTTACAGTTTTAAATGCAACCAGCGTACCTCTTACAAAAACAAATAACAATGTAGCAGATTTCAGTGGCAAAGAATATTTCTTTTTAACTTGATATGTTTGCCTGTCTTTATGGTTCACACATACCTAACTACTTTTTGGTAGGTACCTTAATATATCTGGACCATTTCTTTCTATGCATGTTGCTAGTATTTAATTTAGTTTATCTTGAAATACCTGGTTTTTCCTTTAGGTACTTACCCGTATAGACAATTTATCCTGGTCTATACATTAAAATATATAAGATTAATAATGGCTTGCGCCCCGTAAAAATACATGAAATAGATGAAGACATTGTCATACTCAATAGCACTCTTCTTCCAAAAATAAGGAACGCTATAGCCAATATAAAACATTGCAGCGGCCAGTACTTTAATTTAAGGTGAGAGATTAATGCCAATCTAAAAATTAACGGTTTATTGAGCAGTTAAACAGCAAAATAAGGGCTATGTGGAAGGTTATCAATAGGTTCCTTTTCTCATGACATGCAAGAAGGCATTGTATACGGTTCTATTTGAAAACTTTAATATGTTCAAACATGGCATTTACTCCTTTTGACAGTGCACAATATGAAAGTGTAGACCAAAGATTATATTACATTTGCAGTTACTACGTGTACTCGAATGCGCGTTCCAGTGCTGTATATACATAGTCTGCTGCATTTTCTACGCATGTAAGCTTCGTCTTTTCCACTGTTATTTATTATTGCACCGTGTTCTCCTAGGAACTGACAGCCATTCTACAAATATGCATAGAAGTATGTTGGGTTGCTGCTATGGCTACATCTACAATTGGCAATATTTGTAATTGTATAGCTTTTTAACATCTCTGATAATTATTTTTTTTGGAGTGCGTAAAATTCTATAAATAAATTTACAATTTAATTAGATTACGAGTAATTTAATATAAAATTGTTTTTGTAAGCTTTCAACTTTTATAGATGGTTCGGTGTCTATTACAATAAATATCAATGATTTATTGTTGCTCATGATGTTCTTATACATAATATTATTTGTGTACACAGGGAACTGGAGAGCTGCGAGCTGAACTTGAACGTATTCAAACGCTCAACGCCAGTCTTCAAAAATCCAATTTGCGATTAGAAGCGGAAAATTTGGAATTCAAATTGGATTTGGAGAAATCCTCAAGGGAACTGCCACATCTACGTGAACAAATACAGCATTTGGAGAAGTACATTTTTGACTAGTTGTATTATCCAAGGCTGAAGTTAAGAATATTAGACAAATATTTCGATAGACGATATTTGCCTAATATTCTAACTTCAGCCTTTGCTAATAGAACTAACTATAATGTTAGTTATACTTTCCACGTTTTTGACTAGATTTACTATATCACCAATAATTTTTTGCTGGATAATCGTTGCAGTTACATGGAAGTACTAAAGAGAGATATGTCACCCAAACATGAAGTTACCAATTCAGGCGACCACGTTGGAAACTATTCGAAAAAGGTGAGCGAATTAGAACGGACTGTGTTCGTGTTGAAGAGAATCGTCGAAAAACTACAAGCGGAAAATAAGAGATTGCAAGGAGGAGGAGGTAAAACTGTTTCCGACAAAGTAAGAAAAATTCCTATTGGTCCATACTTTAATATTACTCCGTTGAGGTTATTTACAGGTACCTGATGAAACCTTGCGCAGAGATTTTTATAGACTCAAGGACCAATACGGCGATAGCGTGCAAAAAATTGCACGATTAGAAGAAGAATTAAAGGCTGCTAATAATAAAATGAAGCATTTCCACGAGAAGCAAGCTGATACTTCGGAATTAGACGAAGTCAAAATGCAGTTGTCCCAAAAGGGCGAACTATTAGACAAGGTAAAAGTACTGTTGCACCGTGCTGCTGTTAAGAAAAGTCTTTGATGGAAGAGGTAAGATTTTTTGATATAGTTTAGGTATGTGAATTATATTGCACCTGTACGCTTATGTATTTGATTTAGATTTCTGCCCTGAAGGCTATGGTTCCATCAAGTGTACCCTCTGTATCGAGCAATTAGAGTAAGGATAAATACATATTGTATAACATTTATATTTATTAATTATATATATTTATTTATAAGAAGAATTTTGTGAAATAAAACATTTACGCATTATAAGTAGTTTTTTTATTGACTTTCCGATATAATATTTTCTGTTAATTATCATAATATCGGATAACTGTATAATTTAGTTAAAGGTTTATCTCGTTGTTACTATTACCAAACATTTCAATGGGTTAAACAATATATCACATCTGTCGCATATATTATGATATACTTCTGTCATTTAGTCTTAGTTGTAGGCAGTATATTACATATACAACGTGAGACTACTCTAATAATATTATAACTCTATCTAACCTACAATAATGTTAGAGCAATGTTGCCACGTTTCACCGCAAGCAAGGTGGCACCGAAAGCTTCCAAAAATAACAAACGATTAAAGCTCCGACATGGGTAACTATTAAATTTGCGAAACTAAAGAAGTTTCAATAACCTTCTCTGCACTGCCTCAATCCGCGTCATATAGAACTGATAGCAATAGTTCCACACCAGGGCACCATACTCCAACCTGGGCCGCACAATGCTATTAAACAAAATCTTAAGGATATGCACGTGCAAAATCATCTAGTGCTTCGACAAATAAAACCAAATCCATACTACGTACAGACCCAGTCATAGTGAATATGTCGTTAGTAAAAAAAAGAGTACTTTCGAACTGAATACCCATATCTCCGCATATCTTGTTAAAAGGTTCGAACTAATAGAGTACTAGAAATGAATGGGTGATCGTTTACGCGTATAGGTTAAAATTGTATACTTAGCAGCATTCAGGTCCAGCAGATTAGTTACGTTAGCTATTACGTTAATTAGAACTGCCAGAAACAGTCAATCCACCATGCGCTATTAAGCACTCTTAATGGCTATTCATCTGATGGTTAATTTTTAATTGTTCATTTTATTTTAAGGAAGATATATAATAACTATAGGGTGACGAATGTCATTACTTAACGTGAATCATGATGGAAAAATGTGAGATTAGTTACTATTTATAGAGTTGAATATGAAATTCAAATGTGGTTTCTGAATTTCGTGAAAATCATTCTCACATAATAAATACAATATATAAAAGTTCTACGACCCTAAACCATTAGCCTGGTACACAAACCCCTTTTATCGTTCTTTGTCTTTTGTCGCTTTCTTTCTTTATTGTATCCTCATTTTTTTTATCGCCCTCCACCGTTTCTTCCATATTTGTCTCAATCTACACCTATTTGCCTTCTTTTCCTCATCGTAGTACCACCCCATATTTGAAATTCTTTGGTCATTTTCCTTACTTCGCTCACCTTCGTTTTCCTTATCTGTCCTTCCTTCAAAGATCTCTTTTTCTCTTATCTCCATTCCCCTATTCCTTTTCTTTTCTTCTCACTTCGAAAAATTACTATAAATTTAATTACAGTTTTATGTACCTGTTGGTGCACGCTATGCTTTCGGTTCCGATGTCTAAATAAAATAAATATTAAATTAATTGCTTTACTCGTGACAAAATTATTTGATAAAAACAATTACAAATAAAAATGATATAAAAGGAAACCCCATTGCATTTCATCCGTGCTAGTGGGAATTATAGTTCTCATCATATCATATTTTGTTATATTTTGTTTTAGAATATAAGTAGTCAGTTTTGTGTGTGTCTGAACCACAAAAATAGACAACTCAGGTAATACTAGTTGCCTCTCTTGAACTATCAAAGTTATTAACCACTACAGTTCTTCAAGCATTACCAAATCTAGTTCAAAATTTAAGTAAAATTTTATCTGCATGTTGGTTGCGACTGCGGTTTTGTGGGAGATTTAAAAAAATATATATACATACTGCAAATTCCCCAGGAATATTTAAATCACTGAGCGTATGTTTTTCAATATTAAATTCAATATTAAGAATATCAAAAGGTAAATGTCCATACTAACCTATTTCACCGCGATCTTTTCAGGTAAATTTTATCCTAGAATGGTGCTCTCTAACTTTGCTTTCTTAATTACTTCTATCATTTTTGAGAGCGGCTCGTTTATGTAGCTGTTAGCTGTGCAGTTCCCTACGCCCAGAATCTGAAGTTATGTGTTTCTTCATCTTATTGGCACAACCTAGAAGTGGCGTCATCTGCCAAGTCTATTTTAAACATATGCATAGTTTGTTCACAGTCAGCAGACCTACTACCATTTTGGCAGTCTTTCTGTCTTCTCAGTAGCTCTTTAGTGAACTCAGGCCTCTGTTGTCCCAGGAATTCTTTTACTTGTACCTGTCTTGTTGACTTTTTGTCATCATTTTTTGCACTCATTATGTATCCGAGTATAGATGGGCCTTTTTTAGTTTGCGATTTAATAATGCCAAAGGAATGATTTCGACGTACCTTATCTAGCCAGACAGATCGTTTGCCACTTCATTTCTCTTCATGTCTGAGTGGCTTGGAGCCGAGGCTATTGCTAATTTCTTTTGGGTGCCCACCTCATTTAAGGGTCTTGCGCAGTTCCAAACCAATTTAAAGACAACACTTGCGGAACTGATCGTAGTAAAGTATTGACTGGACGTTAGAGAAAATAGCGAACTTTTTAGGTAACTTTGATCCATCTTTCTATTCCTCTGACATAATGGTGAACCTCAGCCAGGAACACCGTTGTGTCCTTTCTGAATCTTACCGAAAGAACCTTTTTGAGCCTATTTCCATATATTGCAGCTCCTACGCCAGTCAATTTTAGAACCATCTGTATACCAGTTCGAGTGCACTCTTACTGGGATACTTTTCTCCCAGTCCTTATTTTGTAGACAACTTACATTTTCTATCTAGGTTGAATTTCTGCATCATGGCATCGTTTGGCATGCCCATAAAGGACGCGTCCTTAACTTCATCTAATAGTTTTCGATCACCCTGCGGTTTACATATCATAACTTTTTTAATTAAAGTAGACGGTCTATCAATATTAATTCGGTAAGTACAATTGTAACGGTCAGTTTTAAGCAATTTCGGTCTGTCCATTCATTAACTCATTTTATGCGAAGAGAATGTCGCGTGAAAAGAATTAATGGATCGACAGATTAGCTATTCTAATTCCATTTATTCATATTTTTTTTTGCTAACTTTTTTTCTCCAATTTTTCTACCTTCTAAAGTATTTGATCTAGTATAGAATTAACCATGGATGTTTTATATACATTGTTACGAAATATTTTATGATGAAGACAGACAGTGTATTCATTTAATTACATAATTTTTTTTGTTAAGAAATTTATTGTATTGTTACAATAAGAAAGATTCATGTACATTTATATCACATACTACTGGCAACCTGTAACATCTAAACATATATAAAGCTGGTTTTACATTAGTCAATAAATTGATCAATTTCAAGATCTTGCCCAAGTTCTAGAAATTGATGAATTAAAACATGTTCCATTTTTGCGTCAATTTAACTTTTATTTTATAGTAATTTTAATATTTTTTTCATAAGAAGGCGGTTTAGTGGACAGTGCCTAACAGTCTCCTAAACCTGTGAAGCAATGCTACATTCATTCATTCATTCATTCATTCAAATTGGAACAATTACAGTTAATCGAACGACAATATATTATTGTTATAAATTGTAAGTAGCTTAATTTCATTCATATTGTTCGAAATAATTGTGAATTTGTAACCTAATGAACAGAATGATATTAAAATGGTAACGAAAAAAACTAATGACCTTAACAAAAGCTGTTTCCCCTTTAATGTAAGTGAAAATTGTAAAAAAAAACCAATAACAAGAAGGTGTTTGGCTGGACCATGTTTGATAGGGAAAAAACGGAAACATTTAATACAGGACGAATATCCTGCAGATCCTGAACAATTTAAAAAGTACCTTCTGATGGATCTAAATAGTTTTTACAAATGTTTGAATTTAGTTATATCTCATATTTCAAAGGAGGACATATCGAAGTCTTATGTATCAATTCCGTGTGGTAAAATTTATACATATAGAATAACCTGTTTTTATGAACCATCATTAATATGTTTAATTTAGATTAATCACAAAATACTGAAGAAGATTAAAAGAATGTTCCGAAACGTCTAGAAAAATATATTTGCAACAATATCTAATAAACTGAGCCGAAAACCCCAGTAAACAGTATCTTTTATTTAATAACCTAAAATTACAAGCTATATCACTTCAACCAGGTTTTATCTCTCTCCAACACAATCTCTGAATTTGGAATTATCCGGAATCATCAACGTGTGATCAACATCAACATAAAAACCAAAATAAAATCTGAGAAGCAACTTAGCAGCAACAAAATTCTCTATGGTGATGGGAAGCAATTCCCATTACCACTCTTAACATTAAAGAGGTTTTAAACTCCCTTCCCACATCACACTTTACGTTCAATTAATTGTTAGGTGTAATACAATAGCAAGTTCTCGTTTAAGAACTAGAAATTGCTAAATTTCAAGTTCTAGAAATAGATCAATAAATTGACAAATGTCAAACCAGCTTTTAGAATGTTAGGATATACTGAATTAACCGACTCCATTATGTTATGAGAAGGCCCAGAAAATACTGCTTATTGCGATATTTTCTCTAAGTTGATCCATACGCCATCTTTAGGGGCTAAGACTATTCCCTTCTTTTCCATTTCTACCGGCAATGGCGTTTTCGAACTTAGGCTGAAGCTAAAATTCTTTAGTAGCAATGCTAATGCCAGCTTTGATTGCATTATTGCAAAACGCATACCTAGAAAAAAAAAAGAAAAAAAATTCTTTAATGGCTTTTAATATTAATATTATTTCTTTATTTTCTTTTTAGTAGCCTTAATATTAATAATTTTACATTTTTTTCCTGGCAATAAAGGCTTTAATTAAACAAAACTAATTGGAATCCATTTCAATTAAAAAATTAATGTGTTACAATAAGTTTTGTTTAATTTAAAGCCTTTATTGTCACGAGTTTTTGTAAAATTAATATTATTATTATTAACAAATAAATAATGTGATCATGCGCCATTTTAATACCTATGCATTTTCTTGGTCCCGCTCCGAAAGGCATACAAGTAGTTTCCTTCAACATGGCTTTATTCGTTTCGCTAAATCGTTCTGGGTCAAATACGTCTGGATCCAAGAAGAACTCGGGATCTCGTTGTACAGCCATGGTAGGAATAAGAATAGATAGTCCCTCTGGAATTATCACATCCGAATTGGGTATTTGATAGTCCGTAGTACATTGTCTGAGATACGCCGGGGCAGGTGGGTACTTTCTCAATGATTCTAAAAACAATAAAAGTGAAAGTTGCACGAGAGGAGCTGCATACTTCTTATTCTGAAGCAACATTAATGCAATTCACGTTAAAGCGATACACGTAACACTTATGCTAGCGAGTTAGCGGGTAATTTTCACTCAATTACAGAAAACACGGTAACATAGATATGAGGCTATGCGTGAAGAATTATCGTGTGAAATTATATAAGAATTACCTAATAATATCATCTCTAGATAGTGCAAATTCACAATAGCATCATGCGTTATTTTCCCATCGAATTTTTCCAATGATTCCAATAGCTCCTTTCTTGCCTTATCTTGTATCTCCCGATTTAACGCCAGTTCCAGCATAGTAAACTGTAAGGACGTAGATGTGGTTTCGAATCCCGCCAAAAAGAAGATGAAAGTTTGCGCCGAAACTTCATTCATGGTTAAGACATTCTGCTTTCCAGAATCATCTAATGATTCCCCTTTCATCATATTAATTAGTAGTTGCAGGAAATCGTTCCTACTTACACCATTTTGTTCTCTGTAAGTGACAGTGTCTTCAGCCACTTTTTTAAAAAACTTCGCCACCACTGCTGGAAATACGCTAAGCCTCAAAATCTTGGCAATTTTGGGCGACGCTCGTATCAAAGAATTTCTAAAAAAATCCATAACGGTATGGGTGAAAGCTCTGTTGCCCATTATCCTGAATTCGACGTTTGGATTTCGAAGACTATTACACTCTATACCAAAGGCGCACGAACCAATAACATCTGTGGTGAATCTAGCTAGTATGTCCTTTATTTCAATCGTATTATTCAATGTTATCATTTCTTTTAGGACTTCAATCATCGTAGCGCCACATTTATGTATTTCATCAAACATATACTTAACTTTTCCTGCTGTAAATGCTGGGCTCAGCTTCGCGCGTAATTGTCTCCATTTTTCCCCGTGTAACGAGAATAAATGCGCACTAACTGGATCGTTTTCTTCGTCGTAATGTATCCCACGATCTTGGAAGTGATTGAAATCCTTAATTAGGATATTTTTAATTAGCTCTATATCGATCGGCACAAAAACCGGATGGCAGAAGAAGTAAATGCCGGCGAAACGTTGCCCCATGGCCTTGAACTGATTATACACTTCTATCACTTTATCGTTGATGCTCTGTTTACGGAAAACCACTTTTGATATGTTTCCGAATGGAAAACTAGGGGACGGCGTGGGAATTTTGAGATTCTTAAAATAGGAATGCGCGTATTGATAATATAGTAAGACCGCGAAGAATAGTGGCACAAAAGCCGGTAAAAGTGCGTCGTAAGAGGTCATCGTTTGCGGCAACACTAAATTCAACAGCGAGTCATATACACCTAAAAACAAATTTCACCGGGCGTTTAGAAACCTCCACCGGCTTTAATTGTTCGTGATTATTTACGTAATACTTTCTTTATGATGGAAGTGGATCTCAGCTATGTACCACTGATGATAAGAAACTTTTCGGCTTGTCTCGATTCATTTCTTATAACTATTCCGGGCTTTTATTTCAAAACTAGCCATTCGAAATATTGTTTAAAATACTTTGAATTGAATTTAATAAGAAAACATATGAATTTCGATGTGCGGAGGAACAAGTTTTACACATATCTGCGACTCCGTAGTTTCAACCCCACATCGGGGGTGAAAATCGTATCGAAAAGTTTAAATAGGATGGGGCGTTGAGTGTGCGTCTTTGAAAAGGTTGTATTATTAGCAATCTTCTGGCGCCTTATTTTTTAAAATCGGTTAATTTTATTTTCAAGTTAGGCCCCTTTTAAAGTTTAAAAATTAAAAGTCGACATTTCAGTGAAAGTTATTTTGTTAGCGTCAGAATGAAGTTGTATTTAATTCAAAGATTTTTAAAATGCTCTCCATTATTGGTAAGGCACTGGTAGAGTCTTCTTCGGTACTTTTTGAAACGTCTCTTGGGTAATCTGCTCACACTCCTCCACTATTCTAGCCTAACATCACGAATACTTTGAAGTTTATACTGTACTGTCCTTAGATGCTCCCATAAAAAAAAATTAAGCGGCGTTAAGTTTGGTTGTCTCGCTAGCTATTCTATAGCGCCGCTTCTTCCGATCCATTTATGAGAAAACCTTTGGTTAAGCCAAGTTCGCACAGGTAGAGCATAATGTGGAGGGCTCCGTTCTGTTGAAGAAATAGATTTTTTTTCCAGCAGGGAGGAAAGTTGTACTTTACCTCCCTAGGGCGGAAAGTTGCATTTTACCTCCGTAGGGAGGAAAAGTAAGTGACATTGACATAATGAAACTGTACATCTTATAATATGTGACATTATTTATAGATGATTAGATGACATTAGTACATTCGAACCAGTCTGGGCCCATTTATCAGATAATTGCTAAATTATTAGGTATTAAATTTCAATTAAACCATTATTAAACACTTTTAAAACGACCCTAACTTGACAATTACAATACTTCAATTTGTGCGGCTTCAGTTAAAACTTTAGGATTCTTGACACATTTTATGCACACATTCTAATGTCTTGAAATTTATGAACTAAATCCAATACATATTGGTAGCCAATATTTTTATCTGGACGCCTATGATTAAACACACGGGCTGTTTCTTGTTAAATTCAATTTGAGATATTTTAAAAGTTATTCCAGACGGCTAGCTTTGAAATGAAAATCCGGTATATTTATACAAATAAATAATATTACCGATACGTAGAATCTCATCACAAAATCAGGTAAAAGACAAAAAAATTACGAAAGAAAAGTGGGCCAAATGAACAAAACAAGAAATTGCAAATGAGAAAATTAAAGAAAGAACCAACGTCCAAAATCGAACGATATCAGAGTTTTTCGAAAATGAATAAGCCAACATTTTAGCACATGGTCTTCTTAGAATGGTTAATGTTTAGTGAATAGAAAAATAAAAGGCCTAATTGCGGAGTTCAATTCATTGGTATTGACATAAAAAAATAACATTACATGCTCCTGTTGCAAGCCATCATAATTCTAATGCTTACGATCTATGTAATTAGTATTGAATATGTGTAAAAACTTACAAAAATCGCACATAAATTGAAAAGCAATCGAATCAATGTTCAAATATCATAAATAATATAAAACAACAAGGGAAACCTTGGACATCTTTTCTATGTTTCTCTTTAAACAATTCAAACGCCGTTAGTACGTTGTTAGAAAAAACATAAAGGTTGGAAGACACCAAGTTGGCACCAAATTTAAGCATTGCTTTAAAGAATACTCCATTAGCAAATGAACTAAATTCCTAGAAGAGTGTTAAAGGAAGTGTTAACCATGATAGTGTTTGATTAACTTCTATTAACGTAATAGGCATACAATGATTTTAAGCACCTGATTGCCAACAAGATACCTTGAATTATTTATTACGAAAAAGAACAAAGTTATACTTCTGAGCTAGTTTCGAAGGATAAACTGAAGAGCATCTAATAATTTCTTGTTTAAATTATTTGCTATGGTTTGCTTCTGAAACCTACTCATTTTAGTTGTTTTAAGAGTAATCGATTTTTCAATTCAATATATACACATATAATCTAAATCCTAGAAGCAACTACATCGCACGGAATATCGATTGTGTTGGGTGGACGATGAGATAGTAAATCATTTTATTATATCATTAAACGTCACCAGAATCAAATTTATAGACAATTCTTGAGAAATCTATTATTTTCCTGGAAGACTTGAGCAATATGATTACGCAAAATTGAAACTAACCTGTTTGAGAAACTTTTAGAAAACTTCCTCTTTTCAGTAGTGGCTGCAGTGCAGAGAAAGAGTCATCGAAATCTCTCTCAACTGTGTCACAACTATAGTAATTTCTATGCTGATGAGAATTGATACATTTAGGGAAGACAGTAACTTGACACGGGAATGTTAAAATTTTGTTGAAATATATGGCTGTTACTATTTGTACATGGATAGACTATGTGCGTGTTAAGGAAATTCAAGTTATTTAACCTGACGTGGTTAATGATACAATAGTAATGTTAACAAAAAGTGATTGAAGGGTGTGATGTATCGTTCAGATTTTCTGAATACTTAATAGTTCTCATAGACTTATTTTCCAAATTAAACGACTGATTTTCTCTGCTCCTCCATCTCTTACTCTTTTGTATTTTTCCGTTGTGTCTCATCACAAAATCACTTACTGGAAATTACTTACTGGATTTTTTATTTTATTCCAAACCAAATAAATCCATTTTAAAAGCAAAACTAAGAACCTTGGCTAAAGGTGGGCGAAATCGTAAAGTCGACTATGGAAAAAGGAAAAATGAAAGCCGCAGAGAAGCTAAAGTAGTAAAAATGAAGATATTAGCATAATAATCTATAATAACTATTTAATAAGAGTAGGAACATTTCGATTTTTATTATATCAATATAGTACTTCGAATAGGTAGCCCTGTGTAATAACTTTAAGTGGAGGATGGATTTTAGGATTAACTGTAATCATTTAAGTTGTCATAGATAACGTGTATGAGCTCATGTATAGAATTGTAAACACTGTGTCTTTTAGATTTGGCCAAGCTTTTAACATCAAAGGTTAAATTAGTGTCATTAGTAATGTTTCATTCAATCCATCCATCCAGAATCTGCCTTAAAAGCTACTTTATAACTGTTGAACTACAGTCACAGACAAGTAAATTTGAAATCAGGAGTAATTAGTCTTTATTTGCAACATGGTAAAACTATGGAAACATTAAAAGTTTATTTGCTTTGCTTTATTTATAATAGAAACTGCTGCAGCTCTAACAGCGGTATCTCTAATTATTTACGATAACTAGCATTTCCATTCTTACTGCATCTTTCCCTTCAGCGCTTCAGTATGAGCCCATGCATGTACACATTTGTATATACTGCGTGTTTCAGATCTGGCCAAACTTTTAACAACAAAGAGCTTACTATTATCTTTACTCAAGAATTGGAAGTGTATGTTCGTGGTATTAGCGGATCAGTTATCAAAAACAATACTCAAGTTGTGAGAAGTGATTCAATTAACGTTCCGTTGTGGTGCACTTTAATTATTTAAGAAATAAACATAGTACACAATTATTATGTTTATTTCTTAAATAACAAAAATTAATTTTATCAATTTTGAAGAATGTGAAATTTCAGTTGTGTAATTTGGTAATTTTGAAAAAGTTGTGGTGCATCACAATGAAACGTTCATTAATTCATTTTGACATTTTAATAATTGATGCTAATACATACATTTCCAATTCTTGGAGCAACCACGAATAAGGAACAGGCAGACAGTTATCATTATTGTTGTCGTTTTATTAATTAACCTTATGTTTCAATCTATTCTAATCTTGGTTCTAACTAGCATCATTTAATTTTGTTGAATTTCGTTTAGTTTGCAACGAAACTGCTATAGTAGTGTGTACTATTATAGTATTGACCTTTCCGTATGTTGGAAGCAATTGCAATCATCCAAGTATCTAGAAGGAATGAATTTGTGGTTATTGAAATCTTGGAGCTTTGGCTACTAAACTAATTGTTTACTTGTTTGAAAGTTACATGACGGTAAATAAACTATTTACGTATGATTGAAATTGATATTTTTCCTAGATACGTAATAATGAGCATAATTTAGCAACACAAATTACATGAGTTCGACTCTGTCTTACCTTACGCTTTTATAGACAAATGCGAATGTGTCGTAAACACGTAAGTTTTTAAAATTCGGTATTGCGGCATTTGTTAAATCAAAATAAAATCACAAAAATTAGCCACGGCATTTGCGTCTACAACATTAAGCGACGTAGCAAAGGTCATCGCACGAATTGCGTACACGAACTCATTTGGTTCACTTATGAAACTTTTACTATCGTTCGTTTGTTAACAGTGGTGTCCGTGTTTGACGCTTTACGGTGACCATGGCTTTGAATAAGATTTGTGTACGGTGCCTTAAAGAAATCTTCAACGGTGCCAAGAGAAATGTGGAAGTATCGTATGCAGCGACATCGAAGAGGAGAGCACATTTTACTTATCACCCGGAGACTAAACCGCCAGCTGTTGGAGGTAAATAAAATGATTTTCTACATCATCTGTCTCTGTTTATGGAACGACTCTCAAGAAAATACAACATGCTGTAAACTGAGAAGGGCATAAGCTCTGAAGTTTGATGTATATGCACTTACCTGCATCTACGTTTAGAAGCATAAGAAACGAACAGTTTTATTAAATACCTATGTATTTTTCGAGATTGGTTAGGAAATATTTAAATAAAACGAGCGCATTGATGTAGCGTACAACGTATGTACTAAAAATAACGAACATAAATATAAGATAACTTCAAGGTCTCGCGATACGCAGAGAAGTATCGGCCCAAAATTAAAGTTACAAGACTGTTTTTACATACTTGCACATTATATTATAGGTACCTACCTACTCAAAATTACTTGCATCTTAAAGTGAAAGTTTGGCATTTGCTGGTAATAGAATGGTAGATTTATGAACATTTTACTGCCAAAAACAAATTGAATACATATAGCATGTACCATTGGAGAAAGTTTTAGAATTCGATTAAAAATTTCACCAAATTGCAAGCAGCTTTCAATGATCGAAAAAATTGTGTGTTAGACTTTTCTTTTTAATTATAGATATCGGAGTCAGGAAATTCATAAATAGCACTTGATTGAAGGTGATTAATATTATATCTACTATCAACAATACCCATATACATATATATATAGTAAGTAAATAAACTATAAACTATAAACTAAAGACTAGAATTTAGAAGTCTTAAATCTAAATTCATTAAAAAGTTTTTTTTTAGTTCTTTGTTAAATATGTTGTAAATTCCTATTATTCAGAATTACATAACTGAGAGGTAGAGAACTGAAAGTGGTTGAACTTGAAGACATTTACCCTAATAAAAGTATGAATAAGAAAATCCCCATTAAACACAAAACTGCTTTTTGCCTATTATTCCAAAAAAAATGTAGTTACAATTATTTTATCTTTCCAAGGATTTTCTCATAGAAAGCTTGCCCCGTCAATTGAATAAGAAATAAGCAACTAAACCGTTCGTTTTACAACATTCTCATTTTTAACACTTACATCGTAAATAACTAAATGAGTAAACTGGCATCAATATTTGTAAAAGTAAAAAGGAAATGTATGGATTTAAGACATTCATTCTATGAAATAACAATAAGTTATCTATCTACACCCTAATATAACTGAAATAGAAACCACTGAAACTAAAAAAAGTACATTAATTCAATAATTATTTTATCAAAGTTCGTCCAAAGGGCACTTTTATCAATACAAAGTATGTGCGTTTATTATATTAATAAATATATAGGTTCATCTATACAATAAAGAAAATTGTTGATATAATGAATATATTCTTCACTTGATTATGAATATAATAAATATATTAGAGTGATTAAAGAAGTTTTTAATACAATAAAGTAATTTCCTATTATATATAAACTGCATTATCATATATTGCTAACCGTGGTACATTTGTATGAATTAACTTCTTTATTGCTTATATGAAATATATATATTCCGGTAATCCAAGTCTTTTACACTAACAGCACATTTTCAAAATCCGGTTATACTATTTGGCAAACTTTAGTAATAATTAATTCGCTTAATACTACAACCAACGTCAAAAACGTGCAGCTACAGTGCAATAAATAAATTTATTCACCAATACTATTTATTGATAAATTTTAATATTAGTATACATTATTTATTTACAAATCAAATTATTATGTTTATTCTGTCAGAATTTCTTATGTGATTTAGTTTTTAGTTAGTAGTACAAGCTTGCCACAAGCTATCCAATTCGCTGGGTAATAAGTTATCAAATCTTAACGACCATATTGTAACTTCTGTCCCGTCTTCAAAATCTGAAACACCAAATAGGTAATAAGTAATATTTGAGAAAAAAAGTGTACATATACATTTATATATACCAAATTATTTGCAATATTTTTGTTTTGGAATTCTCCTTATCAGTAAATACTAAAAATAATATAAATAAATGCATATCCGTAAATTTATTACTTATAAATTTTCCCTTTTTTTATAAAATTCCTAAAATATGTTAAGAGTTTTATATTAAGGTATCTAGTTGTAGCTATAGTAATCTTAAATTACCAACTTTTCCGTCAGAAATCTATTAACTCTCTGCTTTTCTAACTGTGATGACGTTCCCAACGATAAATGATAATCGTTTTCTATAAAATACTAAAACACTATAGTATTTGTATTTAGCTTATGCACATGTTTGAAATGTTTGACTAATGTATCAAACTCAGCAAAATTAGTGTTACGCATAAAACAAAGCATATTGCACCTACTTTAACATTCACACACACCCAAAATGTCAAATATTGGATATCCACTTATTGTTCATTACATATAAAGCTAGGTTAGGTAATTTGAATATAATAATAATAATAATAATAATAATAATAAAAAATTAAGAGATTATTTTATAAAAAAAGCAAACACCAGTAAAATACACCAAGCTATTGTACAAAGCGATAAGGAAATTACACCGTGGCGATTGGCAGATATATACGACCCCTCTACGAAAATTCACAATCCCAAAGAGCTACGAGCATAATGGAAAAATAAGTGTTTACATGGCAAATATGTTACAGCAATTGAAAGGCCAGACATCGACACAATGGCTTCACAAGCATGGCTACAGACAGGCAACTTATTTCTTGAAACTGAGGGATATATAGCTGCTATCCAAGATCAGGCAATAGCGACGAAGGTCTACAAAAAAAGAATCCTTGGAATTAACATGGAGAACATCAAATGCCGTATATGTGATGATAAAGAAGAGACACTCGATCACCTCATGGCGGGATGCTCTGTGATGGCACCTAAACAATACCTCGACAGGCACAACAGGGTTGCGGCAATCATTCATCAAAAATTGAATATAAAATATCTTGATCTAGAAAACAAAACACCCTATTATACGTATGATCCGCCCCAAGTATGCGAGAATGTGAACGCTCGGTTATATTGGAACAGAAAAATCATCACTGACCGACCGATCCCGAATAACATCCCGGATATAATGTTAACCCTTAAGAAAGAAAAAGTGACATATATTATTGATATTGCAGTCCCCCTAGTATCCAACACCGATAAAACATATCGAGAAAAAATAAATAAATATTTACCATTGGCAGAAGAAATCAAGACCATGTGGGCCATGGATAGAGTGACCGTAGTACCTATTATTATAGGAACAAGAGGGGAAATACCAAGACGGTTGCATAAGTCATTAGACATTTTAACTTTGGAAAAGACATTATATTTAGAGATGCAGAGATCGGTATTGCTGGATTTATGCAGCATGCTCCGGCGAACCTTGGGTGAGCAGAACAATACTTAGGCATCTTGTCTTCATACCGATGCACTAAGTTGAAGACCAAGTGAATAACTAAACTTGTGAAACTGTGAAATAATAATAATAATAATAATAAGTTTTATTGGCAAAAAGATATCTAATAATAATTATGTATTTAACAAGTTTTCAAGTGAGATTAAGAAATAAAAGGAAAGGGACTCTACTAAATACCTTAATTTTGACTGTAATAACACTAAGCATACTGCTTTTATGAATGCAAACAAATAAAATATGTTCCAGAAAAGCTGCATTTATGCCTGGGAGGAAGAGATTATGTAACAATTGCATACGCTATACGTGCAGAGAAAGTGTAAAACATAGTATGTGTTAGAGTGAAATGATTGAAAACAATCAATACCGTTATAAATTCATTATTAAATAATAAAATATTTAATTAAATTAATAATATACTGCTTTAAATTAACAAACTACTTAATAATTTCTTTTTCTAATAAGTAATAAACATTATTTTGTTAATACAATAAACTTACTTTTTCAAAATGACCGTGAATAAACAAAATTGTTCAATATAGTAAAAAAAATTATCCATACAATATATGTTTTTCTTATTTTAATAAACCCAACTCAATAAACGATGTTTAATTTTGTTTTGCATTTAAAGTAAATGTATTAGAATACTTGCCTGTATGTAATTTTTTTCATT
Source organism: Protaetia brevitarsis (assembly GCA_004143645.1). Lineage (NCBI taxonomy): Eukaryota > Metazoa > Arthropoda > Insecta > Coleoptera > Scarabaeidae > Protaetia > Protaetia brevitarsis. The sequence goes on along the minus strand of RXPK01000202.1, from coordinate 2,807,353 downwards.
GTTAAGTCATTTTACATTGTCTACTTTATGATGCTCTTCAATCACACGTAGGACTGTACTAGATTTACGATCCTTCTAAAGTTAAGATAAATCGCAAGTCCTTGTAATGAATTTTGATTGATTGTTTGCTTTGTCCAATGTGATCACAATCTTTCCAGAATATTTTGTAAATTCTTGATTTGCTCTAGCTATATACTTGATATCTGGGTACTTCTAAAATACCTCTAAGACTGTTTCAAGTAGGTGCAATTTTTTAGTTGAATTTGGAGAAAATGGGCATTTGACATACTTTTTCTTCATTTATTCTTTCTGTCATAAATTCGAATGTATCTGCTGACATTTTTTAAAATAACAATTAGAAATAGCAAAAGTCAGTACGTAATTCAGATAAAATTGTCACAAAAGGTCTGCAAAAAAAATCCAAATTTAACTTAGATTTTGCTTCTACTTCAAGTGACAGTCTTAAAAGTACTTTAGGAGATCGTAAAGAGCAAGTAGATAGCTAAGGCCAAACTAAAAGACCCATGAAAATGTTACAAGCATTTGGAAGGTACAATAAATTTAATATAGCCTTATATACTTGAAGAAGAATAAGGTACTTTTTAGAAAATGTTTGCCATTCTTCACCTTCGATTATTTGAGAATAATTGATGTTATAAAGCACTAATAAACGTCTCTCTTTCTTTTTGCAATAATTTTAAGCTTATCTTCCTATTTCCTAAAATTACCCACATTTTTTAAACAAAGTTTTTATATATATTATATAAATACCTACCTGATTAATCATGGATTTCCTGCAAGGTTATAAACTGCTTTGTGGGATCACGCAAGAGTCAGTCTTAGGACCTATCCTTTTTATTTTTATATGACATTACTAATCATATTGCTGGTATTTTATATTTTTTAAGTAATAAAAACACAAACTACTAAAAGAAACGTGAAAAGTATTTCACTGGTATGAATCTATGTTTAACGAGAAAACCGAAACCTTGATTTTTATTTAAATTCTCATAGTGAACTGCACAACAATATCTGCTGTGATTAACATGTTACGAAATACTAAAAAAAGCTTCTGAGACATTTTTAAGTGCGTCTCGCGTTTTTATTCCTCTGGCTATGAGCTACAGGCATGGGATTTCTCAATGAGATGTGGTTCAACATGGCAAGAAAATATTTTAAATATAGAAAAGTAAATGTTCGTACTGTAATGATTCTTGAAAAAAAGTCTGCAGCAGTAATTATACTGATAGCAAAAAATTATCCTAAATCAAATGGAGTAGACTACCACCATTATTTTTCTGCAGCAATAGATAATAAGTTCAAATTATTTCAGGAGAGTTGACAAAAATGAACATGTACCAAGCGATCAACAGTGCCTTAGACATCGCATTAAAGGCAGATCCCACAACAATCCTTTTCGGTGAAGACGTAGGCTTCGGTGGCGTTTTTCGATGCTCCGTAGGTTTGCAAGAGAAATACGGGAAAGAAAGGGTATTCAACACCCCACTCTCCGAGCAAGGAATCATAGGATTTGGGATTGGTGCAGCTGTGGCTGGGTCTACAGCCATTGCTGAAATCCAGTTTGCCGATTATATCTTTCCTGCATTTGATCAGGTTAATTTGATTAATTACTATGTTCCTTTATATTGATAGATGGTGAATTTCAGATTGTAAATGAGGCAGCTAAATATAGGTATCGCAGTGGAGACCAGTTTGATTGCGGAAAGCTAACCATCAGAACACCATGTGGAGCTGTAGGTCACGGAGGATTATACCATTCACAAAATCCGGAAGCGTATTTTGCACACACACCTGGTCTACGGGTAAGTTCTTTTGATATAAGCTATAGTTCATATCATCATAGCAAATAGTCTTTAATTAGTCTTTTTAATCAATTAATACTGAAAGCATTTTTCATTTAAGTCCGAATATATATTAAACCATTGGTAAACTATAGGAAGATATTATGGTGGGATTCTATGTGTATCTGTAGCATCTGTAAAATTATCTGTAAAGCTGTGAGAGACTTAAGATAACTTTACAGAAGCTACAAATATGCACAGAATCTCAATGTTAAGCTTAAATTCAGATCGCAGTTTTTGCAGCAATCAATAAATGTTTAACTTCACTATATGCTGTCTTACCTTTCTTACCAAAATTTCGTTTCTGCATATACCTATAACTAAAATAATGTTAATTTCTTCAATTACATGCAATAAATTTGTATTGAAGGTAGTATTTCCTCGAGGACCAATAAAAGCCAAAGGGCTTCTGCTATCTTGTATAAGAAACCCTGATCCATGCATATTCTTTGAACCTAAAATCATGTATAGAACAGCAGTTGAGGAAGTTCCTGTTAACGACTACTCTTTGCCACTTGATAAAGCAGACGTTCTTCGACAAGGTAAGTATTTTTCTTACTTCTATGTTTTTATATATAGAGCTACGCTCAAACGTATTAGGTACTCTAGATTTTTTTGCAAATAAAGTAAAATAAGTAAAAAATACTAGCTTACGTACATTATAAATTGTTTTCCTTTTATTATTATTAAACTAACTTAATAATTTCAAAAGAATGTTGTTAAATTAAACAAAGTCTACTTCACAATTAGCATATATTTCGACTGGTGTTGTGTTCATCATAGTATCAGGCTTATTTCTACAGTTTTTTATATAATATTTATCTTTTAAATCCTACGAAACCGGTCACAATCGAAATATATAGAAATATATAGAATTCAGTTTAATTTAACACCATTATCGATAGGGATCCACACCAAGTCGTTTTTGAAGTCTTAATAATTTATTGTACTAGGTACTGTGTACTTTCAATGTAACTGTAATATTTTTCTGGTAGCAGAAGAAAACTGAGATCTCAGGTACCTACCCTAAAATACAAAATAAAAATTAGTACATTAAAAATTGTATGTAAAAACTATCGTAAAATCATAGGAATAGATAAACTGCACAAGCGCACAAGTCGTATATCAGTAATGATTTATTTGCTCATGGAGTAGATTTTCGATATTATTCTTACAAAACCAATATCGGATATGTATTGACAGTTTTCAGCCTAGTATATTAACTAATTTATATTTTATTACCCAAATTCCAGAGGACATTCCTAGAATATTATTTAATCATGCGTTTAGATATCTATATATTCCAATTATTATCAGAATGTTGTACGAATATGTATATATATATACATATATTCCTGGAGTAATTATAAAGAATAATTTAAAAATATTCATTTTGTAATGTGTTTATATTAGTTATAAATAATTAGATTAATCTAAAAACAGACCATTGTTAAATAATATTTAGAGTTGTTTTACGATCATAACGCAAAAAATTAAACTTATTGAAATTTAAATATTCGTGTCTACGCCGAATTTATCAATCGCTGTGTCCATGCTCGGTTCCTGTCGAGTGTCGAGTTGACGTTGAATGTCTTCCATTTTGTGTTTTGACTGGCCTCTGATTTACTTGGTTGTGTTGTGTGTTTATTAGTGCTACATTACTTTTTAAATAATCAGCAATTACTTTTAGGTACATCTTTTTAGTTTCAAATTAATAATAATTTGTAGTGATTGCAGTGTTGATACTAATAAACGTAATAATGCCAGACACCTAGCCTAATATTTTAAGATCAACATTATTATTCTTAATGTACACTCCAACGCATTGCACAATAAGTATTGCACTAGTGAAACTCAATCAGTGTTACAGATATATTGGCTTACATTGTTTCGTTTACAATGCCATCTTCAGAGCCATGTCAGATCAGAGATAAAATAAACATTAAGGATGAATTATACACATTAAAAACAAAAAGTTAATTAAAATATCAAAATTTAAAATATAAAATTTGAAAACTCTACGCGTAAAAGTTCAGGAACTATATCATAAGAAGAGAAAAGCCGATTTTAAAATTAACCATAACTCTACATTATAATTAGTAATGTTATGGGATATTCCTGCTTTTGCTTATTGTGAATTATTTTGCTTGTGATTTGTTATTTATTTATTATTATGTGTATATTTATACGGAAATTATTTCAAAAGTAAGTACGGGTTCCTATAATTTTAAAAATATTTTGTTGTTACTACAACTACAAATACATGGTAGATCAACAATTTATTTCATGTTTTAATATTCTGGTATCTGAACATTAGAACTGAACCCCATAAGGAAATAATGCTCCAATTTGTCCAGTTATACATCCCTATTTAAATAATTTCATGATATATAAAGATTGTTAAGTTAGATTCGAAGAAGAAATGAAGAATGAGACCATATATACTGATATCCTTGAAAAGGGATAAACTTTGGGATAAACTTTTTTAATAATTCTAATTCTATAGAGTGCTGACATCTTTACTTCAATAGCGTAAACTTTTTTAATATATGCTTGACACTGTTGTAAAACTCTTCCTTATCATCTAAGTCATTTCCATTTCCAGCTGTACAGTTATTACTTATTTCATATAAAAATGTAAAGGTTTGTGCGACATCTGAATATTTCATTTTTTTCATCTCAAGTGTGATTTTATTCTCACGTAATTTTGAACGCAGTTGCCTACTTCTTTTATTAGTTTTAGTATGATCATGATGGGTATTGTGTAAAACAAGTAATAGATGGCGCTGTAGGTAACTTGCGCCAGAAATTAATATAAAGAAAATAAATAATGATAACATAAAATATCTAATTATTCAAAAATAATACACTTCTATAAAAAAAAATTAATTATTTAATTAATTAAACTAGCACCATAAATGCATGTGATTGAATAGAAAGCAAACTTAGATCCACGCTAAATAATATATCTCCAGCTACATATTTTGCATAATGTTTACACCATTTTCGAAACGCACAAATACTTAATTGTGGATTATAATTATCGACAGTTTGCATACGTACCGTTCTATTACACGTGTCCACATTAACCACTAGAGATATATAGATCCCGTAATTACTAGATTATAGTTTGTTAATAGCGCGGAATAATAGGACAGTCCGGAGATTGTGGTATTGTTGAGGAAGCGTGGTTGTTTTAATTGAGTTATCGGCTAACAGGTTTAGTTAATTAGGCCATGACAGGGCCTGGTTCCGGTTTACCATAAATTAGAGTTAGGGACAAGAAGCTGCTTTGATTTAGCCGTCTGTTACATTTCCCTGAGTTCACATTAGCTATTTGGGCGTTATAAAGTTGGCACTTTGAACTTAGACCGTAGAAGGGTAAATCTTCAATTTGTATCCGTAAAAGGAAGTGATCAAGTTTTGAATTTGGTAAGAGGGAACAATCCATTTGGGTAAAGCATTTGAGATAAATGGAAATAATGTAGTTATCCATCCGTATGGTAAATATGATTTACAGCAAAATCTGTAGAAATAAATAAATTGCGCAAGAAATATAATAACAAAGGGGATTTCGTGTAGGCAAAATTTTTAGTTTTGAGGAATTCTAGAAGGAGTAGACGTAAGCAAAGTAGTGTAAGTAAATAAATATAGTATAGAGTGGAATCATTTTGAATGCGTGTTTCCATACAAAATCAGCTACACGTTATCCAATCGTACTGATCATAAGAGAATTGTACGGCACACTTCTTCCCTTCCTAACGGTCGTCGTTGAGCCACACTTGGCCTCAGCATTCACAAGCCCGCCCTCACGGAGTAAATATTTTAGACTTGCTACTTGGAACACTTTTTTTTTCTCAAAATTTATAATATACAGAACTAAGTACTACTTATTGTTTCCCATACTAACGGTTGTGCAATAAACATGCCAATGTAGAAATAAAATATCCAAATAACTAAACTTCGAATAACAATCAATACAATACAAAGATTTGCAACGCTCTAAAATAAAATATTAAAAAGAAATGAAAAATGAATCTGATAATATCAATTAAAAATATACTTCTAAACGTTAAAGAGAATAGAGATGCTTATAAGAAAACTAAATAAAAATAATCTGCAAAACAATTAAGAAGTTTTTAAAATTAACTAAAACCATTTTTTTAATTTAGCGAATTCGCGAACAAATAGTCTCCTTTTTTTTCTGGCAATACCCCATAAGGTAGTCCTCTTGTATGTACGTGCAAAAGTATTTTAGCAGTTACACTTACTGGCGTCAGCATAAATATTTTTTTTTTTTTGGCGTAGATCATTAAGAGTATGCGCTCGTTCATAAAGTCATAAAGGGTTAACAGCGTCCAATCGGGAGGTCCAGGAGGTTATGCTATTGCGGTTCTCGTGCTTATACGCTCTTTACAAAAAGCTTTTTGCAAAAACAATTAAGCAGCCTTTATTGACTAAGCAACAGAATTGTTTGTCATTACGTTTTGACAATTGGTGACACAACACGTGGAATCACACTTGCGTATAATATTTAAGACAGTTAAGGCTGGGCTATTTTGAAAAGGAGATATAAAACGGCCGATTTACTACAATTAATTATTACTACCTTTAATTATTTTTCTCCTTTTATTCGCATGTGTAAATTAAAATTATGGCGAAAAGAATTTAAAATAAAGAAAAAAAAAAAGAGAAAAACAAAATGGAATAGCCAAAAAGGTTATGAATATTTTGAATGGAAAAGAAATAAATAAAAGGCCGAGGTGAGAAGACACAGCTGATAGCAGCGAAGACCTGCATTTATCAATGCCGCTAGATTAGTACTGAACGCTTGTAGTGTTTGGAAAGACTGACGTCAGGAGTGATGTGGTTTCCGATTTTCACTGCAATGCATTTTGCTACTAAGGCGAGTTTTATGCATAGGTTTATTCTCCGATTATAAATGTTCACTGGCCGAATGTATATAAAAACTATGACAACGGATATCACAATATCTTGAGTAAATAAGTTTTCAGTAAGCAAAAGAGATGTTGCGTATTTACAACACTTTTAAGATTTATGGTGGTATTCTATGCATATCTGTAGCGCCTATAAAGTTATGTGCAAGTCTATAACCATATATTTTAGATGCTTACAGATTTGCAGATAACTTTTCAGATGCTACAGATATGCATAGAATCCCACCTTTACTTAGATAAATTCGTAGCAGATGATTAAATGGTTATAACTTAAATTGGTATTGGGTAAGGTATTGAAGAATTGGAATTCTAGATCACTTAAAGAATACAGAACTTTGGGAATCGTATGCATAAGGATGAAGCAAAGTATTTTGCTACCACCAGTCTTGTTAAGCGCAAAATAACGAAAATAAAGGGGTACCAGGGAGGGGTAGCAAGCTTAGAGTCCAGGGTGGTACCCGAAAACGGGGACCTACCTGGGTAATCGTCCTCACTTACCACCACGGTGGATGTTCGGGAAAGGAGCTTCCGTGACCGCCAGCTCAGTCGCAGATGGTCGTGCCGGTTCCGATAACAACACTTCGGCAGGTGTTGGGGCGACTGGTAGAGCGCCACCCACGTTCAAAAAAAAACAACACGGAGCCCCAGGCCAATCCCCGGGGTGTGGGAGTCCCGAGAGCGCACCTCGCGGGTAAGTGTGGAGGTATAAAACAACCCTCCGTGGCACACGTCACAGTTTACAAGAAAACACAAAATTTAAATTGTAACGAATCAAAATTTATTAAAATCGTTAACACTCGAAAGTGACTTTTACTAGAAAACAGTATGACATTCAAATGTATAGCGCAACAGGGGGCGAGCCCTTTTAGAACAACCCCAAGGTTAAGTATAGTCAAAATACGGTTAATATAATATAATCTCATATACCACCCCACCAAGATCTTGATCGGTTTACAACAGTCAGTAATAGTATTACAAAGAAAGGGGTTCGGGCAACCCGTAATGCGCACACCAATAGTTCACGCAAATTTAGAAAGGGGGCAACCCCACGGGGTAATGCCACTGTGAAAGGCTGAAGGCCGATAATATAAATTAAATATAAAAAAACAACTATTTGTCCTGAGGGGACAAGTAGAGCGATCTCTACGGTATACTGTACGTTCAAAAATTGAAATGAATGTAAAAAAAGGAAAGTTAAATCGTACACAAAGTTTACAAGGAGACTATCACTTTAAGAGCTGAACTACATAAGACAAAAATTAAGCGAAATAAAAAAAAACTCGGTACACGGCCGTCACAGGGAAAATTAAAAGTTCTGAGTCCCCAGATCGGAGCGGCTTCCGCGCGTCTAACCCGCGATGGCGTGAAGAACAAATTAAAACAATCCTACCTCGCGAGGATGGCGTTAGGTTGTACCTCGGGGCTAGGCCGGGCCTCAAACTGACGCTCCTGAGTGTCCCTCAGCTGGCAGCGGGGCACTCGCTGAATCAAACGGCGTATATCGCTGCAAAGCCGTCGGAAATTCCTTTTCCGGTCTACGGGGTATCAACACGTGGTGGCACGTGCGGTCATTGGTATCTCGTCCCGTACCACAACCCTATTTGGGGGTCAAAAGGGCACAACTGACGCAAAGCAAAGTAAAACGTGGAACTTGACAAAACCACAATCCGTAATAATTACGTTGATACACGAAAAACGGCGCCTAAGACGCTAAATTTCACCACAAAAAAAAAATTAATACGGGTAGATTAATAAATCCGCAAGAGCAATAAAAACCTTCCAAAAGGCACTCCAGAAAAGTCAACCCGCAGTCGCGTTCGCTCGCTTCGACAATTACTTGCAGAGCGAGGGCCTACGGAAAATTCCGAAAGTCCTCAGATGACATATCCGAAAACAGCCCAAAAAAAGGATGACCAAAAACGGCACAATATGCGACATCTATGAGGCGATACGGATCGAGTGACCCTGAGATAGGAGTATACAATGATAAACATAGAGTCCACATACAGAAGACGGACAGCGAGAAGGCGATAACCCTAGCTATCCGCCACGCGTACAAGAAAATAAAACTGAACGTAACAATTTGTGCAAGGAGGGACAAAAGAGAATTCTAAATTAAATCTACAGGAGAAAGAGGAGTAATAGGTGTATTTATATTTTCCCTAACGACACTTAAAAGCCGAAATTTAAGGATAATTAGGTTATCGGTACTCAATAATATTGAATAAATACACAAGGAATAACTAAAAATATATACAATATTATACTCAACTACTACAGATGTGAAATAAACAGAACGGCAATAAACTTTTATTGGTGAAATGCATTATTTTCGAAAATTGGCCGAAAACATGCAAGCAATGCAGTTTAAGAAAGCATAAGGTGGAAAAGGATATAAAGCGTTTTACATTATCAATAGTTGTGGTTAGGATTCCCGTTAGAATAAATTATGGGTATACCTACTGTAAAATAGAAAATAGAAAATATTTTCAAGATTAGATTTATGGCCATAAAGTTAGAACATGATCTGTAAATAAAATTTTTATGATATGATGGCATTATGGTTCCATTTATCACCGTGATTATTGATAGTATAGAGCGGGTTTAATGCAATAAATGTACCAGAGGTAATTCACAGTCATGTATGTAAAGTAAACATATACGAATATTTTAACCGACGTCCGGTTAAAATATTCGATTGAGCGCGTGGAATAATGAATTACAAGCGTAATTTTGATTTAATTTGGTTGCGAGAGTTAATCTGTTCACGGGCATATATGTAAAGCTTCCTCTTGCATTGGTTATTATTTCTGCGCAAAAATTATGAAGTGCGTAAAATGTATTTTATATACACGTAAGTAGGAGTGAATAAGCTAAATTATATTAATTGAAATATGAGCGATGATTGTCATCTTTTGTGGTAAGTGCTGATATCAAAATTTTCTTCCTTAGTATATATAAGTCACGTCGACTTTAATTATATTTGATGCAGATGCATTTTCATCTATTTAAAATATTTATCATGTTCTATATATTTATATTAAATGCATCAGACCGGAATCATACTCCCAAATTGATTAATGCTTTAACCTACACACAATTGTCATATTTGACTCTATGTTTGACATTTTCGCCACCCTACACATCTTTTTTGTTTTCTTTTTTAGAGTTCTGTTGTATAATCCCAATTTTCCAGTATTTAAGTTCTGTTTATCATTTTAAGCTAAATTGAAACAGTAGCATTGAAAATCTTATTGAAATTTTGTCCACAACAGCGTATGTGCATACTTGCGTAATATCTTTGTGTGGTATAAATTGTTATTTACAACCTACTATTATGATAAGCCACACTAAGTTGAAATGCTATTTATAAGGTTATAACAATATTACATGCATTTTATTATAAATTCGAAGGCTTCAAAGGCAAATTGATTTGATTTTTAATATTACTTCCTATTCATCTATATTGATATGGGAACCTCCATTTAAGGGGAATAACGGTTATTTAATGACCATTTTAATCCTTGTTTAAATATCAATTCGTTCACTGATCTTCGATAAACAGTCGAAGCAATATAACTGTTAAAAATGTCAAATGATTCCATTCCTTTTCTATGCATGACAGGAGACGGTCGTGTCGGTGGTCACTCCTACAATTGAATGGCACACGCTAGGTATATCCCAGTTTGACTAATATTTTATGTAAAACGGTTCGATGTAATACCCATATTGTTTTAAAATCCACGTTTGTCTGTATTAATTATTTATTTTTTTTTGCCATGGTTTTCCCTTACTCCCTGACCATTGATTTTATATAAGTATATTATATATAATCAGTGTCCTTGGCGAATGCTGGGAGATAACGAAAGTCGTTCCATGGGCGCATTTAATAATAACTGATAGCTGACTGATTTACAGTAGACTCGCGATTATGTGAACTAATCACATTTTACATTTTTTATCATTTCTCAAAAGTAGTATTCATATGGTCGCGAGGCTACTGTATTATATTTTTGTTATTAAAAATCATAGGGAAGTTATTTAGTTAGAGTAGGATCATTTCAGTTGTTATGGAACCCATATAGTACTTACAATAGGTAGCCTCGTGTAGTACCTTTTCAGGTGGAGCACGGGGTTAGGATGATTTGTAATAATTTAGTTTTCATAAATAAAGTGTATTAATTATTTGGATATTCATGCGACATTTTTTTGGAGAAGAAATCCTAGTGAAAACCGCCTGGTACACTTCATTTATAAAATTTAGTTAACAGGTTCCTATGCCCAGGTATCAACAATTTTCTACTTAAGCAGGAGTAATATCATTGAGTTCCTAATTTCTGCGCGGAGCTAGCGGAAGAGGGGGTGGCCGCAGTATACGCAAAACTTGAAATGCGGCCAGCCGTATCTTGATCCGCTGCTCGTTGGTCGATCGAGTCACGCGTCATCAGTATATGTCAGTGCTCAGCACTGTGGGGAAAGGGTTTCCCACTATCACGGTAGGCAAGCGTGTGAGCCAGACGGCCGTCGAAGATCGACTATTGGGAATAGAAACATATGTAGAGGGTCGTCGCATACGAATTTCGGTTTATACACTTCTCCGCAATAAAAATCGGGTTCAAGAATATTTAATATTTATTAATTATAGTAATAAAGTGTAATATTATTCTAGGATGACATTGCAAATTAATAACTGTAGTATGTCAAAGCAAAATGAATTACCATTCATGTCTTTCTGAGGGTAAAGATTATGAAAATGAAATAATAAATATAATAAGGCAGTTATTCCTGGAAAATACGTCATAACCGTGTTATAAAGAAAAAAAAAACAAGCCGTTTGCTTAGCCAAACAAACAAAGAAGATAAAAATTTTGCTTCCCATTCTTTGTAAGAAATACGTCTGCTTATGGTTAGAATATCCATTACATTTTACTCGATGATTTTTGCTTAAATAATTCATGTGCATTGTTTGTGTTATGTTTTCATCGATATAAAATCACAAAAACAGCTTGTAATTTAAAACAAAATATATGCAATTCTGAAGGAAATACGTTAGTATTTATATTTAGGTAGATAAGTATGCCCGATTAGAACTTAGGTAACATTAATTTTTTTGTGTTGGTATTATTTTCGTTAGGGGCAGTATTACAATGTACTTAAACCGTAGATGAATAATCTTCACTTTTGATCGATATAAATAAAAAAATATACTCGACCTTGCCATATTTAATCCTTAAATTGCGATTGTAATAATGACCTTTAGAAATAAATGAGGTGGTAAATTACTGCAAGCTGACCTAACTGATTTAAAATTTTGTAAAATTAATAAAATGGAGGGGGAGTGGGGAGGAGCTGCCTCAATATTGCCACGAGCCGCCACTGGCTCCCGCCACTCCCTCTTTTCGCACTTTCACCCTATTAAGTATTATCTTTGTCCCATAAGGACATACTTCAGAATAACAATATTGAAATGGATTTGTTTTAAATACGTGTTAGATGTTAAAAGAAATATATGCCGCTAATGTAGTCTCGATTTTCAGGAGAGGCGGTCACCTTAATCGGTTGGGGAACTCAAGTACACGTTCTGCTCGAAGTGGCACAGATGGCCAAAGAAAAATTTAACGTACCATGTGAAGTGATCGACCTCGTTTCTATCCTGCCATGGGATAGGGACACTGTGTGCAAGGTAAGTCGATATACCATGAGTTTATTTTTTTTTACGCGTACTATATTAGTAGTATACAGTATGTATGTACAGCCTACACCGTATGTGCGTCAAAAATGGATATGCTGGCAGATATTAGTGTGTGATGGAGAAAAATATATCAGAAAAAAATAGAAAAGGATTTTCAGTATTTGAATGTATTAAGATTCTAAAACATACATTCATCTTTGACATTGATATTTGGTTGTATTTTGCATATACCGGGTGAGCCGTTAGTGTGACAGCAGAATTTAGCGCAAAAACTATCAACATTAGGAAAGTTAGCTTTTCTGTACACATACAGTAGACTCTCGATTATCCGAAACAGCCGGGAGCCTTTTCGGATAAATGAAAGTTCGGTTAATACGGAGTATTATAGAATATATAATTATTGGTATACATAGAACAAAAATATGACATTATGTATTATGTATTTGAAATAAAATCACATTCTTTATAAAGAAAAATGTCGTATATCTTAAAAAAAGAACCAATTCTCGTTTGTTTTAATTTTGAATTCATTCCGTTTTTGAATGCAATATTTCTCCACCTTGTTAAAAGTAAAATGTTACTTGCTGTGGCATTAGGCTACAGTAGGCTGTAGCTCTACGTATAATGATGTTCTTTCATTAACAAGTTCAATAAACAATACGTTTGCAATATTCAATCTGTGTGACTAGGTGGCTAGGCGCTTTTCATAGACGAAGCAACATTTACTAGTTTTGGAATAAAGCACACGAAAAATGCACACTACTATGATACAAGAAACCCTCTTTTTGTGTGTACCACTTTTATTAACCCAGGTGGAGTTTGAATACTTGGGAAGAGGCATCTTAGGAAACATCATTGTAGGTCCATTTTTCTTTGATAATACCTTCAATTGTGAAAGCTATAGAAACTTTTTACAAAATAATTTACCGATACTACTGGAAGAGCTTCCAGGTAACTTCATGGACAGACTATGGTACCAACACGATAGTGCAACCGCACATTATGGAGCTGCTGCAAGAGATAGGTTATTTCCTAATAAGTGGATTGGAAGAGAAGGCCCAATAAGGTCGCTATTGCTATCACCAAATCTCACCTCCTGTGATTTTTTGCTGTGACTTACTATAAAACAAGAACATCGTATAATGACACCCCCTATAACGGCAGAAGACATGCAACAACGCGTGGGAAATGCTTTTCTTCAAGTTAACGAGGACAATATGGCAGAAAATATGAGGCAGTCGATACATAGACGGTTGAGAATATGAATTGAGCAGAATGGAGATATATTTGAGTATCTTTTGAATTAAAATTACATTATTATTAAAAAATCTAACAGTGTAAATAATGATTTAATACTTGACATTTTGCAGTTTTTGTTTAAAAATCATCTAGCCATATTGGGTGGTCCGGCATATTGAATATTGTATATGCAACATATTTTTCTTAAAACTGCAAAATTTTCGAAAATACCGGAAATAAATGGTTTGTTATTGGTACCATTTTGAAAGTAATTTTATAGGAAATTGGCTGACGATATCCAGAAATATAGCTTCCATTCAAAAAATTGAAAAAACGCGTTTGAATTTCGATAAATGTGCAACATATTTTACACTCTGTATATATTTTTACGTTGTGACACCTCAAAACATATAAAGTGTTAGCTCTTCAATCGATAACAAAAGAATAACATGTTACACTACATTCGTGTTTACCTAAAACTTAAAATCTCAGAAGCTGTAATCGTAAAAATTTTCACAAAATCTGCGATATATCCAAAATCAATTGTCGGAAGTGCACATGCCCATATACCATTGCGAAGGTATTTTAAGTGACTATCAAAATAACTACTACAAAATATAGCAATATATTTAAAATAAAAGGGTTGGAGGTGGTTGTGGGAATTTTCAACACCCAGTATATTTCTGAATAATTTTATATGATGCACAGTGATATAGTGATATATGTATAGAAAGATTCACTTTTCTATCTTTGACAGTTTTCGTGCTAAATTCCGCCCAACACACTAATGGCGTACCCGCTATAATCTTCGAATTACTTCCAAGATACATACGTCTTCGAGGTTCTTTGTAATAGTTCCCACGAGTTGGAAAGCATCAGATAATATGCAAAATAACCTATATTTGCGTGTGAAAAAATGCATTTCGGCGATATTTAACCACTATCCTTGTCGAGATGTTTTAATTTATGTGGTCTGTTTAATTAATTCAATTTCTGCTAACATCTGTTCACCCTGGTCAGTAATATTTTATATCTTTCGCTAAAATTCGGATTAGGGGCTTTTAATAAGAAACTGCCGGCTGTCGCAAGCCCTTTTGCCAGAGCGGAGTGATTTTATCAAAGTAAAGGGATTGTTTCGGATATTTCATCAGATTTGCTAGCTTGCTCTTAAGTTAATTTTATCGTGTTCTCAACTTATTTGAAATAATCTCCTTGTCACGAATAATTTTTAAGAAAAATATTGTTAAGAACAAATACTGATGTAAAAGTTGAACTAGTTGCTCTGGCAATAAAGACAACGTTGTAGTAATAAGCGGATTTAGGTTTTAAGTAAAAAAAGATATTGTAAATACAGCTCATTTAAATAAATAATATACATTAGGACAATGTTTTTGTTTGTAAAACAAATGTAGTTTGCTTCGTTATAACCTAATGATCTATCTTGAATAAATCTGTTGGAACATCTCTAATTAGGCACTTTTGATCAATTTTTTGATAAAGCAAATAATTAAAATAGTAATACTGCTCTGTAACAACTAATATTTTTCAGAGAATCGCATGTAAGATATACGAACGCATTCTAACAGTAAAAATTGAAAATAAAAGTAGAACATCGACTACCTTATCCACAGGTTGGTTCTAGAAAAGAATAGATAGAATGTTTTGTTTTATTTTTTATTTCTTCTTGTTATTTGTTTATATTTTTCTTTCTACGAATACATTTTCTTTCGAATTCCTATCATTTTTATTTAGTTAACAATAATTTACTAGTTGTCCTAACTTCAATGGCCGGTAGTGTACAAGTAAAAATAGTATAGGAGGAATAAGGACAGTACTAAAGCAGCGTAGAAGAAAACCAAGGACAATATGGCCAAGAAATTCTAGAACAAAAAGAATAGATACAACATATCGACAGTAAGCAAAATAGCACAGTACAACTGGCTTATTTTACCTTGTAGTATACATATATATTTGATTTAAGTAGATTTGTGTGTAATTTTTAATTCATCGTTTTATCTTTGGTCTACAAATGTGTGACTATTTTCTAAACTAGATCTATTCTGACAGTGCAAATCAGAAAATGTTGTATGCTGTAGAGAATAGTGTTGAAACTCGGCCCTATCCTGTTTTTTTTAAATCAGATTTCCTACTAAATTTGCGCACTAGAATAACTTTCAGAACTGCCAACTAAATTTTGACCGTCACGTAATAATAACCAATTATGATACCATATTCTCGACTTTCTTAGATTAAAGAGTTCGTATATTTTGACGATTTCCGATATAATAGCTTTCTTTGCTTTTCATGATTCATATCATTCAACATATATTTAATATATTTAGAATTTATGCTAACCTCAAAAATTGAAGCAACTATTTCTTAAGGTTGGTAGTGCATGTTACCATTTAGTGCCTGGACAAATGTGAAACGCTTGAATAAAAGCGAAGTCTTAGCTGAAATTAGTATGAAATTTGATTTATTTTTTTTTAGTCAAAGAATCAATTATAATAATTCTCGGCATAGATCATGATGGTTTTTAATATCTCAATTCTACAATTTCAATTATTTTAACCTAGTCCAGGAGTTTTTCTTTGTTTCTTGACCAGTTGATTTAAAATGAATGAAACTCTTAAGTTAGTGGCTCTATTTTTATTAAATTTCAATCACCTCTTTGATAATTATTTAAAACTTAAAGTTTCGGTGGTAACGTTTTTTAAAAATAATTGTGGAAATAAATTTTTGGTTTTTTTTTTATTTTAAATTAATTGATAACGTTTTTTCCTTCTACGATTTTTTTTATGTAGGTGCTGTTAAAGCACAAATTTTTCTTATAACAATTTACCAAATTTAATTGAATTGTCAAAAGGATATAAACATCCACAAATATAGTAAAATAGTATTAAGCACCAATAAAGTATTTTAATAGCTCAATTCGTGTACATAAAGATGGATGACGTAACTTTCAAGTTATAATGCTGCAAGAAGTTAAACGTTAGAATGTTTTTATTTAACTTTGTAAAAAGGTCAAGCAACATGTCAAATTTTAATTTATAGGAATGTTTAACAACAGAATTTGCGTTTAGAAATACCAATATCCCGTTGTCGTTCTATTAGCTATATTATACGCATAAATAAAATATATAAAGCTTGAATCACGAAGTTGTGTGTTTTTTATAATTTTATCGCAAAAATAATTAATATTTATAACACCTTTTTCTCTGATAAGTACCGCAATACGCCTAAGGACCCCTGCGCGCATTTATGCATATGACTGTAATTATTGCAGGCTGGAAATTATTTTCTCGATTAACTTTTCTAATCGTAATTCTATGGGAAAAAGGACATGCCAATTGTACTTTTCTATATTTGCATATCCAATGAAATTGTTGAATGACTAATTACAACCGCTTTGTTTCACGGATTTTTTCTCTCTTTCCAGTCGGTTAAGAAAACGAAACGCGTGCTTGTAGCTCACGAAGCCCCAATGACAGGAGGATTTGGCGCTGAGTTGGCAGCTTCTATTCAGGTAATCTTTTCTAGATGGTTTTTAGATTTTGTGGTGGCTTAAAAGTGTCTTTGTTTTATCTATGCTTAATTAATCCAGTGATCTCGCGATAATGATTGTTGTGCACGCTTTTCATATAATAAAAAATCCTTCAAATTTATAAAACCAAAACCGTAAGAATTGCTTTGGTACAAGTTCTTACCATACAGTCACTCAAAACAAGATTCTATATGTTAATTCCTTCCCTATTTCTCTTCTTCAACTAGTACATTGTAACATAAGAATAAGTTTATTCTGGTGTTAGTAGAAGAGCTTCTGCAATTACATTTTAGTTGGTATAATAAATTGCTTCACTGCTTTATATTGTAATATGTATAGCGAGCATACGCATCATCCCTTAGGGACTTAACTTTGAGTTAAGTAGCTCACTTCCCGCCAGTAATATTTTCTGAGGACATATTTCGCTACAGTGGACGCAGGTCTCAAGAGCGAAACTGTCATCATCAGAAGTATCACTGAACTAAATGATTACGGTCATGGTTAACTGTGGTCTTGCTTAACTACTCGGAACTTCCGTCCAATCAAAAAAATAAATAAATTAGAAACAGATATATATATATAGAAAATCCCCTACTAATAATAGATTTAGATTTTAAAACATGAACAACCTGCTATTAACTTTTTAATGCATTGTTTACTCAATTTTTATTTTATCTACAAAACGGTGTAATAATAATCTCAATCAATCATCAGAATTGCAGCCTTTAATGAATACTCAGAAGAAGTTATTGGACAAAATTAAAATACGATAAAGATTTGAAATGTAAGTACTGTACATTAGAAATTAATCACAAAATGAATAAGTCGCATGTATGTTAAATTGCCATTTCATGCGAATTACATATAAAGCATGTAACATATTTGCCGTCCTGCCGGCCTTTTCAAGATCTAATATCGGCGTATGTTCGGTTAAACGCTCGAATCGTCATCCTCTACTAGCTTAACTGGTAAAGCGTTCGTCCGGCAAACGAGAGGGTGTAGGTTCGAACCCTGCGTGAGGAGAAAATTTTTTCTTGGAGAAAATTCTTCCTAATTATTACAGTTAAAAGAATATAAATATTTATTTGAAACATAAATATTTAGATAGGTTAGGTAAATAATGTACAGACTGTTTTGTAGGGAAAAACTCATTTTATTTGGTTGAAACTTGGAATTTAGGCATATTTTTAGCAATTTTTTGCAAGAAATGCTAATACTTCAAAAACTATTAAGAATAGGTATACCAAACCCTAATATCAATCGATGTAGAATTTTGCGCTGTAGTAAAAAAAACCATGTTCCATTTGAAAGAAAAAAGTTTTGTTAGCTTAAAGGTATCCACATTGGAGGCGCGTTTTTGAACACCTTGTATGTGATTCAGTGATTATTGCTATAACACCTTGTAGCTACGTCCTTGTATTTACATCGACTTTAGTAGAACCATTAAATATCTGCTATCTCTCTCTGATTTTATTTGAGAGTGCAAATGTCAAAAAATCCACGAAAATGAAAATATCTCAAAAACGGTCGAGTTTAGGGATAGGGAACCTTCATATAAACTAGTTGCAAATGACTCGCCAAATTCATTAGATCGATAAAAATTATACCATTCCATTTAAAATAAGAAAGTTGATATCAACACCCTGTATACCGAAAGTGCTGTAAAGTTGCAAATATTTTCTTTAAATAGATGACAGTGGGCCATGACTATACTTCAAGTTTCAAAATCAAACTCCTACTAGAAGTACAAAAAAATCTAATGAGCCGTTCGGTAGGACACCTGTATACTTCAAAAATCGCATTTTAGAACATAAGGAGCTAAGTTTACCGATAAGTTACCAGTCTGCCTTCAAAGTTAAATTTTTGTCGATAGATAGATCTAGAAGGTTAAGTTCGATTAAGCAGATTAAGCAGATAGCTTAGAAAAATCAGGAATTTATAAAATATCGTGTAAAAATTGTGATCAAATCAAAAATTGGACGAATTAAAATTATTATTATTAAAATCACTACAAGAAGCAGGTAGTTCATTTTAAGTTTAGAAGCTTAAATAAATTGTAAATATCGACATTTGCAGGAGTAGTTTGAATAAAATCATAAAGTAGACAATGTAAAATTAGTGAGGAGTGTAAAAAATCAAACATAATTCAATTGTTATGAAATATGAAAATTGTAAGAAGATACACTTTTTAAGGAATTCATAATTAGGACCTTTAAAGTCAAGCCTTCATTGTTTATTAGGTTGACGGATGTTCGGATTAGTTACTTTATAATGTTATTATTAGGTATAAATAGGTATAAGGTAGAGATTTAATGTAATTATATGATTTAATTTTACCGCTGATTTGACAATTGTAGCGGTTATGATAATATTTACATTGTACAAACAAAGCGTACGATCGGAACTAGGTTTAAGGAGCACATAGGAAGTTATCGCTATGGTAAACTGGAATCATCCAGCGTTGCGCAACATATAAACGATACCAGATATAAAATCGATATAGAGAAGCTTGAATTAGTGAAAAACGTACAATTACCGAAAGAGTTAGACGCATACGAAATCATATAAACGAAAAAGCATTCAAATAACTCAAGTTTGATATATTAGACAACATTCACATTTGTAGCTAATTCTTGGCATTTCGTAGACGTAGAAAAGCACTGCTAAATATGTTTCCTTTGTAGACAGAGAAATAGTGGTGCATGTTGAGGTAATGGGTTTTTCTTATTTTTATGCAACTCATTCGGTCTTCGGTTGATGGAAACCCACGTGTTCTCCAAATAATTGCCTAGAATTAATAAAATCTGATGTAGTGCCGTGAGTGTCCAATAAGTATGCATATAAAATTAGTTGAGTCTTGCCTTATACCTCTAATTAGTTACCTATTAATAAAGATGTTGTTTAATATACGTATATACTTTACATTAATCTAATAGCCATTCTTTCTTTTAGGAGGAATGCTTCTTACACTTGGAGGCTCCGGTAGCTAGAGTTACTGGTTATGACACACCATTCCCTTACATATACGAACCGTTTTACTTACCAGATAAGTGGCGTTGTTTCCAGGCCATACATGATCTTATCAAGTATTAAATGCTCGCATAGTCTATCGTCGCGGATCTTTTGCCACTTTTTACACTCTGTCGTGCTTTACATAACCAGTATCATTGTATGTAAACGCGAATAAATTTGTAGTTTGAAGTTTGAGTCTCATTTTGTAATCACGGACGGATTTGGAAATTGACCTTAGCCACCGTAACAATGGTGCAACGAAAGAAGGACGAACAGGTAAGTATGTGTACGTATGTGTTGTTTCTTCACGAAAAAATAAGTATGTATACGATGCAGCTTGCGTGCCTCGTAAGTGCGTGTTCTAATTTTGAAACCCGAATGGATAACATTCAGAGCAGGTAGGAGAATCGTATGTAAATATGTAAGAAAATACAGATTTCAAGAAAGTGGTTACGTAATTGCATTATTTAGCGTTACGCTGGTTAAATAAAACTGCAATTTTAATCAACATCTAACAAGTAATTTGCATGTTGTCTTATTGTATCTTCTCTCCTACTTAATGAAAGTTGTATATAAGAACATATCTACTACCGTAAATCGGAGTAATTTTCGAATTAATGGTGTGGCTTTAATAACATTAAAATTTGGCGGTTGAAGTTGTTCAAGCGGACAACAACAGTTAACGTTGTTTCTGGTTTAAGATTATCTGCTCGGATTTGGAAATGATGATTTAACAAAAATTAAACCAATTTGAATCAATGCAGTGACATTGTGACGCAAATTAAAAGTGATTTGCTTCTTTATCGATATTACTTCCCGCTTTTTACGTTATCACTGACTTAATAAATTTAACATGTTACAACAATGTTCCAGAGTTACTTTATTGTATGGAACCAAATTTCTTTTAATTAAAATGAATCTAGAAATGCAATAGGATTTAAAAAGTCAAATAAATCTTTTAATGTTGTAATCACATAAAAGGTTTTTTTTTTTTTTTTTCATTCAGGTTAGGGTGGGCACTTGATGTCCGGGCACTTGAGCTTGGTGCTCATTGTACCATCCCTATTGATTCTCTTATTTCCACTCGAGCAGCTTGGTGTTCTCTATAAAGCCCAGTATCTTGCCCAGTGGAAACTTGAGGACTTTCGAGGGCTCCAATAGATCTCTCCCGAAATATTTCTGCCTGAGTACCTTCAGTTCCTCACATGTGCAGATTACATGTGGACTCGTTTCCTCCTGTAGCTCGCATCTTCTACACCACGGTTCGCTTACACGGCCTGTGTTGTATAGATGCTTTTTCAGAGGGCAGTGTCCAGTTACCAACCCAGTAATGGTTTTAACGTCTTTCTTACTGCGCTTGAGTAGGTTATCAGACAAACTATCATCCCCATCCCCTATCAGCGTTTTGGTATGGAGTTGACCTTCAGTCGACCTCCATTTCTTTTTACTTTCTTTATCTAACCAGGTCCAGATCTCCCTTCTTGCGGAATCCTTAGTAATCCCACATACGGGCTCTGGACCCATGAAGTGTCTCTTAGAGCCCTCCTTGGCTAGTTCATCAGCGATTACGTTGCCCTTTACATCCTCATGTCCCGGCACCCAAATTAGAGACACCCTGTTGTCTCGTGCCAGTGCATTCAGGGATTGTTTGCAGTCCCTAACTAGTTTTGACCTAGTTACAGGGTTTGAGACTGCCTTGATGACACCCTGGCTGTCAGTCATTATGTTAATTTTCCTCCTCATGCAGCCTCCTTTTGCAATCATTTCTGCACAGGCTGCAAGGGCGAATACCTCTGCCTGGAAGACCGTTGTATGTTTCCCCAGGCTTATGAATATCCTTTGATTACGACTGGGCCCGCAAATACCGGCTCCTGTCCCCTGGCTGGATTTGGATCCATCCGTGTACCAGTTTTCGTTAGCAGTGATCTCACTACGCGCCTGGTCTCTGTTCGGTATGGAGATTTTCACCTTTTCAGTGAAGATAATTTCGGGTGCCATGCTGTCCGTGGGCATTTGTAGCAATGGTCCGTCCAGCAACGTGCCCGTAGTATAAGTGTGTCCTCCCACCCCTGAAGTTGGGATGCCACAGGTTGTTGGTTTTCAGTCTAAGGATTGCATTCATTGCCTCCGCTCTCACATAGAGTTCCAGCGGGGGGAGGCCCACAATGGTCTCCAAAGAGGCGATCCCTGTACTGTTAGTTGCACCAGTGATACCCAGCAACGCCTGTCTCTGGACAGCGGTCAGCAGCCTCGCTGCGGAGGACACTTCTGTCCTCCTCCACCAGACTACCGCCCCGTATGTTATCGCTGGTCTTATCACGGCAGTATATAGCCAATGGATCACCTTCGGCTTTAATCCCCAGGTTTTGCCAGCAACCCTCCTGCAGCGCCAGAATAGTTGCGTGGCCCTGGTCGTTGTGTTAACTAAATGATTTTTCCAGCTCAGTTTTGCATCAAGGGTAACACCCAGATACTTAACTTCCTTGGTTAATTGTAACTCCTGCCCAAACAGTCTAATGCCACCTAGGTCATTGAGTTTTCTCATGTTGGTAAAGGCAACCAACTTTGTTTTTTGTGGATTAACTGAGAGTCCTTGTGAAAGGCACCATTCCTCCACCATTCGCAGTGCATTACGCATGATGCCCGCCACCACGCCTGGGAACTTCCCCCTAGCTACGATGACAATGTCATTAGCGTACCCCTGCGTCCATATTCCTTTGTCGTTTAATGATCTGACGAGATCATCCACGACCAAGCTCCACAGCAGTGGCGACAGTACTCCCCCTTGAGGACACCCTCTGGTGGTCCTCATGGCGATGTTTTTATCTAGCATATTGGCATAGACCACTCTGCCTCTTAGCATGCAGTCAACCCATCTGCTAGTCGTGTGGTCAATGTTCCGTTCCATTAGTGATCGGTTAATCGAGGGCGTTGATGTGTTATCAAAGGCGCCCTCGATGTCTAAAAATACTGCAAGGGCCACTTCCTTTTGATGTAGGCTCCTTTTGAGTCCTTCCACCAAACTATGCAGGGCAGCCTCTCCAGATTTGCCCCTTTGGTATGCCCATTGCAGAGGATGCAGAGGATATCTCGCAAGTGCTCCTTCTGTAATGTTTAGGTGTATAATTTTTTCCATAGTCTTCAGCATAAAAGATGTGAGACTAATTGGTCTAAATGATTTCGGATGATAGTATGTGTCCTTCCCAGGTTTCGGAATGAACACAACCCTAGTATCTCTCCAAGCCTTGGGAATATAACCCAACGCATGGCTAGCTCTAAATATCTCCAAGAGGGGCCCCATGATGTCTCCAATTGCCTCCTGTAGCAATTTTGGGAACACCCCATCTGGTCCCGGTGATTTATACGGTTCAAACGACTCAACTGCCCAACGAACAAGATGAGGTTTGAAAATATCGTTTGATTTCCTCCAATCTTCCTTAGACGCCCTCCTCACTGCGTCTGATTGGTCTGTTTTTCCGAAGTCCACCCTGTCCGAGCCGGGAAAGTGCACGCTGAGAAGGTACTCAAGAGTCTCCTCCGCAGTGGTTGTGAACCTCCCGTCCGGCAGCTGAATGGACCTCAGCGTGTTAGAAGAGTCCTTCTTCAGAATCCTGTGAATTCTGACCATGTCAGGGACACCTTCTATGTCCTCACAGAAATTCCTCCAGGCCTTCTTCTTCGATTCTTCAAATTTCAAATTCAATTCTTTTATTATAGTACCTAGTTTAGCCATACGCTTCCAGTTTCCCGTTTTTTTCACCCTGTCAAATAACTGGCGTGTTTCTCTTCTGAGAGTGTTCAACTCTTTACTCCACCAAGCAGCCTGTCTTGACGAGCGACGCTCCTTAGTGGACAGTTATTTTCATAACACGAGAGAATGGTCCCTTGCAACCATACAAGGGCCAACTCTAGTTCCTCATTATTCCTGATCCTTACAGGATAGTTACGGGCTGCTGCAGAGAGATCTCCCCTGTAGGACTCCCAGTTAGTCCTTCTGGGATCTCTGTACGTTTTTAGCTCCGTTGCATAATTAGAAATTTCATAGGATATGTACGCATGATCAGACAGAGATGGATCGTCCGATACGTGCCAATTCCTGATGTTTTCCCGCACCCTTAGAGTGCAGAGAGTTATATCAATCAGTGACTCCGCCCTCGATGTCCTAAACGTCGTTTGTCGCCACGGTTCAGACAGTCAAGTTCAGTAGTACACAAATAGTCAAATAGAGACTTACCTCTTGAATTATTGTCCCTGCTACCCCATGTCACATGATGAGCATTGGTATCAGCTCCAACAATTAGCTCCAGCTTATTCTTGCTGGTAAACGCCACTAGGGTCTCCATATTAGATCCTGGTAGTCCTTCTGGTGAGTCGATGGGTAGGTACAGAGACGCAATGATCGTCTCTAGTACCTCTCCATCTATTGTCACTCAAAAGGTTTTTTCAAAGGATATCTTAGCTGAGACAAGAATATCAAAGGTGTTAGAATACTTCTAGTCATTGCTTATGACCTATCAATTTAGCTATGGTATTTATAGGTAGAATGGGAAAAAAATTTCTGATCGATACGAGCTACCAGTTTCAAATGTAAGTAACAAAATATTAAGCGAGAAATTGATTTATAATTTAAATCCATTTTGTGGCTTTGTGTGAGTGAATAGTTGGGAAGGTAGATAATTGAAAAACACGTTCACTTTCTCACACAATTCTTTAATAAAGGAGATCGATTTCGTCCGATTATCCGGACATCCTCAGGCCAGAATTACTAATCAGCCGGTTTAAGGATGTTCGTATAATCGGACGATACTGGTCGCCTTTATTAAAGAATTGTGTTAAAAAGTAGACATGTTTTTCCCTTATTTACCTTTCTGATTTACTTATAATTCATTCTAATTAGAATTTACCAATTTATTTCTAAAACATTGAAAATAAATATACTTATTTTACAAACGAGCGCTGTCTATATCGAAAAATGTCAAAATCATATTAAATTCAATTAAAACAAGTTATTTTTGTGTAATAGGCTTAAATTTAAATATCTTGTTAATTTGCAACAATATTGTGAACGTTTCGACAACCGTAATTGTTTTCTTCATACCTGCGTAACGTAATGATCCACTAGGAAAATATGCCAGTATTACAAGCAGAGGTATACGTAATATTGCATTGCGCAATTGAAATCAGTCAAAGGGTTTATGAAAATAAAGGGATAAGTAAGTAAGTAAGTAAGTAAGTAATAGGGGTATTATGCGATACTTTATTTATGAAAAGCTAAATAATTAAAATTCATTCTAAAGCTCGTGCTCCATATATTAAAAATGCTACACTAGGCTACTGTGTAGTTCTTACTCTAACTAAATAATTTTCCTATGTTTATTAATAATAATAGTAAAAATATAATAAGTTGATCAACTATTAATTGTTACCATGTTTGCGCCCATGGAGAGACCTATCTCCCAGTATTCGCTAAGGAGTAAGAGAAACTATGGAAAACCTTACTCGAAGACCAGAACTTGGCAAGCAACCCCAGGCACTGTTACTGATAGACGGCAAATTATTGTTATTATCGTTTTGGGTTTGGAAGCAGCAGCATCTACGTTCTTTCAGTTACGATACGTGCTGTCTTTAGGTCGTTCTTCGGTTCTTCGCACATCATGAAGCTGTCTTTACTAGCAGCAAAAGGATGGACTAACGTAATGAACTAAAAGCAAATAGAACTGCAGCAGTGTCTATTCCAATATTTAAAAATAACTTCATCCTAATTATTTTAACCAATAGTAATTAAATTAAAGATTAATATCTTACTTATTTATTTTATATGCTTAATGCTACTAATAGCTCTGATTTAACACCAATTTAGCCACTAAAGTGTATGAAATATTCTTTTATAGACATGTACCACTATCTAAAATTCTACCGCCTGATACGACGGACTAACCCTCATTTTCCAAAAAATATGTAGCGTTACCGATAAATTTCTTAATCCACCTCCCATTTAGTAGTGCCCCACCTACTGGCCTAGTTTGAAATTAACCCCTACCTAATTATCGCCGCAATCCTCCCTAGACACCGTGTCTTTCGCTAATTGATCCACCTTCTCATTACCGATTGTACTCACGTGAGCCCTAGTCGAAAAAAAAAAGTTGTACAATCCCTCGAGTAACATATTCCAAGTATCTAGCTTATTAAATTCCCTAACGGCTCTAATACAGCTAAATTATCAGTCATAATTCGCACGTTGTGTATAAATTCCCAGCCGCGCCTAGTATAACGTACCACCTGATTTATTGTAACTAATTCTGCTTAAAAGTATTCGGAATGATCGTCTAATTTAAACTTTTAATTGTATATTTCAATACCCCTATTATAAACAAAAAAACGCACCTATACCACCCTTACTCTTCGATCCATCCATAAATATTTCTAAACCCTCTCCGGAAGTGCCTATAAATTTGTTGTAAGAAATACTTTTTTAATCCGGGATGAATTCGCCTCCCTATATCCACTCGCCTTTCCAAATCGCCCGATTCTAATCTAATTCTCGTTACCGTAATTACGCCCTCCTACAAACCTTATATTATTTGCGTCCTTCCCGAAATTTAAGCTCCTTTAAATATAAATCTACTGGCCGCGTCGGCTGAGACAGATGAATACGCATTCATGGCCCTAAACGTTAACAATCTCTGCGCTCTGATCAATTCTTTTTAGTTTCTTTAATTTTACCCGCGTTCAACCATATCGCCCAGCGTATAAAATTACCGCCTTTATAGCGACCCTGTTAATAATATCCGCCGCGTTACTGCTTAAATCCCCTGACTCTAGCCGATACTCTAATTTTATTCCTCATTTTCTTACCTTCCGCGGTAGCGTACTGAATATGCGCTTTAAAATTTATCATCTAAAATAACCCCGAGATATTTGACGTATTCTTTGCCATAAATTCTACCCTCTCCTAATTTGAATACAGGGTTTCGTTGCCTTGGGGAACCCACTTAGTTCGTTATTAGCCGAAATTTTTATGAATAATTTAGAAGTTTTGATTTTTAATAGTAGTCTTTTTAAAAACATTTGAGCTAGGTGGAGACCATTACCTAGCTCAAGCTGTCATACTTAAAATTAATAAAGTGTATGGAGATACAGCGTAGTTGTTTCATCAACACCAATAATTGCCGGTCTAATACCAATTCATGGTTCCTCAACTATCGCGATTCTATCTGAGAAATATCTTTTAGTGATCCAAGAAATTTATTCAGCGGTATCGAATTTTGTTTTGCTACCACACAAGCGAGGACCAAAGCTCCATCCCAATAAGAACATAAACGTTAAGAAAACGTTGTTCTTAACGGTAACCGAACGTTACGCAACGTTTATAAACAACGTTGAAACGACATATCTATGTCCCGACAAAAAACGTTGACATAAACTTACTTATAAAGCGCTATTTCACGTCATACGCTAATGTTATTTTAACGTTTAATTTTTAATAGAAAATATCGTTAAATAGAAACGTTTAGTACAAGGTGTATTTTAACGTTTAATAAACCACTTCTGTAAAACGTAAAAAGTACGTTTATTGCTAAGTGGGGGTTATAAAACTTCTATGCAACACGAAAAAAATCTGTTCACATGTAACGTAACCTCAACGTTAATAAAATTTCTATATCAAACCTTTATAAGATCTGATAAAGTGACATATATATCTAAATGTGATATATATCTTTATACTTACAGTGCCGTTTTATGTGTTGATAACGAAAAAATGGCTATAAATTAAAAGCCATAATGTCCAATACTAAATTTAATTTTATTTTAATTAAATCATTCAATCATCACATCATAGTATTGAACTCAGGATAAGCTCTTCAATGAAACATAATGCTCCTTCAGAAAAACTAAATGCAGTTACCTATAAATATAACACAATGCAATAATAATAATAATAAAAAGATCATAGAACTAGGTTATTTCATTTATAGATATATACATTTTCCCTTTTTCTGCACATGGTCTTCAACCCAAACAGTCCATCGGGGCTTTGGCATATTTCAATCAGTCCTTCACTGCACTTTCTGCTGTATGTATTGTTTAATTGTAACTTTAAATGGAAGACTCAAACAATGGGTATTATAAGTAACACCAAGGACTGCAGGCTGAAAATTTTAGGGATGTATATATAAGTTAATGTTTACTTGCAATTAGATTGGATTCCTAGATTTTTAAGTATTACAAACTAATGAAAGTATTTAATACTCACTGTATATTGTTCCCATAGTTTCCGTATTATCTCTGGTTCCCGTTTTGTGAAAACTAAGTATTCCTTCCCTTCCAGTTATACTTCACTGCAACGACGTCATGTAACAGTAATTAAAATCTCTGACACAAGAATCTAGATTAGAACCATCAGCATTCGCTTACCTATATATTTGAAAATAAAGTAAGAAGGTGGTGTATACTAAGAAACCAGGTTATTCAAAAACAAATTTTATATAGTTAAATTTTCTGACATTAGTTTCATTATTAGTAAGGTAAAGTCAGGTAAGGGTGTAGTAAAAATTGCATAGCGCGAAGAAAATGTAACACTGTTCACATAATAAGACATTTTGATAAATTTTACACATAGAAGTACGTAATATATGCTCAGTTGAAAGCTTTCAATAGATACACCTTTTATAATTATCAACGGTTTACTAGAAAAAAAAGAAATTTTAAACACTGTCAATACTACACACTTATCCAGCAAAATGGGGCAAGTGTGTAATCGTTCCGCATTTTATATATTAATAGCATTATCCTTTAGTTCGGCCAAGAGTGTAATACTAAACTCATGCCTGTTTAATAAGGTATGATATATTCACAAGATATTCAAGTTATTACACGTTAGGAGATGCGAACTTTTATTTGTAAAACTAGTATGAAGTTTAGTACATTAGTATTATAACAAGAGGACGTCCATATTTCAATTTTAAAAATAAATATAAACGAACTACACACTTGCCCCGGTTACACACTTACCTGACTTTACCTTATTCCCTATTTTGCCAATTGTGTATATGCATATATATAATTAGGTATACGTGCAATGTGCATCGTATATGCAAATAGACTTAATTGATGGGGTACTTACCTACTCACCGTTTAGTTAAATACACTGATTGCTACGTATCACATATTAATATAAAATTTTGTTGTAAAGATAAAGAAAAGTTCTAACATTCAACTAGTGTAGTAAACATGTGACTGCAAGTGGACCGTGCACGTTGCAGATGCGCAACAGGGGTGGAAGAGTTTATATGAAATGGGGGAGGAATGATACATTCACCAGTAGTGCAGTTTTAATACAATAATTCTGTTACCTATTGTTAAATACATTTTGCATCACATTTATGCAAAAGCACATCTTATGTTAAAACAAACAAATTTAGCACCATTTTTTTTGAATTAATCACAAATCGAATTACATATAGAATTGCAGTTAATAGTTTTTCATATTTCAACGTTGCTTTTTAACGTAGAGTAGACGGTGAAACTACGTTTTATCTTAGTTATATCTAAACTATGCGTTACAGTTCAGCTAATTTTTCATTTTTCAACGTTGTCTCTTCACGTAGAGTAAACGGTGTAACTAAAACTTTCTATTTTAGTTATGTTTAAACTATGCATTACATTCCAGTTAATATTTTTCATATTTCAACGGTTTCTTAACGTAGAGTAGACGGTGAAAGAACAACGTTTTGTTTTAGTCATATTTAAACTAGGTATGCGTTACATTTCAGCTACTAATTTTTCATTTTTCAGCGTTGTCTTTTCACGTAGAGTAAACGGTGTAACTAAAACGTTTTATTTTAGTTATATTTAAACTATGCGTTACATTTCAGTTAATAATTTCTCATATTGCAACGTTGTTTTATAATCTAAAATAAAGGATGCAACTACAACGTGTTATTTTAGTTAAATTTAAACTATCCGTTACATTTCTTAGTTAATATAACGTTTCTTCAATGTGTAGTTAAAAGTTGGTTATATAATAAACGTGTTAATTATAACCACTAACGTTGTTTCAACCAATACAACGTTAAATTCACGTAAATGTAACCAACTTGTTCTCACTGGGATCGTTTCAGCTTCAATTGAAAGGCAAGCCTTAAAAACCGGATCCAACTACGAGGAAAGTTTTCTAAATTGAGGTATAAACAGAAGCATATTTCTTATATATTCCCTCAAACAGTGATAAATCTATCAGAGTTCTGGATTAGTTTCTGTAAACCTTAGCAAAAAAAAATATTATCTGATTTGTCCTCAAAATGTTTATTTGCCGCAGCTTCCAATGATATTTTGTCCTTAAAACGCCTCTCTTGAATACTCTTTTGCTTGCTAAACTTTTCGATTAATTTAGCATCACCTTTCTACTTATTTTAAGTTCTTATTACATGATTCCATAGAATTCTCATGTTACTTGCGCACAATTTAGATTCAAAGTGAAGCAGTGTATACAGAGTTCACCATTGATAACTCTATCGTTATTAAAGCTGTGAAATATTATTAAGTTAGCAACCCGTTTATGTTGATTAAAACACTTCACTTCGAATACAGTCTAAAGGATACTCTAAATACGTACTAAACTCGTATAAAACTTATCTACTCCATTACTTAATAATGATAAAACTGCAGCAATTGTTAAACAGGTCATTCCCACTGGTCATGGATAAGCGTACAAAAAGCAACCAAAATAAAACCTATGCAAGTTTGAGTTGAGGTAAGGTCAACAAACGACAAAATTTATTAAAATCGAAGTCTGTACAATGTATGTATATCAGTTAATATTAAGAATTAATTGCGGTTACCAACTAATTACATGCTAAAAAACATAAACACTGTTTCAGGCAAAAGGAGGTCTATTATCACCGCATAAGCGGCACAAACAAGATAGGTGTTATCGTCAAACAGCTATAAAAATAGCCCATACCGATGCGCCAATGTAATATTTCTGTATCAATAAGTTAAATATTCATGATACTTGTTATATATTTGCATACGTATATGCAAATGGCTCTGAATACGTGACAATAAGATTGGGACAGTGGAAAATAACAGAAAAATATGTTGTATTGTGTTTAAGTTCCCAGTAAGTGTATGTATTTTTCAGTTCTGTTTTTGTTCTGAGTAATAAATAAAAAAAAAACATGCTCCCACATTTATTTTCATCATATATAATAGCACTATCTTCCCTTAAATATGTACTACAATGGATGTCTACACAACGTGGATTTAAGCAGAGAAAATGGGGACAATATAAGTGTTATAATCCAAAGAAAGCTCTATATGTTCCAAAAGTGAAATGCGGATGTTTAATGTTAAAATTACGAACATCCTCACAATATGCAATTCTATTGGTCGATTATGGAAGTCTGGAGAAAACCACAATTATATAGTAAAAAAAAACTGAAGATGCAAACTAGAATCAATCTTCCTTGTCCAACCGCCCAATGGTCTATTACTTACGCTCCATCCTATTATATTTACGAATATCACACATAAGTCTAAGGAACGAATTCTGGACTTTTTCTATATGACGCTTGTAGTCAAAATCTATGTGTGGAGCAACTACAGGGGAACAACAATTAGAGGAAAAAGAAGAAGAATTCAACATAACCATTAAGAAGGACTTTGTGTATGCTTTAGCTCCTTACGTTGTTAGTTATGATTTGACTGATCTTTCGAACGCTTGTCTATTGTCTACTAAGCAGCTATTAAAATCTTTTGCTGTTGGCAGAACTATTTGAAATGAAATTTACCATTGGGCGGCTGGTCACTGAAGATCTTCGTTCTTCATAGCTTTTGGTATAAGCAATTCCTTTTTACAGTTTGACTCAGCCCACTTTATTAATGGTGGATTGAGCAAACTCCAAACGGCAGATAGGTGCAATTGATTGATTGAGTAGCCCATAATTTAGGTTAGAATTAGGTTGGCCATATGAAACAATTTCATCGTGAACTATCCATACATATTCTGATCTTTTTTTTTTCCTAAAAGATACTATTTAATTTTGCCTCGTTGTAGTAGTTATTTAGTAAAGTCAGATATCTGTTTCTTTAAGAACTGTTTTGTCAGCTATTCTCCAGGTGATGTCCACTTTCTTTAACTTATTGCATATCCATTCGTTGATGGACTTAACTCGCTTAATTCCAACGAAAAGCCTTGATGATCTTCATCTGGCCTGATCGTCTGCCACCTCATTCAGCTTTAGGTGGCTACCTCGTTTAAGGCCCTTACTTAATCCCAAACCAACTTGATGTATTGCCAGAAAAAATAGCAACGCATTTACCCAAATCTCACCATCTTTCTACTTTTCTGACGCAGTCATGAATTGTGACAGGCTAAATCTGTAACACCAATGCGTCTTTGCTGAAGCTAACTCAGATACTCGTTTCTGATCATTATAAAGTTGTCATATGTTAATACACTTTTAATCAACACATTCTTAACATAAATCACATATATATATATATTGCATAAATTTGAATGTAATTGCTAATAAGGTGCCACTATTTGTATATTTTTCCTTGAGAGATACACAAACCTTAATTTCTAGACTTCCGCGCTGATAGCGTCATTAGAGTATTACATAATCTAATAATCCGTTCCAGAAACGACAAATCCATTCTATTATAATACTTCCTGAATGCAGGCGTAATTTTAGATGTGTAGATTATCGGTTTCCTTTCTAAAGCAAGAAAAAATGGTAAGTTGATATCATATCAATTAGTAAATGACCACTGCAAACTACAAACGGATCCGATGTATTTTGTATATATATGCTTATACGATACCTTCACTTTGCAACATGTGGAATTTGTGTTGCAATAGGTCAAATCGAAATGAAAATACCCAAACATTATATTATCATAAGTTAGTACAATGCAGATTGCTGCACATTGAAAAGGATGACAAACAAATAACTAAATGTAATATTGCATCAAATACGAAATTTTTTAGATACCTTAAGTTCGAAAGGCTTTATTTAATATAAGGCTATCAAAACCTGTCTTTTTCAGGAGTCGGGGATTTTGAGTAGTTGCTCCTAGGAACGACTTGTACATATGAGAATTCAAAACTTTGAAAACTTAGTTATTTGCAAATATATTTGCCAAGTTGTCGAATTTAATTCTACAAATATTTTTAGACTATAGAACGCTTAAATTAATCCAGGTAGATGAAACCGATTGAAAATATAATACAATATAACAAACATTCATGTTATTGTTCGTTGCATCTAATTTTATTATTCAAACCTTTGGTGGTTTTAATATGCGTAAAGAAAAACACCGCTATTTAAAAGTTAAAAAAAAAGTTAAAAGACAAGTAAGGTGTCTTTGGAACGAGGCGATTGGCTGATTCCACTGATATGAACCCTTTCATACAAAGTAAACTTGCCCGCTTCGGCGGCTTCAATAGGTCTTTAATGACAATCAAGTAGTTGAGAGTAAGGCTTGTTTCAGATGAGGCGGTTTAGTTGATTCAACTAAGTTGCCTGGTTTACTCTCAACTAGCTGATTGAGCCATTGAAGACTTATTAAAGCCGCTGAAGCGGACAAGTTGACTCCGTGTAAAACGATTCATACCAGTATGCTCCTTGACAACCGTCCGTTCAACTAGTGGAGTTAACTAATTGCCTCGTCTGAAAGAGGCCTAAACCAGGCAACTTAGTTGAACCAACTAAACCGCCTCATCTGAAACAGGCCTAATAGAAGATAGGTGTGTCAAAAATGTAAATTTATACTCCATACTTAATTCCCAAATTTCGTTTCTCTATCGTAAATATTTTAGAAATTATAGGGCCAAACGCTACCTTCCAGAATCACCCGGTATAAGTTTTAGAGAGCAAGCGATATTTAAAAAATAAGATGAAATTCATATTTGCAGCATTACAAAATACCAGAAATGTGAATTAATTGTGTGTATGCTCTCAGTCAATTTTGAGGAAATTTCCTTGACATTATTTGAGTCAGTAGAAATATATTTTATGCGCCGATCAAATAAAGACAGCTGAAATAAACTTAATCCATGATTCGGAAATGATTCTTCTGTATAATCATATTTGAAACACTTTTAATTCTATTATTATCGTTGTGATTAAGTTTCGTATTGTGCAAGTTGAATGATTCCTTCGTCGGAGACAGCGCCAACAGTATCACACACACCAGTAATTAGAAATCTAAAGGTGTCTGCTTAAAAAAAAAGTAGGAACAGTAGAAAGGAGGGGACTACCGTGCATGAACGCCCTCACCAACGTCCTTGTCAAGGCTATCAACTGTTCGTTTACGCTCACCAATCGAGAACACACCGACCGATATAAGAAAAAGGTACTCACTCATACAGACGCACATAAATATAATCGGCGAAACAAAATAAAACGAAAGAATGGTGTAACCGTATTCGCTTAGTAACATGCACAGATATAAATTACAGTTATTACACTGTGTGTGATTTATGTTACAATCCGATTACGGCAGAGAGTGCAACGTAACTGGAACAAATAGATTTAGAAGAACCGCGATATTTATCGCTTCGATAGATATGTCATTGTGGATGTAATATTTCCGCTAACGGGTATCTGAACGTCAATCTTCTCCAAAATTTATATTATTATAGCTTTGCGTCACCATTGTGACAGAAAATAATTAACTCACTGGAGTTAAAGTAAAATTATATACCCTGATTCTAGGAAAAACTATTATTACTTTCAAATATTCATACAATTTCTAAATTGTTCGTGTTCTACAAATAAAAAAGATTTCTGGAACGTGAAGAATGTTTCCACGATATGGCACCGTTTAAAAAGCTTGTTTCATTCAAAGATACATTGTGTATTTAAAAAATGGCAAAATTTCTAGAAATGGAAAGTTATAAAAGTAATGTAATTATCTCTAAACGCAAAAATTCCAACAAACTATTATTTTTTATAATTACTATTAAATATATATGAGAATATCAAAAGTGCCCCCGAAAGATTGTTGTGATCTTTAACTGCGACAAAGTAGACGATGTTTCCACGTTGTGCACTCTCAAAAGAAGTAAATGCCATTTTTTGATACATTAAGGTTTTGAATTACAGTGATCACACATGCCTTACTGTTAAGGCAAGCCTGTCCTGAGAAAGGAAATATGTATCAATCGCAATTTAAAGCTTTGCAGTGAAAGACAGGAGTTCTGGTGTTTCTTCACATATCATTTTAATTGAAATGTTGGAATTTTGGCATACTTCATCTTTGATATTACTTTGTAATACTCGCAGTACCACTGAATGTTAAGACCATCGATTTAAAATAATTATTTATATAAAATCTACATACCTAAAATAATTAAGGTTACCTCCAATCTTTTTTGCAGATACGATATTGAAAATTATGAAAGTCCTGACGATCTTAGCAGGTTTTATGTTATTTATGGTTCTCTTACTAACAAGAAAGATGATTAATACAATGCGAGTTGGAAGTATATTATTAATTGTAGAAAACAATACACATTATGAATTATTTCTTACTAAAAATAACAAATAACAGACGTAAAAGACGAAACTCAGTTTACATGCACTACCGGTGTTTTGATTCTGCCACATATGAAATAAATACCAACTGTATAGCGGAACGATTTTAAGAGCACAGCGCGCATTTCAGCGTTGCAGATAGTTTACTGGTTAAGGACAGTTAGCTTACGCGACTGGCAAGACTTCACGTCCCTATTAAAATTCTTACTTCCACTCGAGCAGCTTGGTGTTCTCTATAAAGCCCAGTATCTTGCCCAGTAGAAACTTGAGAACCCTCGAGGATTCTAATAGATCCTTCCCGAAATGTTTTTACCTGAGAACTTTCAATTTCTCACATGTGCAGATGACATGTAAACTCGTTTCCTCCTGTAGTTCGCATTTTCTGCACTACGGTTCGCTTACTCGACCTGTGATGTATAGATGCTTTTTCAAAAGACAGTGTTCAGTTACCAGCCCAGTAATGATTTTAGCTTCTTTCTTGCTGCGCCTGAGTAGGTTATCAGAGAATCTAGCATCCTCATCCCCTATTAGGGTTTTAGTATGGAGTTGACCTTCAGTCGACCACCACTTCTTTGTACTTTCTTTATCTAACCAGGTCCAGATCTCCCTTTTACCAGAATTCTTGAAAATTCCACATACGGACTCTGGACCTATGAAGTGTGTTTTAGAGCCCTGCCTGGCTATTTCGTCGGCTATTATATTGCCCTATTTATTATATATCCTCATGTCCTGGTACCCAAATCGGAGACACCGTGTAGTCTCGTGCCAGTGTATTGAGGGATTGTTTACAGTCTCTAACTAGTTTTGACCTAGTTACAGTATTCGAGACTGCCTTGATAGCAGCCTGGTTGCCAGTCATTACACTTATTTTCCTCCTCATGCAACCCCTATTTATGCGTGGATTACAAGGGCGAATACCTCTGCCTGGAAAATCGTCGCATGCTTCCACAGGCTTATGGATATCCTTTAATTAGGGTTCGGTTCACAAATACCGGCTCCTGTGTCCTAGTTAGATTTGGATGCGACCGTGAACCAGTCATCAAAAGCAATGATATCACTATGTGCCTGGTCTCTGTTCAGTATGGAGATTCTCACCTTTTCAGTGAAGATAATCTGGGGTACCATACGGTCCATGGGTATTTGTAGCAATGATCTGTCCAGTATCGTACCCGTAGTATCAGTGTGAACTCCAATCCTAGTATTGCGATGCTACAAGTTGATGGTTTTCAGTCCAAGGATCGCATACATAGCCTCCGCTTTCACATAAAGCTCCAGCGGTGGGAGACCCACAATGGTCTCAAAAAAAGCGGTCCCTGTGGTGTTATTGCACAAAGTGATTCCCAACAATGCCTGTCACTGAACAGCGGTTAGCAGTTTCACTGCGGAGGCCACTTTTGTCCTCCACCAGACTACTGCCCCATATGTTATCACTGGTCTTATCACGGCAGTATATAAACAACCAACTTGTGGATTAACTGAGAGTTTTTGTGAAAGGCACAATTCCTCCACCATTCTCAGTGCATTTCGCGTGATGTCTGCCACCACACCCGAGAACTTTCTTTGTTTGTTATTACTTATTGTCTGCAAAGCTGCCTTTAGGAGTTTGCAATAAATTGTAAGGTTTAGGTTTTCATAAATAAAGTGGATGGTGAAAAAAGGAACTAGCGGAAGGCATCATAGATTGGAAACTCGAAACAGACGTTTGCTATAATAGGAACGTATGGTAGCGAGAAAAACGTTTCCAAAGAAAATAAAAATGAGTTCTGAAAAGATGTAGAAAAAGTGCAAAAAAATCGCCAGATTTTATAAATTCATTAAAATCATATCTAAGGACTTAATGGATAGGGTGGTGATGACCCAAGTCCGACCTAATGAAAGTGAACCACAGCCTTCCACAAGGCTCAATTCTTGTTCCACTGTTATTTAAGAATTATGGTAACGATTTAGCATCAAACATTTACAGCCAACATATATGTCTCTACGCAGACGATACGTTTCTCTTGGTGCGTGCATCTGCTCTAGGTAAACCTTTCTAGCATTCGCTTTTCGTTCTTTCTTAGAATCAATATAGGTAAGTATGTCTTTAAAGATTTTTTGATTTCGCAAACGGTAATTTAATCTTTAATTTTGTACCTCAATTGGGGTCTTGAAAATTAGGAAATTTACGGAACGCACAATATCCGTAGTAATAAACAAAGTGTTTCGTATATTATTTGAAAATAGAAAAAAAAAACAACATAAAATCTCGCTTTAATGCTTAACCTCAAGAAAATAATTTAACCATTTTAGTGGTTTAATTCTAAAAATTTCTGGTGTTTTGCCTTTACAGTTGAAATTTAAGCCAAGATGGATGCAGAAGCACATGCGCCAGATATGGAACACGTAATTCATTCAAGTTTATATTTATTCGAATATGAACTATTTCACTGAGGTAAGGTTTCAGATATGATTTGCTATTGCTTTGCTTGATTTGAGTGAATATTTTGATAGAAATACATTTCTTTGACTTAAGAAAACAATGGAAAATTGTTGTGTGGATATTCTACTTAACCCTCCGTGGATAGTTTTTCGATAGTAATATATAACAACTATTTTCTGATCTTGTTGCAAGTTTTATCAACATTTCTTTGTATTTTTTTTTAAATGTTACAAAAAATGTAATTTTTAAACAATTATGCAAGAAACTGTGCCCCTTCTAGTTGTGACTTGACACATATCTTGCTGCCTTTTTCTTAGTATAGGCTAGGAGATAATTACGCTAGACTAACAAAGGTATTATTTTTTAATTCCGGCACTAAAGTATTTACATGTGTGTTATTGCATATTAAGATAAGTATAGACATTACTTACGTACACATCTAAATTCTACAGCGGGAGAAAGTTATCATTATTGCTTAGGCATTATTATATTAAAACGTCCTAATGTAA
Organism: Protaetia brevitarsis; assembly: GCA_004143645.1. Classification (NCBI taxonomy): domain Eukaryota; kingdom Metazoa; phylum Arthropoda; class Insecta; order Coleoptera; family Scarabaeidae; genus Protaetia; species Protaetia brevitarsis. Next base: position 2,768,573 of record RXPK01000202.1, on the reverse strand, counting down.
TAAGCGCTAGGTAAAATTATGGGGTTTACCAGGTATGCACTTAAAATAACATTGCCTGCCAGAAATAAACGTGATAGTAGTATACCTTATTTGTTGAAAAAGAAAACAATTAAGATTTATTATTATCATTAGGATCCAACTGTGAATAGGAGTTTCCATTACCATCTTAGTGTTTTTGTGGATTTTTTTTTTTAGTTTGGTTCACGGGATAATAACCACTTCAGTAAGGTTACGTATACGTCTTAAATTCCTTACAATTATTCATGGCGTTTAGCAGAGTTTGTGCACTGTAATTTAGTTTCATAATTATGGGGACTTATATAAGCACAGTGATTTGATGCAATTCGTTTGTTGCTTCATGAAAATTTTAATGAAAATGTCGATAGTTGTTGCAAAATATAAGCACTATCTCATAAATGCAATTCATACTGCTAGATTAGGAACATGATGATTAAAACCAAATGATGTACTGGGCATAGATCACGGTGGTTAGATCCATGGTCACTTACGTATCTCTAGTATGGTGGGTAAAAATGCAGCAGCGAAGTACCATAACTGAGGCACGCGTGTTTAGAAATAACAGGGACAATCGGCACTACTAATACAGTAGCAGTGAAATGCTTCTTAGACCTTTGGTGGCATTGGGAACACAAGAATGGGGCATCTCAGCTTGCAAGAAATATCAAATGGCAGATATTCAGGAATGGGGCACAATGACATAGTGTATCATGCGCAAGATGCTTTTTAGGCAATACTACAGGATTTCTACATATCTATTCAAAAAGCGAGAACGGTAGGGCAGAGATACTGGTGTAATAGAACGACAAAGACAGCTTACCACGTCCTATGTGAATGAGAGGCTGTGAGTGTAAAAACACATGCAATTTTTGACAGGCCAGAAATGGACCCAGAGAATTACCTTGACCTAAAGATATTTTAGCTCGATGTGGTCATCGATATCAACACTCTTCTATTTCCCTCTTAATGCACATTTAGCATTAGCTTGCTTGAATCTCGAGGTGCTCTATATGTTCCCGGTTGGTTATAACCCGGGTGCTGCCCCCACCCAAATATACTTCTTCTTCTTACTCTGAATTAGAATTGCATCGCCTAGTTGTGGGACAATCGCATCAAATTTACGCACTCCCTTGTAAAGATCCTAATGATCACTCCAGAGGGTAGGGCCTGGAGTAGATCCCTGGGGAATACCATATATTATTTCCATTACTGTTTGTTCCCCGATCTCCAGATTCCTATGTTCTAAATAACTGGGAATTATGTTGTATTGATACGACGCTATAACCTCATACTTAAAAACGTTTCGAACATTTAGTTCATTGCACTTTTAGTTTTTCACCGCCTTTTGTATACGGAAGGAGTACGATATTGTATAATAAGGACACTAATATTTCCCGCGACATAGTAATTATCTTAAGTGCAATGAACATAAAAACAAGCAACACTTTGAAGCAAAAAACTTCAATTATTGTTATGTTAACCACGATTTGTTGTCTAATCTTCCTGGAAGTAAATTTATTTTTATCATTAGACGTATGTACCTATACTTGAAGGTCAAGTGCGATATATTTAATATTGCAAATAGATTTTATGTTTGCTACTTAATTGTGGAGTGATATACAAGGATATGAATTCATATTTATTTATAGAATTTATAGTTTCATCTAATTTAAAAGATATTGTTATGTTTCAAAGTGCAATGTCAATACAGGTGGAGCAGGTTTATCATGTTCATTCATTTAGGTGATAGACGGCTTCTATACTAGCTTTATATGTTTTATACGTCTATAAACTTTATTTATTTTAGTCATTTGAGTTCGTAGGAGAAATTTGATTATTCATGTTCGTTTGTAGTTCCACGATTTGGTTGTAAGGGCATACATTAGTTGGTGGTAGGAGAAACTTTCAATTTCTTTACTCTACGCTTTTATATTTATAAGCTTGTTTATAAACACATATATAACTTAGCGTTATAAGCTTAGGGTACGAGTTTTAAAAAAAAAATAACTTAAAATTAATTTTCGGTAATAAATTTGAATAGTAGATTTGGCTTCCTTTAATAAATATAGCGTTTTCGACAGAAAAAATAATCAAAATTACTTCTTAATTAATATTTTTGAGAGAAATGGTAAAACAGGTCAATTAATTTTTTTAAAAAGGCTATCTTCTGACAATCCAATTTTGTGTTTACAATAACCTTGTCAAGTTTCTGTTAACATTTTGATTTTGTTTCAAATATTAATGCATCATATCTGAGCACACTCTGTTGTTCTGCAAATGGTAGGTATTGATTGCTTCAAAAAGTATATGAAAAAAACCTCAATATATTATTACAAAACATTAAAAATTGATGACAGATTCTTAAAAAGGTTTTAGTATGTATCATTTAGAAAACTTTGAATAAAATGCTGGAAGAGTCCTTAGTCTCCCAAAATAAACCTAATGTCTTAGGAATAATTCTGTGCAGATATTAATTTTATCTCCTTTTAATATTTTTGGTCAACCTCTGTGCAACATTGGTACTCAAATCAAAATGTCATGGTAATTGAACGAGAAACTACGTCTTACTACATTGGGTGATACTTTCTGAGCTACATTTTTACTACATTTGAAGCTGGTTGCTCAATCCTATCCTGGATTGTTGGTTGGGAAGGGTGGCTAGCTACGCGCACTTGGGCCACTCTAATCGGGCCCATTGTGCTACCTTATCTAGGCGGGGTCACTCACTCGCAGCCCACTCGAGCCAACCCAAGCGAAGAACGAACTCGAGCAGTGTAGCATGTGAGGTGTCGCCAAAGCTGGCCATAGTGGGCCAGAACTCTCCCAGGATGCAACCTCTAAGTTGAGCAAGCGCCGGACAGTCCCATAAGATGTGCTCCGGTGTCTCATCCTCTAGGTAACATGCACGGCAGAGTGGGCTGCTAGTCAGTCCTATGCAGTGCATGTGTTTGCAGTGACCAGTCAATAGCGCAATAACTTGACGTAGTTTACTGCGAGAGAGCTGCAAACAGTATCTTGCTGTCCTGGACGACAGCCTGAGGATGGCTTTGCGTACCTGACAGCAGGTGGTTATGGTTGCCCATCTATCCTCGTGTAGAGTACTGGTCCATTGATTTATTAGGGTATTGAGTATAGCTGAAGAAATGGGAAGAACAGGCTCCGGTCACTGGAGACGCCGAACCCCGTCTCGCTAACCTATAGGCAGCCTCGTTTCCCAGATTACCTTTATGACCTTAAGCCCATCTGAGTACTCAAGTCATTATCAATAGCGATCGCTTCCAAGGCATTGTGACACTGAAGAACTAGGCGTGAAGCGATCTTATAACTGCTGAGGGCTTTAAGAGCAGCTTGGCTATCGCTGTAAAGGACAATACGTCGTCCCTTAATGCCTCTTGTTAAAATTTCTTCGGCACCATGCAGGATCGCCAAAACCTCAGCTTGGAAACCTGTAGTGAACCTACCTACTGCCAATTCTAAGTTGAGCTTAAGGTCTAGAGAGAAAACTTCCGCACTTGCCCCTGTTTTAGTCTTTGATCCGTCTGTATAGACGGTAATCGAAGGCAATGATTCGACGCAGAGGGCCGGCACCAGTAGCATGATGTTACTTATCCCAGAAAACAGTCGGTGGTATAAAAATGATGTTCTAGACCATTTTAGGGAAATTTTCTGTTGCTTCCACTTGCGTGTATCTTGAAATCAATAGAAGTCCTTTGACCTACCTCATTTAATTTTTCCAGGCACTCCCAAACTATCTTAAAGCTGATTATGTAGGATGATCAATGCCCTGATTAATGCTTGACTATCAGGCATTAAGGCAATCCTTGTTTTAGTTCCTTTTAATATTAAATTGAACGTATCGTTTAATAGCATGTATTTACATCTGCAAGATACTTGATCATTTGACAAGCTCTCGAAATATTTAATTTTAGGTTCGTGTATTCCATTTTGACCTCACTTGCACTTGCAATCGAGCTATGTAACAAATCCTTTAAAAAACCTGACTTTTCTTTTTGTCACATCGTCCAGAAGATGGCTCAGATTTTACTTTTGGGAGACTTAATCTTAGGCCCATCTAACATGCACGACGGAGTGAACTTTTGGAACTGAGTCGATATTACTAGGGCTTTTATAAAATCAGAAATACGGTTAATATAGATACCCTTAAAACAGTGTACTTCGGACATATTCAATCCAGGCTATCTTATAGCCTGATTTTCTGGGGTTCATCAACATATGTTCAGCGGGTTTTTGTATTGCAAAAAAAGATAATTAGGTGTATGATGCATAAAACAGTAAGACGCCGTGCAAACCACTGTTCCAAGAACTTAACATTCTAGCCTACCGTGTCTTTATATTTACAACTTGATATCCTTTTATCTGTCCAACAAGCATCTGTTTAGCCGTAATCGTGACATTTCATCTGGTATGGCTACCAGACATGCCGATTCTTACAATACCCTCTCACAGCCTTTCCAGTTATGGAACGAGGAGCGTTTTATAAAATAATTTCGGCGTTAAATCGCCTTCCACATTACATTAAAAAATTACTAATGAAAAGAAAACAAAAATAGAGCTACGCAAATATTTAATCGACAATACATTTTATACATTTCAAGAGTACTTGATAAGAATATTAGGTATGTAAATTATTAATAATGTTTGTAACGTAATGTGCCTCTTTATATGAGATGTTTTATTGTATTTTGACACTGGCCTGTTCTTATACATTTTAGATGGCAAATATATATTATTATTATTATTATTATTATTATTATTATTATTATTATTATTATTATTAACTACTAATCATTCATTTCGAGTGCACGTGTTTACTAAGCTTGCCGTGGCCAGTCTATAGCCACACAACCTGGCGTAGGTTGCTCCGAAAAAGTTATATCTGGCTATCCTGCGCGACAGTCTAACGATAACCTTACGTGCTTAATAGGTTATGGATTCCCAGTAATGATTATATGTACGTACATATATCAAAATCCACAGTATTACCAAAAAACTGATATATGTTTTTTTCCTTCAAGATCTTGTTGGTACATGAATTGAGGGAATCTGAATTCAGTCGAAGGTTGTTAAATAATCCGATTTTTATTATTTTATTCTATTTGACGAAGCCACCTTGTATTTTACATGGGACCGACAATATACAAAACTGTGCATATATACTAGACATCTTAAAATCCAACTTCGTGACAATTTTTTTTTTATAAATAAAGTTTTTCAAATTTTGACATCTTAATTTCTTATGCGAGGTAAAATTGTTAAGCATCATTTTAAGCAAAAATGCCGTTATTATATTACCCTTAGAACATCTACATTTTTAGATGTCAGAACGGGATACAGAACTAAGTCCACCAATTTCTCCTTCGAAGTACTGTATAAAACACACTTGTAGTTATTTCCAAATACGTTACCTACATTTTATCCATCGTTACACTATATTAATTAAGCCAATGTCGATTTGATTTGGAAATTGTTGTGGGAAAATTATCTAGTAATATTTTAGTAATGTGTACAATGAATTGATATCGAGATTACGTAATTATGTCATTTGGTTTATTCTCCTCTAAAATGTATAATGAAATATTAATGAGCTGATATAGCAAGACTTTCGATATTCAATTTATTAATTTAAATGAAAGTTCTAATAATTTAGTACAATTGGATATAAAATTACTCAAAATCCACAATTTAAAAATACTGATCCATTCTTTGTTCGATTTCCAATTTCACATCAAATATTCACATCGTATTTAGATCTTATATGAATAAAGCAATAGCAGTGATTTATAGCGGAAACTTCGCAGCATTACAGTTCTTTTGAATTCAAGAAAAACAACATATATAAATCAACAGGCCGATGTGATCCGATTTTAAATAGACAAATTTTGACAAATATTTTATACATTTGCATAATTCTTGGAGTAAATTGTATATTTATTCAAATACCGGTGCAATTCTTTTTATATCTATTCATTTAGAACGCCACTTAAACATAACAACATAATTATATGCAAAATTATACTACTTCGTGTCAGTTTTAACTCCAGCTCCGCTTGTGTAACGTATTCTAGACGATTTGAGCATAGTTTATACTTGATAGCCTTGGCCACACCTTTCCTAATTTTTCTACTGAGACATTATTTCTTCATTTTTCTGTAATTAATTGTAATATCGTTTCGACGACTTTTTATTGTTTACTGTACTTTCCAAAGGAATGTATTGTACATGTCAGCATTCCTGGTGAGTAGAACTAGCTGGAAATTATATGGAATCGATTGGCCGCCATTATTAATGATGACTGTGTTAGTAGAGCTAGGACATAAGAATGTACAATTAAGTAGACATCACCAGAGAGAAAAACGAATAAAATGCTGGTAGTTCCAGGTTCGGGAGCACTTTTCCATTGCTTCGGACACTATGCAATCTCAGTTTTGTTTCACATAAGGACTTATGGTAAGCAGCTGGCTGTACCGGTAATCCTTTCTAAAATAATTATTTACATTAATGCGCAATCTGTGGTATTTACAGTACAAGAACTCGATTTCAGACACGAGCTGAAGGACTCCAAACCAAAATCAACGTCTCGACGGAATTGCTGGGATAATACAACTCGTTTATTTACTTGAAGAAGACAGAAATCATGAGTATAACAAGGCAACAAGAAGATATTGAAAAATAACAACATAAAATACTACTAGAACCGGTAATAGAAAATGGATACATATATAAAAAAGTTAATAACAGGACCCAGTATAAATACAAAGTATATTGGGTTTTATATAAACCGCTTTTTTTAATAAAAAGAAACCAGTAGAAGAAGAAAAATAAGATTTTATGAAACTGCCTTTTCTCTCTGGGTAGTTAAAGCATTTCCTCGGCTTTATCTACCCAGAAAAAAAGGCAATTTCGTCGTTTTGTTGTTGTTTGTCAAATCGCTAGAGCGAAACTCGAATTTGCTTAACGTATTCGTCTAATACAGGTTTAAACCAATATCCATACACTGGCCGGAATCAAGAATCATAATAGAGAAAATGCGAATTAGAATAGAAATCCACGAGATGAAAATACAAACGAAATCGAAGGTGTAATAAATAGTAATAGAGATGCAACAGCTAAGATGGTACGGGTAGAGATTGAAGAAGAAACTACAGGTGAACATTGTTTGGGAAATGGTACCAAATGAGAGGAATGTTAAGAGAAGGCAAAAGTAGATATGGCCTGCAGGAATGGCCAGAGTATTAGAAACCAGAGCACTGTACTGAAACCAGACAAAACAACTTGCAAGGAACAGAAAGGGATGGAGAAAGATCATTACCTCCACACCGACGATGGAAGAGATTATCGGGGGTGCAAATACCTTTAGGCAGAGAATTTTAAACTAAAGAAAGAGTAAATAACGTGCCAGCAAAACATTTTTTCTTACAAAATTCCAAACAGCAAATAATCTTTTGATTGGAAACACACACAGCAGCTGTCTGCAAAAATTCCAACAGATTTGTTAACCTCCAAAGCCAGAACTTCATCAAATGTCTCAAGTAAGGGCGCTTATCCCAAGAAAAGGCGATTGACTGCATTGTTACATGTGAGTGAATAGATTCGTCGAAAATTAAGACGAATTTTAACAGTAATAAGATGAAAATATCTGGTCTGCTCAACAAGTTTCAGTAAAGGATTATATGTTGTGAAAGCAATTGCGAATGTTCTTTACTTCGAATGAGTAACAAATTTTTTTATTGTAGTTACTGTGTGATTTGCGAAATCCTAGAGCAATAATTTTAGTGCAAGGTCCATAATACTAATTCGAGGAAATGTAATTTTGATTGATTAGTAACAGGAAGGTGATCTAGTGTAATTAATTTCTTCTAAAAGAACTTCCGTACATATTTGATCCGAAATTCGTCATACCAGTCACTTGTGAGACACACTAATCCTTGATAATATCAATATCTGTCTTATCCTGCCATGAAGAACTTTTACCATAGCAGGTTTCCTTAGAATTGTAACATTTATGGTTTTAATGATTGGCTTTCTTTCGTAATTGAAATTGTCCGAATTCTTAAGGTGCACTTGTTAGTTAAAGAAACAAAAATTAATAATGTTATGCAAAACAAAAACGAGGTTTTTATGTACTCAATCAAACCAGTTTTGTGGCACCACAAATCTAGTACGAATTATAATTGCAAATTACGTTATGCTGCAGTAATTATATATAAACGTAAATAGCAAAGTGCAATATAATAAATTGTGTTGATGTGGCAAGAATGAAATAATTACAATTCCGCAATGGCAATACAAATATCTGTATTTCGCGCTGGTTTATGGATTGTATGTTCAAATATTTTGCAGTATTTGAATTTAGGTCGTTATTTTGAAATACTACAGACCAAAGTTTTAAAGAAAAGATTACTCCTATGTTATTTATAACACATTTTATACTATTTTCTATAAAATAAATATCATATTTGCTTGTGTTATACTGAAAAGCATTTTGATTCTCGGCCGTTTTGTATCTAAACTTTCGTATTTCAATACTAAAAGTAATGTTACTACATGAAGTGTATTTATTCCATGCTTTTTCCGTGCAAAATTCATAGCAAAGGCTGTAGCGGAATAAGATAGGCAGACATTCATCTCTGTGTCTTCTTTTATTTTTTGTGGGGGCGTCTGACTTTGATTCTCCGACAATGGTAACTTCTTATTTTTTTTAATTTAATTTCCTACATTGTTTTCCCATTAAATTTTGCCAGCTATACCAGAATTCTAGTACTCTGTACTAATCTGTACAATTCAGACTGATTGATCAAAGTAGTCTTTTCGGTTTATTTATGACTTGCTAAAAACCGCCTGTGTTTTGACATTTAAAGCCTCATTCACACATAGTATGATCCGCGGTCTCTGTCATCTTATTATTCTGTGGGCATCCCTAACTTTGATCCCATTTTTCTGTATGTGCTTTTTCCAGAGTACAATGTCTTGTTAGGGGGCCCATTGAGTTTCCTCATGTTGGTGAAAGCAACCAATTTTGTTTTATGTGGATTAACTAAGAGTCCTTGTGAAAGGCACCATTCCTCTACCATTCGCAGTGTATTGCGCATGATGCTTGCCACTACGCCCGCGAAAGTAGTTTAGAGGCTGTCTGACATCGATATCTATGTTAATGTCGTTAGGGTTGTTTGACTATTCGATAGAACGCTATATATTCTTTATGATGATACAGGGTTTCTCCATACATACTAGCTCCAGAACCTGTGATTCTCTTTGACCCATCTGCATACTAACTTTGGCATTGAATCCCTGGTTTTCGTTTCGCTTTACAGGTACCCCAGTGCAAGATAACCTTGAGGAGTTTGTTAAAGGAGAGTTTGGGAGTGATCATGTCACTTCCATTTGAAAGATAAGGTTTGCGATTTCGGTTGTTATTCCAACATGCCCAGAAGTACACTGAGTTCCCTAATTGCCACATCTTTTTTTTTTCTGTATGCCTCTATTCTTTCTTCTGCTTTAATATAAATTCGGGTAGATAGATTCAGCATGGTTTCTGCGGCAGCTGTAGGTAAGCTTTTTGCAGCCCAGTGATGCACAAGCAAGCCAATCTCAGTGACTTCGTAAGTTTAATGGTGGTCTGTTTCTGCGTAGTCTTGATCCACCAAATCAGGTAGCCATCAGGTAAATATGAGACTTACTATTGCAAGGTATAATCAGGACACTATGCGTAGTTTCAATCCTCATGTTTTCCAATTGCTTTGCGAGTTGATATTAATAACAAATTACATTTGTTTATCATCTATTCGAGACGTTGATTCCAGGTTAATTTCGAGTCGAGAATCATTTCTAGAAATTTAGCAATTTGATGGAATTGTACCGTTTGATAGTTTTGAGTCATTCAGCATTCTTCTTTTCGTAAAGAGTACTAGTGCAGCGTAACTTTGCAGGATTAACTTTTAGATTTTCCTTAGTATACCACCGTTCCGTTGTTTTCACACCACTTAGCATAAATTTTGAAATAATTCTTGCGTTTCTTCCAGCTATGAGTATTACAATATCGTCTGCATATCCCTGGGTATAATAGGCTGCATTACATAGGGTTACAAGCAGTTCGTCAATGACAAAATCCCACAGTAGGTGAGATAGCACTGCTTCCTGTAGGCAACTCACACCGAGCCTGCGTTGTTTCAATCGTCAACGGCGTTTCAATGACTCTTCCATCTAGCATGACATTCACCCACTTACAAATAGTGCTTTCCACTCCACTGTTTCTAGCAGCTCTTATCATTGATTCACAAGGGGATATTGTGTGTGGTAATAGTGCAATCTATTGGTTAACGACAGAAGCTTTCACTCCCGATACGAGTTGGTGTAGGGTAGTATCACATGATTTTTCTGACTGGTAAACGTGTTGATTAGGATGGCCCTCTAGAGAGATTTCCCTAATATACATTTCCAGCAGTTTTCTATAGCTTTCAGTGGGAATTATGAGCGTTTTGGGTTAGCATGCCTTTGCCTCGATGTACGAAGGTCACCAAGATTTAGGAATAAAGGCAACTCTAACCCATGCTCTGTTGCATGCTGTAATATTGCCACGGAAAGTTCCATTATATATCACAATAGAATAATATATGTAATAGGCGAAAATCGAAGCCTCGTTTCCTGTGGTATGATTGTTAGAAGCAATAGTAACTAAGTCAGCGAATTAATACATAGGAAGCGAGGGCTCGGGTTAGCCGCGTAGAAAAGATCGGGAGAGTCGATTGTGAGATTTTGTCCAGAATATATCTAATTGTTTGTAGTGTAAAAAGTGTGTTTTTATACTTACCCCCCAGAGAAAGTGTCGCTGAAGAATTTACCGGGTAAGTACAAATCTCAGTACCTTTGTAAACTAAGAACGCGACAAGATTATACCTATGTTTGAAGAGATGATAATTGTGGGATTTCAGCTCTCGTCTGTAAACCAGTACTAGTGCAGCGTAACTTTGCAGGATTAACTTTTAGATTTTCCTTAGTATACCACCGTTCCGTTGTTTTCACACCACTTAGCATAAATTTTGAAATAATTCTTGCGTTTCTTCCAGCTATGAGTATTACAATATCGTCTGCATATCCTGGGTATAATAGGCTGCTTACATAGGGTTACAAGCAGTTCGTCAATGACAAAATCCCACAGTAGGTGAGATAGCACTGCTTCCTGTAGGCAACTCACACCGAGCCTGCGTTGTTTCAATCGTCAACGGCGTTTCAATGACTCTTCCATCTAGCATGACATTCACCCACTTACAAATAGTGCTTTCCACTCCACTGTTTCTAGCAGCTCTTATCATTGATTCACAAGGGGATATTGTGTGTGGTAATAGTGCAATCTATTGGTTAACGACAGAAGCTTTCACTCCCGATACGAGTTGGTGTAGGGTAGTATCACATGATTTTTCTGACTGGTAAACGTGTTGATTAGGATGGCCCTCTAGAGAGATTTCCCTAATATACATTTCCAGCAGTTTTCTATAGCTTTCAGTGGGAATTATGAGCGTTTTGGGTTAGCATGCCTTTGCCTCGATGTACGAAGGTCACCAAGATTTAGGAATAAAGGCAACTCTAACCCATGCTCTGTTGCATGCTGTAATATTGCCACGGAAAGTTCCATTATATATCACAATAGAATAATATATGTAATAGGCGAAAATCGAAGCCTCGTTTCCTGTGGTATGATTGTTAGAAGCAATAGTAACTAAGTCAGCGAATTAATACATAGGAAGCGAGGGCTCGGGTTAGCCGCGTAGAAAAGATCGGGAGAGTCGATTGTGAGATTTTGTCCAGAATATATCTAATTGTTTGTAGTGTAAAAAGTGTGTTTTTATACTTACCCCCCAGAGAAAGTGTCGCTGAAGAATTTACCGGGTAAGTACAAATCTCAGTACCTTTGTAAAGTAAGAACGCGACAAGATTATACCTATGTTTGAAGAGATGATAATTGTGGGATTTCAGCTCTCGTCTGTAAACCAGATCAATTTATCCAACCTGTATCTATAGTTGAATTGGTTCCAGCTTATCCAATTTGTATCTTTCACTTTCAAATTCCTATTAAATTTTTATTTTCCTAAAAGATTACACTCTGCACGATGGAGATGAGCCCCAATTCTGTATGTCTATCCTTCAGATTTTCGGACACGGAATGCTGTTCCCATTAGATTCGAATAGGGAGAAGAGCGCTTTAGAAAGCATATTATTGCTACTGTGGGAGCAATCCTCAATCCTTCTGTGTTTTTCTAAGTTCAGTTATGGCAGTTCGCTGCAGCAGTTATTACAGATATTGAATCTTTGTTAGGAATATAATGGTCATGATTAAATTATTCTTTCGTGTGACCGGATGTCCGCATTTTGCAGGCCATGATTGTAATGGTATTGATACCACTTTGTCACTTCAATAAATAGCGCAATGTTTTTTGTTACACTGTTTCCTGCCTTCTCATCCATAAAACTTTAATAGATAGGAATTAGAAAACAATAAATAAATTATGAGATTCTTGTGTAATCGAATGGATATTTTAGTAGCAAGTACTTAAAAGATTCCACAAAATTACATTAGAATGTAATAAGAGAGTCATCATGATTGCAGCATAATTTTTAAATTCAGTGTACGTGTAAAATAAATAAACATTTTTTTTTCATAAATCTAGTTCACATATGTATCTAACTAACCAAAACACGTAGATATGTATACAGCCAAATACCTTCGTACGTTTTCGTTTTACTCCTGATTGTACAATACGAGCTTTATATATATATATGCGATGCACGGATATCTATAAAAGGATTGAGAAGTCCTATTTATATGTATATTACTGCATATAAAACGCAGCTTGAAATATGTAATTCGGATGAATTTGTGTTTGTTTCGTATAGGTGTGTCGTTTGGGGCTGATAAAAAATATACCAGGTGATATTTAGATTTAATGTAAACATTCGTGTACTACAATTAATGCTCGTGTTTATAAAATCTAAATGGATTCCAAGTATATAGTAAATAAGTATTAGTACCTATTATTATACTTTTACTGTTATCGTTTTAAGTGCTTATTAAAACGGCAAAACCAGTTACTATGCAGTAAAATACATAGAAAACTATTAGGAGAGATGATTGTAGTACTCAATACTTGAACCACATTTTCGCGTGCGCTTAAATTACAACAGAAGTGTGTTTATACCTTCATTGTTAAATAAAGTAATAGTTAATTATTGCCTATTTTATCTGACATACAATTGAAGTTGATTTAGTGCCAAGTATATCTTGATTCATTTATTTATTCATTTCAATAAATAAATAAGATAAATAAGCTAAATGGTGAAAATTTGAGCTGCTAAGGTCTTTGTAGACTTGGCTGTTTAATTTTTTTTCTTCATTACCCTAGAGAACATGATTTTGGCAGTTTATTTGAACTGAAAATATATATGAATCGTTGAAATAAGTATACCATGGTAAATATGTAATTAACAGAAGTAGGATAATAAATATAAGCATACCATGTGCTGCAACAAATACAATAATAGAAGTGACTTTAGTGGAAATTTAAATTGTTTGTACTAGCTGTATTTTTAAGTTAGTTTTTATTTTAAAGTAGTATAATTTTGTTCAACTTGCTGAGTGCATAGTTTTTTATGATAAATCATGATAACTACTCATCTAGTTAGGTACCCAATAGTTTCAAATCATCCACACTACTCAGCACATCACCATTTAGAAAGGTTATTAACATTCATTAATAAAATATACGCATGTCACTAAGCGCTAACGCAACCAAAACTCTGTAGGCTGGGAGAATTAATAATGTTTAGCACATTTAGAAGCCACTATTATTGATATATCAACAGTGAATATTGTCATTGTTCAACAATTTTAACATAATTCGGCATAGCCTTAATGAATGTTACGAACCACATTGGTCTAAGCTCAGAACCTTGCGGCACTCTATATTGAACTTTCTACTCTCGGTATACCCTAGATGTTACTTTATTAAATGGGAAACAATGCCATTGTAATAGTACACTTCTAATTCGTAAAGATTCGAGTTTTCTAGAAGAAATTCGTGACAGGCAGCATCAAGTACTGATATTAATTCAAAAAATAAACTTACTGCTTACAGTACGTAACCAAGAACCCCACAAATTGTGGCTACAAAGTTGTAGGTAGCTATGGAAGTCGAGAAATCAAAACTGAACCATGTTGATTTTTAATTAAAGCTAATTGTGTTAAATGCAATTCTCTCCAGCATTTCAGAAAATTTGCTCAATGGAGATATAAGTTTATACTCGAGGCAGTTGTGCTTGTACGACAATGATTTTTTAATAATAGCTGGGTACGTAGATGCCATAGATGGATAGATTTTTTTTATTGTCGAAAGTTATATAAATAAGCATGTAAAACGAGCAATAGTTAAATAATTTTATTAACAAGAAGTTATGTCCAACTTGTCCAACTGCCAATAAGTTATATAAACTGCCGGTTTATACCTTATAACTTATAACTAAATATAATACGAAAGATGTGCCACAAATTCATCCACGGAATAAAATGCATTTAAGGTAAGTATATGTTTTATTATGTTTGAATCTATTGCTGTTAGAATTTTTCACATGGTTGGAGGTAGCATATTAAAAAGTTATACCTGTAGATAATGGATATTGCTTCGAAATGTTCGATTTTTTTAAATTTAATCTAAAATCATTTTTACTTTTCGTATTGTAGCATGTAAATGCAAGGGACTGGATTTATTTTATATTTCATAAAATAAGAACGACATGATTCATAAATCCCAATCATAGAAATGCATCTAATGATCCGCTTCTGCGGCAGTATGTTTAGATCGAATCCATAATCCATAATCCGGCCTACGTACTAGCTGCAGTGAAACATGTTCATGCGAACAAAGAAAGGTATGTGTTGAATGGAGATGTACACGAGCATGATACCCGTCGCAGAAATCAGCTGAGACCGCCGCTACATCGTCTGAAAACAACACAAAAGTATGTAAACTATTGGGGAGTGCGCTTATATAATAGACTTACGAAGGAAGTGAAGGGTCTGGATTACAACAGATTTGTGGCCAAAGTTAAAAGTAACCTTGTGGAAAACGCATATTATTCCATAGACGATTTTGCCTGTGATAAGTGAGCTATGTTACTTTTGTAATATTTATCCATATGTTTTATGTATTTTGTTAGTTTATTATGTACTTACCATGTCCATTGTACCTTTACTTTTGTATGTATATATGTATGTGTTGTAGTTTTTGTACTATATGACGTTCAAGTAATTGTTATTACTTTGAAAATAAACACTATCACTATAACTATTGAATAAATTCCGCTTTTATGTCGTTGCTTTTCTTTTCTTTAGTCCCTTTTTTCTACTTTTGTGATAGTTATTCCTTCATGTGCCAACTCTGGTCTATCTTTTCTTGTGTTGCCTCTTCTACTTCCACAATTGTCCTGTCCTCTGCTATGATATTTCCTTCCTCATCTTCTATCCACTGGGTTTTCGTTATATTCTACTTTCCTGTAAACTTTTTTCAGTTACTTACATCAATTTAGCGTTTCCTTGGCGATTGCCCATAGATTTTTCATATTTGTTATTTTGCGTGTTTAGCTGACTTTTCCATGTTTAAATTCTTTGTAGTTTCTCATCACTAAGTACTTAATATATCTTGCATAATTTCTCTTCCTTTTAACTTCTATCTCCACCATGCCGTTTGCTTTTCTCAAACCCTAATCAATTATACGAAATGTAGCTTGCATGCCTTACATTTTCTTGGCATCCAAACCAAATTTGGGAGATAACTAACAGCAATCAAACTAAAACGTACGGAAATTGAAATAATCTCAAAATGTAAGCATATGTACTTAATGTACGACACAACATATGCATGCGAGTGTATTGATCGCCTTGTTAAATTGTGTGTTGGCCTATTAATATGATGCCCTGCGAGTTTCGCGATTATGCAACATGTCGCTGTACAGAATGTTGTGATCCGAAAGTGTAACCTTGGATTTCTGTATAATATTCGAACAAGTTTTAACAGACCGTTTAATTACTACTTTTTTCGCTTGGTTTATATCACTGCATGGTTCGACTCGTTTTTTCCGCGAGCATTATTTTCATTAGTGCTACTACATACTTCTTGCGTAATATATCTCACCTAGTTTGCAATTTCTATTTGCTTATACCAGTATGTCTAACATGTAATTAGCTTGAATTTTATTAATAACAGCGTCTAGAACAAAGACGTTTAGCAAGTTTGTATATGCTTACTTCCTCACTAGTGGAAGGCTTCGTTTTGTAACATTATCAACAGGTTAAATAGTTAATTTGATTTGGTATCTATATGAGCTCACGTTTATACTTCCATTAAAGTGGCAATAATCCTCTTATGCAAACAGTATTAAAGTTTAATGGATGGATTCTGTTTGCTGAAACGCTATTGGATAATCAGCCTCAACTTTAAGGAGCACATTAGGATATGTGAGCTTGTAAATCGGTAAATGAAAGCATACGCAGTTAAATGAATGTTTAAATTGTTTTATGTCACATTAAACTTATTTGTCTTTTTATTTTGTTCGGTAGCGTAGTTTATGCATAATATAAATATAATATAATATAATATTCTATGCAGCAAACTAATGAAGAATCGCATATCTGTATTTATCTTCACAATTTTTTTTTCAAACATTTATCACAATTTTAACCACTTAATTAATACAATATGTAATAATAATAATAATATTAAATGTCTTTGCTAAATACAGCATAACATTGCTCTAGACAAACAGAATAAATATAAAAGAAAGCACAATATCAGGGTAAGATGTAGTAAAACCTGTTTTATTTAACCCTGTATCATACGCAAAAATATATGAGTTTTTTATCTTGAGACAACGGAATATTTCTAAAACACTGCGTCAAATCAAAAAGAGATCTTAATAAGATTTGTTATAATGCAGGGAGGGTCACTGAATGGTGCCGAACTCGATCCTCCATCTCACCCCAGAGTGGGAAGGGCGACAACTTTGAAATCTTAAATGGAAATCCCCATTTTGTATTACAGATTCGAATTCTACGTCATCAAGTATGTAGTTTTTGTTTGAAACTTTTTTTTTCGATTCGTAACAGATTGCGCTGTAATCGCAAAAAACATGATTGTGAACGTCTAGAAAAAATACACAAAAGGAGAAGCAAGCAAACCTAATTTTGTGTTTTTTTTTTATTTAACATTAAATAACATTTCAAAAAGCCATGTGTTCGAAACTGTGCCTCTTCACTTCGATATATTTACTTATTCGCAATTGGAATGCTATTCTACGATACAAAACCGTACTTTATTCAGTACTTGACAAGCTATGAATACTTACACATTGTCCGATCCCCATTTAAATTATTAATTATTAATCCAATACAAATTAGTTGAATATTTGAACAGTAATGGAGATTATAACATTACAAGGAAGGATTTAAATGATTTACATCTATGGAGAAAGTGGTAGGAATATCGATGATGCCGTTAATCTTTATTCACAACGTTTTCCCGACAAGGTGCGATCGCGCACTTCTTTTTACGGAGTCGTTCAACAGTTCTCTAGCGAAGGAACTGTACAGCCAAGAAAACGTAATCGCCGAAAAACAATTGCTGGAGAAAATAATGAAATCGCGGTATCAGCTGCAGTAGCTAATAATCCGCACATTAGTACTCGAGAAATAGCTCGCGGATCAGGAATTTCTCAGTCCACTATCTGCCAAATATTGAAGCGTAGGAAATATCATCCACTTAGAGTTTCCATGCATCTAGAAGTTCATGGCAATGATTTTCAAAATCGAGTGCGATTTTGTCAATGGGCGATTCAACGGATACAAGATAATCCCAATTTTTTTGCATGAGTATTATTTTCTGACGAGGCGACATATATAATACAATAATTGGTAATAAGCTTATTGGTCCATATTTCATCGATGGAAACTGGAAATGGTAAAAAGTATCGAAACATCTTGCAGAACGAACTTCCAGTGTTCCTTGAAGATCTTCCCTTGGACGTACGACAAACGATGTGGTTCCAACATGACGGTTGTCTAGCAGATTATTCAAGAATAGCACGAGAAATATTAGATCGAGCCTACAATCGTCGATGGATCGGAAGAGGCGGTCTAGTGTCTTGGCCTGCAAGACAGATCATACTTCCCCTGACTTATTTTTGTGGGGCCACATAAAGTCTCAAGTTTATTCAGAAGTGCCAACCACGAGGGAAAACATGATTGAGCGAATCACCCACGCTTATTCAAGAATTACGCCGGAAATAGTTCTCAGTTGTGTGCAGTCATTCCAATTGCGAATAAATAAATGTATCGAAGTGCAAGGGCACATTTTCGAACACATTTTCTGAAATGGGTGTGATAAAGTAAAGTTCTTCGTTGTTGAATGATTTTTTGAAATGTTATTTAATGTTAAAATAAATAAATATTTTCTAGACGTTCACAATTGTGTTTTTTTTTTGTGGTTACAGCGCAATCTGTTACGAATAGAAAAAAAGTTTCAAACAAAAACTACATCTTTTTTTGATTAGATGCAGTATTTTAGAGATATTTCGTTGTCTCAACATAAAAAACTCATCCAGTATACTGGAACGCAAACATCCTTCAACAAGGACATAAGTTTATGCAGATACCAATAAGCTCCGTCTTCTCCTGCTATACCATACGCAGTCGTCCACACAAGTGCTAATATTAACATCGGGCAAAAGGGTATATTCTACCAAGCGATGGCAACTGATTGATTTGGTATCCTTGCTAAAACTTATGTATTTAACTTAATTCTGCTGTATTATTTTCACACGTATTTTTGAGAAGCATGTTATCATCCTAAGGGCAATGGTTTTATAGCACATAGATTTAGGACAGTGAGAATTCGAACGTCACTATACCACCCACCAAAAAAATTTGCCCTGAAACAGACACGCAAGAAAACATAAAGGGCAAGGAATATATTGATACAGAGTTTTTAAAATTTGCAACTTTGAAAGGATAAAGGAAGACATTTTCATTCTCACGAAAAATGAATTTTGACTACACAATATCACTAATAAATGAATTGGGTGAATTTCCTACGCTTTGGATACATATGGCAAGGAAAGATTGATTCTCTTTATATCGAAAAATGTGTACTAATAAAAATAAATAATATTTTAAAGATGAATCAGAATTTTGAGTAATTGTTTCCAGAACATATTACTTGCAAACATCGTTTCAGCACTTTTAGGCCGTTCGTCCACCCAGAAAATCAAAATGAGGCAACCGTTCGCTTACGACCAAGCAACCAATCTCACAAGCGACCGTTAGGCAGAGTTCACACCGGAGTGATACGACCGCAATACGACAAGCGATAGAATCAGCAACACAACATGTACCGTGTAAATTTAGACAGAATGCGCAGCGGAGGAATATCACACGTAATATAACAAGCCACATGACCACTAACACGACAATTAAATTAAATTTACACAACACGTACCGTGTTGGTGGTTGTGTTGTTTACCGTTTCCGTGTCGTATCGCTCCGGTGTGAGCTCTGCCTTACATTTAAAACTGTATTTGCTCGCCCACCATCGTGCAATATGTCGTAGTTGCCGCGATGGACGAGCAATTGTTACAATTCTAAATGTAACGGTCGCTTGTGAGATTGGCTGTTTAGTGGTAACAGATCGGTTGCCTCATTAGTTTTCTCGGTAGACGAACGGCGTTATATAGTGAACAAATTTGAAAATATTTGATTATAACGTTAAAGATTCCAGTGGTATACAATTATTTCGAGATCATTTATGTAATTTGTACAGCTTTTCATGTCAGCACGAGATTAAAATATAATGAATATTGTTGTTCTAATTCCTTGAATTCTTCTTCAGCATATTATTGTATAATGTAAAATGGCGTCAAAGCAAACATGTTGTATTAAGTGCAAGGTAAATGTTAATTATCCCAGTGACAAATTAACTGATAAAGTTGTAAAGTGTTATAAGGAATGTGGTAACTGTGTACATGTAAGTTGCAGTGCTTTTAAACCTGGCGAAATTAAAATATTAGAGACTTACAAAAATAACATCAAATGGGTATGCGACGGATGTTCTTCCGGAACAGCAAATGAGGCATCAGACCAAACACTTCAGTTAATCGCAAAACTTACTGAAAAAGTTGAATATTGCATGAAACTAATGCAAGAACAGTCTGACAAATTACACGCCCAAAACAAATTGATATTAGAACTTCATGAACACAAGAATGAAAAAGTACAAGAAAAGAGACCGATAACGCGCTCTCTAGTAGCGAATGCAAACTGTACTAAACCACTAAATCTATCTCAGTCATACAAGGACGTTGTGTCTAAAGAAAAAGACACGAATACACAAACAGATATTTTTAAAAGAGATACAATAAACGAAAAAACCGTAAATACACCAAAAGAAAACAAACAGCAACAAATGCCAAACAAAAATACAGAAGAGAATATTCCAAATATAAACAATTTTAGTAAAGATATAGGTAATCTAAAACAATTTAAACACAAAACAATTATTGGAAGGAAGAAGCATACGACACTGTCGGCACTCGAAGGCAGAAAATGGGTGTTTGTGTCGCAATTCAAACGTGATACTACGGAAGATGATGTAAAACAATACTTACTAGAGAGCAATATAAACGTACTTGATTGTATAACATTAGAAATTAAAAATACCAATATTACAACATTCAAAATAGCCATAAATAAGAGCAGCGTTGATCAGTTGCTTGATGCGGATCTTTGGCCAGCTAATACAATCATTAGACCGTACAGAAATTTTCAACGGCAGGTAGTTTCTCTTCCACAAACATAGATATTAGTGACCAAAATTGTAAATCTACAGACAAAACAACAATATTACATCAAAATATTCAAAGTATAAAAAATAAGACCTATGATATATGTATCTTTCTCGAGTCACAGAAAATTAATGTTCAAATTTTATGTTTGACAGAACACTGGTTGAAACCAGGCGAAGAGATGTTTGTAGGGGTTGATGGATATACACTTATCTCTTGTTACACTCGCCCAAATAGATCTCATGGAGGATCTTGTATATTTACAAAAATAGGTTGTCACTTTGAGACCTGCTAGATATTGAAAATGAAAATGTTGAGATAGTAATTGAATGTAGTGCTGTTAATATCATGTAAACAAAGTCTTATAGTGTTAAATATCTATCGTCCTCCACTATGTGAGTAAACATGTGACACAAAAGTACTAAAAATGCAAAAATAAATTATAATTCGACTTATATAATAAACTCTAACGATAAAATAAAGGCTACTTGGAACTTAGTATCTAAAATAACTGGTAAAAATCATAGAAAACACAGTATGCTAGAAGATGTCCAAATGGAAAATAATACATATGATAATGTACAAAAATTAAACGAAATCAACCAATATCTATTAAACGTATGTCACTGATACGAAAAAAAATAATACTTTTGCAGGTGCTATACCTTTGGGAGGCTGTGATAAAACATGTTTTATGCTGCCGACAAACTCAAATGAGATAGTTAACGTCATTGCGGAGCTAAGAAACACTTGCTCTGTTGGACACGATGAGATACCAGTGTCGCTGCTGAAATTATCTGCTGCATGCATAGCCGAGCCAGTAGCTTACCTGGTTAATTTGAGTCTTGAAACATCTACCTTTCCAAGTCATCTAAAAAAGGAATTGTAAATCTTATACATAAAAAGGGGGATAAACAACAGATAACAAATTATAGACCCATAACTTTATTATCCAATGTATCTAAGATATTCGAAAAAATTATACATAAAAGATTAACAACATTTCTAGAAAAATATAATCCCTTAAACGATAAGCAAAGTGGCTATCAGAAAGGAAAGTCAACAGCGACAACCATATATCAAGTCTTATCCGAAATTCTGGAAGGAGTGAATGATGGCGACCATGTGGCTGGTCTATACATAGACCTGTCGAAGGCCTTTGACAGTGTTGACCACCGTACATTATTTCAGGAGCTTGAGAGCGCGGGGTTCGGGGACGGAGTCTTAAACTTCTTCAGTCGTACCTAGATAGAATGCAAAGTGTGAAGGCGCGGAGTAGCAGTGGTGAGATACTTACATCCTCCTGGGAAATAGTACAAAGGGGAGTTCCGCAGGGATCCGTCCTGGGACCTATCCTGTTTCTGGTTTACCTGGACCGATTGCCGGATATACAGCGTGATCTTGTAGCACTTTTCGCGGATGATGTGTCGGTTGTTCTGAGAGCCGCAGATCTGGATACCCTGAAAGACAAAATGTTACACGCATTAGATATAAATAAAAGCTGGCTCGAAAACCATAACCTGAAATTAAATATAAAAAAGACCAACTTAATTAAATTTACAACAAGAGATACCCATGCATTTAGCATAAACTACGACGATGAAGAACTTACCTCGAGTAGCTGTACGACGTTCCTCGGATTAAAAATTGACGACCATCTAAATTGGAAGAAACATGTGGATTACATCGCTGCCAAGATCGCTCCATTTACCTACGCTTTGCGAGTGGTAGCCTCCTCGGTGAACGTGTCCGCGGGTTTGAGTGCTTATCGCGCATATGTGGAAGCCCGCCTACGGTATGGGTTGGTATTTTGGGGCAACAGCTGTGATGTTGACCGATTATTCGTTATCCAGAAACGTTGTATTCGGAACATATTTGGTTTAAAAAGAAGAGACACTTGCAAAGATATTTTTATTAACCAAAAAATACACACGCTTACTGGTTTGTATATTGTTGAATGTGCAATGTTTGTTCGGAAAAATTTTTCAACCTTCAAACCTTTTTCAGTCAATTTGAACTGATTCATACATATTCCACTCGAGCGACAACTAAAAGTAGTTATATATCGGGCCCTAGGCCTAATTTAACAATAGTACAAAAAAATGTTGTTTTACATCTTATTAAGATCTATAACTATATACCTATTGAACTACATCTTTTAAATGATAAGAAATTTAAACACAAACTAGAATTAGTATTATACAAACACTCTTTTTATAGTCTAAAGGACTTTTTTAATTGTAAGTTGATATTGGAATAGCTCTTCACTTTTCTTAATATGTACTTTTTATTTATTGATTTACATGTATTGTCTTTTTTGTATTTGTATTGACGTGTTCTATATTTTATTGTATCATACAGGAACAAATAAATAAAACTAAAACTATTAACGTTTAGTTTTTAACACTTGTTAATAGTGAATATGCATACGTTAATCAATAATGTTTTTGTTTTATTGATATTTCAACTTAGGGTCGTAAATGATGAAAGCTCACTATTATTAGTTACGATATATGTAACACACCCAGATGTATCCTAGGGAACTGTTGTACTTTTTCTGCGTTAGGAGCCAAACCGTAAAGATGTTATTCTTTGAATCATGTAATTTTGTTTTATAACGACGGAAGCACCTTACTTCCTTATACAATAGAAATAGACACAAAATCTGTAGGACCTAACACATGCATCTAGCGTTATTAAGCAAAGTGACAAAATTAATTAATAATTGACATTATAATTAATAAATCATAATTATAGTAAAATTTTACATTTTGACGTATTAATTTAAACAATATGGATTGTGTAGATTAACAACACAAAACATAGAATTTTACTAACGAACGAAACGTGGACAAAGGGACAGCAAAGGAGTGGTCTCCGTCATACTAGAATAAGCGTCAAAAAAGAGCTAAATTTGACACCAAATTTCGAAGAGTATGAGACAACATTTCGACAAATGATTCCGTTTCAACATCTTGTGAGGTTTCTGGGACAGAATCTTCTTGGTCTAATATTTTTGATCATGAACTTTTTCATGTTCTAGAGGGTAAATCTGCTCAGACTTTACGCACTGAAAAAATTGCGCCTTTTATCGTTCACTTCTTTACAATTTCTTTCATCGAGTCGGTGCTGTTATTTTCTTCAAGAAGAAATCTCAAGAATATTTTTTTGTATCTTCTCTTTAAACTGGATATCACCCCATGTGACGTTTGCTGGAAGATAATGAACAAAAATTGTCCATCTTCTGTTGCCACAATTGACTCGGCTGGATGGGACGGAGCATTTTCGAGTAATAAAACAGCTTTAAGAGGAAGACCTTTCTCTTTTAAATGGTTACGCACTAAAGGCACAAATTTTTCTTTAAATCATGATGAAAAAATCCCTTAATTCATCCAAGCTTTTGTATGGTTATAATAATCACACGGTAGACTTCTAATTTCGGTTCCTTTAAACGATCGTGATTTTTTGCTCTCCCTATAACAATTACTTTTAATTTGTGTTTTCCTGAAGCATTCGTTCTTTGCTGGATTTGTGAGCAGGCGCGTATTTTTCGGACTAAGCTGCTAAGGGTTTTGAGGGAAGCATTTTCCAAAACAATCCCGATTCATCCGCATTATAAATTTGATCAAATTTTTAGATCAAAATTTTTGACCAAACAGTTGAAATTTTCAATAAACAACGTGGCTGCACATTGTCGCCGCTAAGACTCTCACCTTGAATGGCCAACTCCCTGATACCGTGCCTTTTTAGTGAATTTGTGAAGCCATCCATGCGAAACGGAGAATGGGTCCTCAATTTTTAAGTTTTCGTAAAACCAGATCGCTTTTTCATTCACCATTGATCCAGAAATAGGAACTCCATCAGCGCGTTTTTGCATAAACCATTGACAGATGGTTTGATCTAACCCTTTTGATGTAGAGGTCTTCATCACTCTCCGAGAACACGTTGTTTGGGATGACGACGATACAAAGTCGGAAATGTCTTTTTTCTTCTTCACTACATCACGAACTGTTTGCTCGCCAATTCTGAATTTAGTGGACATTTTCATCTTTCTCTAACCGATTTACAATACCCACTTTTTCTTCCAGAGATAAAACGACGCGTTTTCTTTTTTGGGTCATTTTAATCTTATTCGAGTGGAGACTAAAGCATAACTGAGCAAATAATTTCCTCCAGTAGGCAAAGAGCCTAGCAGGAATTTCATAGAATCATATAAAAACATTACAGTTCCTAGAATATGAATTGAATTGAAACGTTTCCCGATATATGGAAATATCTTCTTCTTCTGGAAACAGAGCCGTGTTTTTCCATTCGTTATTTTATTATTAAAAAAACATTCAATAATCATGTAATCGTTAATAATTGTAATCTAATGCTTTAGTTTTTTAAAAATAACAATAATGCATTGTAATAAATTAAAAACCACTTTGTATTTAAAAACGAAACAAAAAATAAAAATTGCTCCCTTGCAACCCCGGATAATGCAGCCCCGGATAATGGGGTTCCTACCGTATCACAATAACGTTTTAAATTCTTTTTTTTTTTAATTTGCTTAGTAACGCTGACTTTCTTAATTGAATAACAGTTATTCCTCAAATGAACTCCTTAGTTATGTTCGGTTAATAAAATATAAACGACAAAATAATAATATTACGTTTACAACATTTTCTTTGTTTTATTAATTTAGCATCTGCCCTTTTTTTAGTGCAACGAATATATGTTTCCCGGTAGTTAGTATTATTAAGTAGTAATTACTAATAGGATGTAGTAACAATTTTTATTCGAAAGCAAAATTATTGATTTCACGGTTCCTGCAATTTCAAGCTGTTAAAATAAATACTAATTATAATTAACCATTGCATCTAGTTCAACGTACTTTGCAATAATACGACAATAATCAAATTAATCCCCACTTATTTGTAACACTACGTTGACGGATATTACGCGAACCTTGACGGTGAAGCACGCGCGCGAAAAAAGCTCCGAGCCGGAAGGCTCAAGAACGCGAAGGTCAGCACACCGGCTGACTGGCAGGATGTTGTCGACGTTTGCTGATGAGCGTAGAAGTTGAGAAAATGAAGAAGCGCGTGTACGAGCACATTGCATACGTGGGCGATCGTTAGTTAGAAATGCTCGAAGATGAACGCCTATGGTGTACACGGATGACGGACATTTTTGCGAAATGCGTGATGTTCACGTATCACCCTGAAATGCTAGTGCAATGAACGCAATGAAGATTTGCTATTGTTTGTTAGCACGTTCTTTTTACTCTAACTGAACCGTAAACAATGCTGTTTTACATATTGTTTCAAGGTTTTGGTGATATGTTTGCGACCCACCTACAATGGTATACAGGTTACAGCGTACAGAGTTCCGTGACCGCCTACTTTTGTATGGAATTTTAATGTTAAAAAAAAGTTTATGTAATCGCAAAAAGTAGTTTCACAGTAATTAGTGGACTACAACTTTGATATTTCTTTTCTGGTTATAAGATTTGATCGATTCCTGTTTTTTTTTTTTTTTATGCAGATGTAGTTGAGAATGATTGGCTATAGCTAATCTTCTCTTAAGAACTTTACGTATATTGTCTGTAGATGCTTTCACAGGTGTTAATTTCCGTTTGCAGAAGGTGGGCAAGTAGGAGGAGATCAGGATGGAAACATCTCAGCTATAAATTACTAGAAATTATACATAATTGTATTGATTTAATGTAAGATTTAACTCTGTTTAATAAAGCCCTTGAAACTTAGCCTCAACAAGGGAACCATTAATTGAAATATGGTGGGTTTATAGACCAAAGTAGTGTTTTTCTTAGTGCTAAACAAATACGATTTGGTTTTTTATCCTATATCCAGAAAGTAAATACAGAAGACCTGCAATACTTACCTCAAAATCATCTAAAAGGAAAATTAAAGAAAGAAAACGCATTATCACATCATTAGTTAAGGTGGCATCACAGTCCGGGCACTTGATTAGGTGCTCATGTACCGTCCCTATTAAAATATTTACTTTCACTTGACCAGCTTAGTGGTTACTCTATAAAGCCAGTATCTTGCCCAGTGGACTTGAGAAACCCTCGTAGGCTCCAATAGATCCCTTCCTAAAATTTCTGATGAACTTATTCCTACATGCAGATAACATGTAAACCCGTTGCCTCCTGTATTCTATCTTCAGCACACGGTTCACTACTCGATCCTTTGTATATTAGATGTTTTTTCAGGGAAGCGTAGTACCAACCAGTAATGGTTTTAGTTCTTTCTTATCCCTCTGAGTAGGTATCAGAGAATCTACTCCTCATCCCACTATTAGCGTTTAGTATAGAGTTGACCGAGTGACCTGCAGTTGAACTTATTTCTTGTACTTTCTTATCTAACCAGGCCAGATTCCCTTTGCAGAGTCCTTAGTAATCCCACAACGGCTCTGGACCAGAAGTGTCTTGTAGAACCCTTCTTGGCTAGTCGTCGACTACTATATGCCTTGATAACTACTCCCGCACCCAAAGCAGAGGCACCATTAGTCTCGTGCCTGGATTGAAGTATGTTGCAGTCTCTGACTAGTTTCTTGTATTATTACTATTATTATTATACATAGGGATCGTGAAGTTTGCAGGCATATATTTCTATAACGTGTCTACAGGACTTTGAGACAGTCACTCTCAAATAAAACATGAAACATATAATCTTATATGTAATCTAAAAAAATGTAAAATGTTCAAAATAAGAAATGTAAAATAACATACTGATAAATGGAATATATGGTAACAAAACCAGAAAATACGTTCTTTCCAATCCTTTTATTAGTAAAAATATAATTGTCGATCGGTTTCGACTTATGCCATCCACTGGACAGAATAATGTGAAATAGCAGAATTATTGTATGTAAACTAATTAGAGATTTTTTTTTTTATATTTACATACGTCAGTATAAAAAATTAAAAACTACGTAGATATAGAAGTACTATTACAAACATTTCCAACAAAACAAATAAATAAATAAAATGGAAAATGCACAATTCAACAAAAAAACATGTTAAAAATTGACCCTTAGTGTTGAATGTGAAAAACGGACTAGAATAAAAATTTGTGTTCCTTTTGTGAAAAATCTCTAAAAAATGTAAATAATTTTTTTTCATTTGAGTGTGTGCATATGTGTATGTAAATCTTTTAAAATTATGTGGTGTTTGTTGGATGTACGTATTTGTTAAAATAGGATATGAATTTGATAAAAATATTTTAACGTAAAGTAATGATAAAATGTAATGTAAAATATGGCTGGATTTTGTTTAATAAGTTATTTTATATGACAAAAATTCCATTAAATGATGTTTTTGCATGTATGTGTGTTGTGTTAATTTAGATATGTGAAGATAAGTGGCGTACTATACTCTAATTGTTCGTTTAATAATATACATTGTTGTTTTCTTTATATTTTTCTATTGTGTATGCTTCAAGTAGTTTTAATTTTAGACTTTTATCACAAGTATAAATTAATTTTATATTTTTTTCATTATTCCCTGTGTGTCTATTGTTGACCAGATGCTGATAGAAATTGGATTTTGTTTGCTTTCTGTGTTCATTAATTCTTATTTCTAATCTTCTTCCTGTGTCTCCAACATATATCGCATTACAGTTATCGCATTTTATAGTATAAACACTATTCTTCTGTAGCATGTTTATGTTTCTATTTTGTACTATATTCATTAAGTTGTTATTAGATTTAAATGTGGGTATTATATTGTATGGTTCAAAAAATTTAGTTAATTTGTTGGAAATATTGCTGTATGTGAATGTTCTATATATGATATTATTATTTTTGTTGTTATTGTGGTTTTGTGATAGGGGGTCTTTTTTTAATTTATATTTATTATTTAGATTTTCTATTGTGTGTAATGGAAACTCTCAACAAACACACGCACACATTTTAAAACATTTACATACACATATTGCACACATACTCAAATAGAACAAAAAAAATTATTTACATTTAAAGAGATTTCACAAAACGAACACAAATTTTATTCTAGTCCGTTTTCGCATACAACCGCAACCGTAAGCAGTCAAATTTTAACATGTTTTCCACTTTTAAATTGGTGCATCGTCTCAATTTATTTTTATTTTTTTTTGTTTCGTTGTAAATGTTTGTGAATAGTACTTCTATATATGACGTAGCTTTTAAATTCTTACTAACATATTGTGTCCAGAGGATGGCATAAGCCGAAACCGGCCGACAATTATATTTTTACTAATAAAAGGATTGGAAAGAACGTATTTTCTGGTTGTGTTACTATTTATTCCATAATACCACCAATCCAAAACTTCCAATAACTAAATACAGGTAAATATATTGTCATGGTATTTCCACACCGCCAAGGATTTAGAAACTAAAATTATAAGCAGCCTTTTTGACCTGTTTACATTTCAAAATTAATATTGACAATTTTATGTTCACAATTTTTCGTATCTAGTAAGTGAGAGTTACTTATTAAATACTATGGAGATAATTTGTTGATTGTTTTGTTTTGATAACTATTATCTAGATTTGTCAGTTAAGAGATGTCAAAATAAAAAAAAATCTGAATAAAACATTATAATCTGGAATTGAAGTTTTGTAATTAGTAGTAATAATATGATAATAGATATAAATACACTGCCAAAACATAATTTATTACAAATAAGGTAAAAGTACTTTTGTCAAAAACAAAAGCGATTACTTTTAATCAATACATGACTGCTTGAATTATTCTATAGCTACAGTATAAAATGCTCTCTCAATTAATATATGATAAATATACGATTTGTTGTTTTGTGAGTTTTTTTGTTTTTATTGTTTTAAATATCTAACTGCTATAGTTTACCAGGCAAGCAATTGTATGTTTTTATAACTTCTGTAACAACATTCCTGCTTGCTAATGTTTTCTTAATCTGTGGTACCAATAAATAGATACCTTTAACGTCGAGGTAAATTATTATAATGATGATCAAGGTGTTTGTCATAAAAGAATTCCAAGTAATATTCTCTTACAAATATAGCGCGAAGATGTATAGGCTTGGTATAGTAAGTACTCTATTTTCAAGAAATACTTGCTCAAATTGCTCATTTCTATTTCATCTGAAGATTTCACGAAGGCAACTTTTCTGCAACCGAAATACTCTTGCCACTTCAAACGAATTTCCTTAGGAAATAAGGCCATACTGGATGCGAGCCCGAATATACGCATGAAACGCACAAAACGCACCCTCTATATTAATCGACGCGGACAAAATACGCAAAACTTAACCGAAAGTTTAAATTTTCGCCGCCAAATAACTCACATACTGTTTCCAGTTTAATCGACAATTCAGAATCACTCCGAGAGACTTTACTTAACCAACTTCAATTTAATATTCAAAAGTTCTATTTGAAGTAGTCGAAATTTACGAAATTTTTTTTTCTACATTTAACTTTAAATGTTTGAAGTTTCTAAACCACTTTTTTTTTCTGGTCTTGTAACAATTTTTTAAGATATTCCTCCGATGATTCTGTTATTCTTATCACAATTGAGTGATGATTAGCAAGCAACACGTTTTTGTGATGAATGCCTTCGGAAATTACAGTACTGACCCTTGTGGTACTCCCTAATCTATTGTTAGCTAGTCAGAAAAAAAGACATATCTATGTATATGCTCCTTATTTTGCAAACAGTTTAAATCTGTAAGATTAATAAAATTAATGAACACAACGTGGAAACAATTACGCTGCCACCACCTCTAATCCATTTTATTTAGCTGGGAAGTGTTTAAATTAATGTAATATTAATTCACACTAAAATATCAGAACATCAAATAGAAAATGGTTGATATTTAAAGCAATTACCTACTGAAACAGGAACGAGAGGCAGAGACAGTGACACGAATCCTGTATCTGTTCGACACAAAAATTTAATTAAAAAATTATTGTGTTGTCGGGACAACAACAAAACTAATCACTAAAACCCGTTGTTCATCACATTAAACCATATCATTCCACTTATACAATGAATTTTGTGCTTTAGAATCAAGTTATATAGTTAGTTTATATTATATGAAACAATTTAGACTTGCGTTTATTATGCCGACGCTTACGAACCCAGGAATTTGCGGTTGTGCCACTGGTAAATCAACATTTTAAACTGTAATCAGTTAAAGGGAACATTAAAATAAACCATTAAAAATATATTCGATAAATAGGTACGTTACGTATAAAGTTGTTCGATTAACCCATGCACAGTTGATTGTCGGACGTTAACCTAAGGGGATCTACTGGAAACAGGTAACGTGGAAAATCCAGAGTTATAAAAACGGTATTTGCACCTACATGGTTAATAAATCATTAACTTCGTTTAAGGCAAAGATAAATTAATGGTAATAGGATATATTGAGAGATACTAGAACTTTGTACAAACCTGAAATTGTCGTGTAATTCAAAATATGTCTAAGTAATACCAGTAACGTTGAATAAATGAGTATAATGTAATAAACTATAGTCGGTGGAAAAACGCTTCTATCTAATATAAAAAATAATTGAATAAATGTTTCATATTAGTTTTAAAATCATATTCCAGTGAATAGAATTTATAATGTACCATTCATTAATTATATGTTCCATAGCATTTTTTTATATGTTACAGTACTTTTACTAAATGTCGGTGCTTGATTTGCTCGGCTTATGGTATTTTTCAATTCATTGGAATTGAAAATGCAATGGGAACCATAAAATTATATGTCCTGCTTCTTTGGCTATATTATTTACAAAACAATGCTTTAAGTAATGTTTTGTATTCATTGTCTATAATAATTGGTTTTTGGTGTAATGATCTTCATAATCCTCATAATTCGCTTTTAAAAATTTCTTAAAATCTTTCTTATTATTATAAACTATTTTCTAGGTGCATGGAGTTTCGGTCGAGTTCAATATCTATTCTTAATGATTTGTGGTATAGTTCCTTTGATGTAATGAGCATATTAAATATCCAATTCATCAAGCAATCGGTATTACCTTAAGGATTAGTGATCCAGGGTTTGTGGAGTTTGGTTATGATAGTTTTCAGATGAAAGGCTTTGTTAAACACGTGAACAATTTTAAAATTAAGTTCTATGTTCCTGGATAAATATCGCCAATCGGTTGACAGACACAAATTATCAAAAGTTTTGAAATTACTATTTGAACAAATTCTACCTAGCAGAATGCAGAAAGTTTGGAATATTGAATGTTTGTTTGGCAAAACATGATTCTGTGCTTATTATAACTGAAACGCAAATAACAAAGTTGCTACTACTTTTTTTTATACGAAATATATAAATATAAACTCGAAACTATAAAAATTCTGGTCCCAAAAACATAGACAAATATTATTGGACATAAATATTTTTAGATCGGAAAGTTCAACAAATAGAACAAGAAAAAATTTAAATATGATCATCAAAAATACAATAGCTATGGTGTTTCTAATTGGGCACAAGTTTCACAGGTGAAACAAGCATGGTCCAAGCAAAGTGGAGTGCATACAGAAATAAAATGTTTTTCTGTCCTTACTTCTGGACAAACAGAATATTTACTGCTTGTTGTGCGTCGTTTAGGTACCGGTTCATGACGTTTTAATGACGGGCTCTCGCGTAGACCTCGACGTATATTAGAATTCTGTCTTCACTGGTTTCGCAATTCTGCTATAAGTTGTAGGCGCAGTTCTTTCAAAAACACACCTTGTTTCAAGTTGACTTTTTGCGTATTGGCTGTATATAGTACTTGAACATTTATCCCAGTGATATTTAAAAATGAGAAAAAACAAAACACCAGCGGCGATTTTTTCTTGCCACGTTATAATTGGAAGATAATTCATCCAAAGTGTCAACGCCACCCAACTTTATTACATAAAAAAAAAAACCAATCCACGTGTTTAAATTAAATATCTTACTCAATAAGAGAAAAGCTTGTTTTATTTAGTGTTTTTTCCTTCAGATGTAACCTGAAAAGGCCACTTGGATACACTGTTGAAAATATTACGGTGTTGGCGTTTATTTTTGCGCTAGTAAAATATTTTAGTGTTGATTTTTCCAAACTTTGCCAGACGAGTTGACTACGCGTATTTAATAGAACAGAAATTACTAGAATTTCGTGTGAATTCTTTGTTCAGATATGAGGATTGACTATTTTTCTAGACATTCAGAAGCGTCAACCAATCAGAATGTTTCCCTCGGATAGAAATATAGAAACCCCACCTATTCTAATGCAGTATTGCATTATACGCACCACCTGCATTACACGTGTATCTGTTTTCGTGCTTGATTCTCCGTATTAACATATCCAAACAAACCACCAAATGTAGTCACATTTGTCAAGTCAGTCACTTGCAAAGTGTAACTTGTGTTATTAAACGTTAATTCCAGTGGGCATAAAAAATTTCAACATCTTAAAGATGTATTGGGAACATCTATTTACGCAATTAGTTTAGACTTGAATCAAATAGCATAAAACATTCACTTAATTTTATAATGGTTCTCAAAAAATCATTTTAAAATTGGTACGTTTAGTTGAAACCAAAACTTGTGAATGAGTGGTTTTGCATATTTATAATTGAGAAAGCGTCTTAAAGAGAGAATATTATAGCACTAAGAGTTGCATATTACAAAGACGTTGTGTTTAGAAAATGGTGTTAAAACACCCAATAGATCGCATTCATTTAGTTAAACAGCTAGTAAATTTGTCTAGTCTAGATCAAATAAAATGTGACTACAAGTATTTTATAATTCCACGTGTCAGTTGGACAAAATAACCCCTTAGCAATAGACAATACTTGACTATCTTTGCTCGTCAAATTTAAACTTCTATAGTTCTCGACAAAATAACACGAAAAGAGTGTGGACCTCTCCTGACTATTAAATTAGTCAAAAAAGTGTTAAAATTTTCAACAGTGTAGGATCTCATTATGTGACTTATATCACGGTGGTGGTATCAATCGCAATACATTCGAAACATGTTACATATGTAGTTTACAATCAATACACATAATACACATAACTTGGGAATATATATAAAAATATTTAAACGTTTACCCAATGAAATTAGATGTCATGATAATTATAACAGTTTTTGAAAATCGCTACAAGCATTTTTATTACAGCATTTCTTTTACTCACAAGGGAACACCGGCGGGT
Source organism: Protaetia brevitarsis (assembly GCA_004143645.1). Classification (NCBI taxonomy): domain Eukaryota; kingdom Metazoa; phylum Arthropoda; class Insecta; order Coleoptera; family Scarabaeidae; genus Protaetia; species Protaetia brevitarsis. The sequence goes on along the minus strand of RXPK01000202.1, from coordinate 2,734,488 downwards.
GTCCCCCTCCGATTTCGATGAAACTTAACAGATCGAAAGAGTACCTTAAAACAAGTGACACGTATTTTTTTTTATCGGCGTATCCGCACGATTTTGGGGTACAGCCCCCTCCAAAGTTTGGACGATTTTTCAATTTTTGCAAATATTTCCTAAATTATAACAGATATTAAATTTTCTTCTTAACATAATTTGCAGCATATTGCATGGCCCTAAGGGTGGCGTCGTCCGTATTCGCAAAAAATTAATATAGGGGGACGGGGTACCCCGTACTCCCCATTTTTTTTACATTTTTCTTTTCTTATTCATCAAAAAGAAGGCCGATTTTACATAGAATACGAATGATGTATAACAAGTTTAGAAAATTAATAATTGTAAAAATAGAAAAATAATAATAAAGCTTCAAAATTAATAAACTTGTCTATTGATATAAATCAAATGAATTATAACAGAAGTAAGTTTTTTATCTTTCACATAATTTGCAGCATAATACATGGTCTCAAGGTAGATATCTTCATAAAAAGCTAATAACGGGGGACGGGGTACCCCATACCCCCGCATTTTTTTTAATAATAAGTTTATTCATTATTCATCAAAAAAAGATCGCTTTTACATAGAAAACGGTGATGTATAATAAATTTAGAAAATTAATAATAGTAATAATAACTCAAAATAAATATATGTACGTGTCTATTGTGATGAATTTGATATGCACTTATCTACGCATACGTGAGTTTAATTAATTATTCAGTCACTTCAGATATAATTGGTAATTTGCATTATAAATTTAATGCGATCTGGTGATTATTCATATTATTATATAGATAAAAATAAATCCACGAATGCATAGTAATTAACCACGAACGTTTAAGTGGTCACGTCTGCATTTAGGAAATAGGAATATAAGATGAGTATTCCAAATGAGAACATTGTGTAGTATTTGCAATAAACCAGCTATTGTGCGGTGTTCATGGTGCAAACAAAATCTGTGTTTTAAACACTTTTACACAGACTATCACTACTGTAATACTTACATAGCTTAATTACTGTATGTATATTAATCTTGTTCGCTATTGCAATACATATATACCAATAATCGCATTACAGTATGTCATGTATTTAAACATTTATAAGCATTATAATGTTTTTCTAATTCTGTTCTATTGTTTCCGAAATGTTATAATCGTTACAAACACATTAGTTATATTTATGCTCCATTGAATACTTACATTGTACACCTACATTGCACGAAAAACCTGAAATAAATTAAAAAATATATATGTATGTATTATTTAATCCTTCGTCCTGTGTAGCAAATTTGTTCATATATACGCACTAAAGTATTATGGTATTCTAAGAATGAATAACATTTTATTAAGGAAACATATAAAACGCAGTCACTAACTGCAGTTGATAAGACGATTTATATTGGTACCACCGATAAAAGTTTCGTATAGTATATAGTATAAGTTAGTAGGCATAGAAAGGTTTGACCATAACTTGTCGAGTAGATACAATTCTAAATTAAGAAATATTTAAGTAAGGAGAGCAGCGGAGTAACGATAACAAATAATTGTTGTTAATGTACTATATTATATTACAATTATTTTTATTATTAACCCTCCAAATTTATTACCATTGTTTTCTATGTAAAAGCGATCTTTTTTTGATGAATAATGAATAAACTTATTATTAAAAAAATGCGGGAGTATGGGATACCTCGTCCCCCGTTATTAGCTTTTTATGAAGATATCTACTTTGAGACCATGTATTATGCTGGAAATTATGTTAAGGATAAAAACTTATTTCTGTTATAGTTCATTTGATTTATATCAATAGACAAGTTCATTAATTTTGAAGCTTTATTATTATTTTTCTATTTTTACAATTATTAATTTTCTAAACTTGTTATACATCATCGTATTCTATGTAAAATCGGCCTTCTTTTGATGAATAAGAAAAAGAAAAATGTAAAAAAAAATGGAGGGTACGGGGTACCCCGTCCCCCGTTATTAACTTTTTGCGAATACGGACGACGCCACCCTTAGGGCCATGCAATATTCTGCAAATTATGTTAAGAAGAAAATTTAATATCTGTCATAATTTAGGAAATATTTGCAAAAATTGAAAAATCGTCCAAACTTTGGAGGGGGCTGTACCCCAAAATCGTGCGGATACGCCGATAAAAAAAAATACGTGTCTCTTATTTTAAGGTACCCTTTCGATCTGTTAAGTTTCATCGAAATCGGAGGGGGACACCCGCCGGTGTTCCCTTGTCAGTAGGTGAATATTTTGGAGAGTAATATCTTCTTTTGTTTTTTATGTCTTTCGTTTTCTTTATTGCCAGCTCTGTTCTTTTTTGTTTGTATCTTATTATTAAGATACAAACAAAATTGTTTTATTATCCTTTTATTTTCTTGTTAAGCTTGGTGGTGGCTTTGTTAATTAAGTTTTTTTGGACCTGTTGTATCCACAATGGTGTCTTATAATTAATAAATATTATTATTATTATTGTCCTCCATAAGAATGAACCATCAAGTTATCTATAGTTTAACCATTTAACAACGCGGCGCTGAATCGGCTGAAGCTAAAATCTCCCGGCGCTGAAATGTCCTAGCGCTGAATCGGAGACGCTGAAACGGCGGCGCTGAAACGTACTAGACCCCAGTATCTATGTCATGATTCATGAGTAGTAATTATCGTATCATTCATTTAATATTCAATACACATGTGCATATATACTTTTATTTATATTTTATAATAATTGCGTACAAAACACGTTACGCACTTACATATATTCATTTAAATAAGTATTTAACGCAGAATGACTCTGTTGCATCAATCGAGTTGCAACTTCATCTAAGGTCATCTCGGCAATTTCATATATATACATATAATATATACATCGTATTCGATTAGAAGTTTTTCTTTGACCTTCATACATTTAATTGGATCAATGTTGTCTCTGTTGCAAAAAAAAAATACTTAATAATGATAAACTTCCATAATTTAACCTTTAAAGAGCTTATTAATTGCATCAATTGTATTTTTCTTTTTGGAACAAGCAACACTTTTTAAGGTTATGTATCGTATCTATTTGTAAAAGAATCTAGCAAAATGAGTGTAATGATGTGATTAGAAAGACCAGGGACGGATTTAATAATAATTTCAATTTACTCTTGAGCTACTTATATGGCTTAAGAATGAATACTATTCTATTGTATGTTGCTTTCATGAGGAATTTCTCATTTAACAAACGCATCTCCGGCCAATACTACCTCTGATTCAAGTCCCTATCTTCTATGTGCGCATCTTGGAAACTTTTGTGCAAACATTTAAATATTTGCGGGAATTCATTCCAGTAGATAATATGTACAATATTTTATTATATTTGTATTGGTTTTTGTTTATCGAACATACATTTTCATAACTGTTATACTTATATTTATAAAATATAAGTTAGTAGTCAATTTGGCATGATTTAACACAGACAAATTAAATTTCCAGTGGTTTTGTAATTAAAATATTCATTGAAATATTTTTCTTTCCCAAACAGTTGTATTTTCTTTAATGTAGACTGCGTGCATTATTCGTCTTCTCTGTGAATATCCTCTTAACGTTTTTCATATCATAGCTTTGCAATTTTCATTGAATCATTACGAAGCGCATCAAAATATTCAACTGATATTTTACAGAGCGCAACTATTAACTCTCTAATAACTTTAAATGTTATTACGCCAACATTCTTACCGCAGTGAACAAAGTAAGAATGTGTAGGAAAAGCGAATGTGAATTTTCCGTATATCTGTATTTGCACGGATTGTAAATTCCCTCTAATCGCACATTGCGTAAGATGTAAAGATTATGTAAAGTAATACATGTATCTATTAACAACAAATTACGTTTATTTTTATAGAACCTTTTCCGCAGATGAAGTGAATGTATAGAAAGAGCGCTCGAAAGCCTTTGTTGGACTGTGACTAATGAAGTGATGAAAGAAGGTCCCACCTTCGACTGAGACTATCGAAAAATTAAATTAACTTTCTCGTATAATGGTATTCAAGAAGTTTTTTATTTTTATTACAGTTGTCACTCATATACCCTATAACGTGGGTTGGAAGAAAGGTTAAGCGATACAGGAAGTGTATTGCTGTATTTTGGTGACTCACGTAATAGTGTTGCAAAATTCGATTTGATTTGAGCGGGATAATAATAATAATAATTATTATAAAAATAAATAATAGATTCTTGATTAGTATGTCGTAGTAGGTGCGAAGTATCGTCAGCATATATACAAAGTTGAGCTTCTCGCGCATTCGCTGGCGGATCATTCATGTATAGGATGAAAAGCGGGGGCCCCAGCATGGAGCCTTGAGGAACACCGCACTGCACTTTCGTAGGCAGAGATCTTATGTTGTGCAACTCAGTTAATTGCCTTCGATCGGTCAGGTAAGATCTTAATAAATTTAGGGGTAATCTCCTTATCCCATAGTATTCTAGTTTTTCAAGTAAAATACCATCATTAACGGTATCGAAGGCTTTACTTAGGTCTAGTATGCTCAGCTTCGCACATTCACCAGCATCAAAAGCCTCGTAAATATCTTCAACGATACTCAATACACCTGATGTGGTAGAGCGACCTTCCCTTGACTTATTGTGAAATATTGTTTATTTTCTAGGTATTTAGAAAGCCGTAACGCTATTGCTCTCTCAATGATTTTAGAAGCAGATGGTAATATACTAACTGGGCGATAGTTTTCATAGTTGTTAATATAACCCTTTCTTGTATGAGTACTATTCTACCTACTTTTAATGGGCTTGGAAAAACTCCCTGTTCTAGACATTTGTTGAAGACAGCTGCCAATGGTACACTTATTTGCTCGGGTATCTGTTTTAAAAGGTAAGTGGAAATGTTATACACGTTTCTCGTATGATTCCCTTTTATTTGTTTAAGGATTTGTTCTATTTCCTGGGGTGTAATTGGGAGTAGATAAAAAGATGTGGTATTAGTTACTTTATAATTACTCAGCAATTTTTGGGGCGAGTGTGTACTTTGTATGTTCTTAGCTGTTGCTTCTCCAATTTGTGCATAGTATAATAATAATAATAATAGTAATAAACGGGATACTAAAGAAATATGTTTAGTTGATGATGGTTAGGAGCGAGATTTGGCGCAACGGAAGTGTCTGACAACTATTAAGCAAAATTAAAAGATACACCTGTTCCACAACTTTGTTAAAATCCTTCGGAGGTCGCTGGCGCCACACAGGTGTCATTTAGCTGTAATTCCCTATATTATTATAGAGGCGCGCTAGCGCTGGAGTTAAAGCCACCTTATTTATGAAAAGGTAAATAATTTCAATGCATCTTGCTTTACCTAGGAGCACTACATGTGGCTATCTATTCTAAGTATAATATGGATTCCACAACAATGTTTTGGGTCAATTCAGTTGAAGACGATGAGTCAAATACAAGAAGCTCGCATACGTGCAATTTTTAATCTAAACAGTAGATACTCACGTAAATTATTCTTAAACAAAACAAATTTTTACTTTAACAGCAATCTTTATTCTTGAATGTGCAATTTTTGTAAAATCAATTATGAATACTTTTTTTTTAAGAAATACGAACCGAATCATGAACAATAATAACAAAAATATTAGCTATCAGAGGGACTTAGGTTATCTTCCAGCATTCGCGGAAGAGCAAGAAAAGCCACGAAACATTACTCTGGAAGCTATAGCAGAAGCTGGAAAGCTGTTACTGATAGTCAGCAAATTATGTCGAATCATATGTTTGAAAGAGGCAGTCCTTTCGATTCCTTAAAGGACAAGCGGATGAAATTACTAAGACAGAAATATTTGTATTATAAGATTAAAAACAACACGACTTAAATATTTTCAAAACTAGAAATATAGCGGGTACCTATGTTAAATTATATTCCTAATATTAAAATACCTGTATATCTGGCTATCTAATATATTACGCCTTTGCTTCAGTAAGAAATAGCGTTATATATAATTCAATAATTCAATCTTCCATCCAGTTCTAAACTTCAAACATTAGGGATTTTCCGACAAGATAGACAGATTACCTCCAACTTAAATTAATTACTTCTTTTTTTATTCTTTCTTGTTAAAAGAAGTTAATCCTTCACTAAAATTTTAGGTAATTCATATTTTAAAAGTAGTATTTATCGATGTGTAAAGTTTATAGGAATTAGCATACACGCAAATCTGTAGAGTTCAGCATTACATCACAGTAATACACGTTTATTAAAATAATTTGCCTTGTAAGCAATGACATTTAAATGAAAGAAATTTTGTGTAAAATTTACATTCGTAATTGTATGGTAGTCTTATATATAAAGTAAATAAATGTTGTAAAGTTACTTTATACATGATTATGAATACAATTTTTATTGAAATTTACATCTTTAAAATTCTACGAAAATTTAATTTTTCCTTACTATAGCTGCAAATCTAATGTTGGTAGTTTGAATAGTTTCACGAGAAAGAAAAAACAAATAAGTCATATGTTTTCAAGTCTAAACATTCCTTCAATACAAGAATTGTTTTGTACCAAATCTCTATTAGTTCGCTGTTTCCCAGGATATTGTAAGGGTAATAAAAGTTTTGTATTTTCTGCTAGAAATCCCTTATTTCTATCTGTGTTTGTACGGTGCTTTTCCGCTGTTTGAGTTTTTTTTTTCTATAATAATAAATACATCTAGTAATATAGATGAACAAAACAAACATTCCTACATGTAATTTGTGCTTTTTAGTTTCAAAAGTAGTATACGCTTTCTTAAACTGCTGGTCGGAAAATATGAATTGAATTGAAAAATGGTACTTAAATGCCCAACCACATAAAAGGAGCCGAAAAGCGCTAGATAATGTAATGCATCAAGAAGGGAAGTTTGTAAGATACGCAAAGCGAACTGTGGGCACAATTTGCAATACTTTTAGATTATATTTTCAGATATAATATTGTAAATTACATCTTTTAAAAATTTTTAAACTACATTTAGTGACGACACGATATACCTAATGATCACCCTTTCATTAGGAAAATATGCCACGATTCTTCAAGCAATAGCATACGCAATATTGCATTGTGCACTAGAAAAACCCAAGATAGAATCAAGAATGGTTTGGAAATGTAATGGAGAATAGCCTTATAGACCGCCATAAAGTCACTTTGCTGTGAGTGCCTGGACATTCAGTACTCGATGGAAACGAAAAAGCCGATGAGCTAGCAAGACAGAGACCATATGCTTCATATGTAGGCCCAGAACCTGTTCTAGGAGTGTCAAAAACACAGCACGAGAGTAGGTAACAAGTTGAGTCAAAGAGAAACAAAAAGAACACTAGAATAATACAACCAGGCAAACTCATGGTAAGATGTTTATCAGGGGAGCATCAAAAAAGAAGGCGGAAAATCTACTGCAGGAATCATCTTCGAATCGTGGCAGATCTCTCAACAGGTACATTGAAAGAACATCTACAAAAAATTGGGATCAACACTGAAGATATCGACTGCAGACTGTGTAATGAGGGGACAGAGAACGCTTACCACATTCTGCGTGAAGCCAGGAATGCCTCGTATAAGTAAATACAAAAGCTAACAGCCTGCGGTGTTTCCAAAGGTTCCAGATGAATGATAGTTTTATGTATCGTTTCATACCCTTTTTAACACAGAGTATAGAATTTATAGTCCACATCAAGTTTAAAGATAATCCGCATTTTAATGTTCTTAGTCGTTAAAGCGATCAGTAAAAGTTAACTATTTCTATCCCGTCTTTATTGTGCAAGCACAAATTGTGTTAATAATTCCAACGTTGGCGTAATTATTTCGAACATTAGCGAATCTATAGATGAATGTACATATTTTCGTTTCATTGGTGGTGAGCGAAAGTTGCATAATTATCCTCTCAGTTCATCTAATTATACGAACCATATAAAGATATTATGACACTTTGCAATATACCTTAACTACCCATTCACTCGCAGATATAACAACTTTTATATGACCCGCCACGTTGAGTTATTTTTAAACCATCTAAAGATATTCCCGTCGTACTTTACTTGATACACTCATCGCCTGAGTGTAATTAAGATGCAGCCGTTTCATATCTGAATTCAGCTTGTAGTTATAATAGACGTGCTAAAATTAAAAACGGGTATCTTCGTCGATAACTTGCGTGTCAAATTGATGTACATAAGTATCGTTTATTTTTGTGCGGACTTTTTCCTCGATTTTATTTCCATTTATGGAACAAAACGACGGGAGTGCGGATTAGAAGATTAATCAACGATTGGAATGCTTTTGACCTTTGTGGATAAAAGTTGCTAAATACTGGTTTTATTTACAATATCGGCGTTAAATTTTATTGTTCTTTTTATTGTTTGAGTGACAAAGTGAGAGCTCATGCAGAAATGCCAATGTATACAAAAATAACAACATGGTGTTAAAGTTCTCCAAACAAAGGTTTAAATGTCGAAGATATTTATAATTTGTTGCCACTATAAATGTATTCAATACTTTGTAGTTTTTTTTTTTTTATTTATTTGGAAAGGAGTACCAACCGGACTTCGTTAGAGTATAAAATTGGATATATGTTTAATGCGGTCTATTTAATAAAAACTACTTTATATGACCTCACTATTTCGTCATTTATTAATGACTTCTTCAGGAGGTAATCTATAATATTATAACCGGATATGAAGCAATAGTAATGAAAATGTATAAATAATACTTATAATTTGAATATAAGAATACAATTAAATTTTTTTGTAATTTGGAATCGTTAAAAAGTCAGAAAAGTCATGAATATGGAGGAACTTTTGTTTTCAGTTAGATTGTCCTCTGTTGTGTTATAGTTTTCCTAGATTTTACACATATCAATCAGATGGCCATTAATATATGACAATTTGTCTGCTATTGAAAGTGCTTCGATCTCAACATCGTGGTTCTCAATTCTAATATCGTGAATATTGCAGTGATTGGTAGCAGAGGTGCATTCGAGCGAAGTTATCTCATTACCTAATAACCAAGTTGCTTTTATTTTGTTATCCCAATGCAGAAGAAATTGAGAATTAGCCATACGTTGCTGATTATAGATGTCATATTGCAGATTGTTGCAAAATGCTTTGTATTACTCCTCACTAACAACTTTGTTCAACATATCCTCATAGAGTTGCTTTTTGTTGACATTTTTGTTTAATTTCATTAATTAACCAGGGCTTTTTATTATTATAGTGTGGTTCACGCTTAGCGACTCTCTTCAGACATGAAATATCAATTCCTTCCATAAGAATTTTAAAGAAAATGCTATAGACAGCGTTAGAGTCTTCTCCTTCAATTTGTTACCAATTAATGGATTTAAAATATTTATTTAAGAAGATTATCATCCGCAAAGCTATGGACCTCATCGTATATGATTTTTTTTTCTTTAATAAGAATAGTGGGAATAGTAAGCATCTGGGCTGTATGATCAGAGAGAGAAGACAATATAACACGGCTTTCATAGGTCTTAGCGTTAGTAAGTATGTTATCTATGTTCGTGGACGTGTGAAGTGTTATTCCAGAATTTTAAAATCTGACTAAATCGTAAAACTTTCAAACTGTACAGTGGTTTCTTTTTTGTACATTTATAGTAAAGTCACCCGTAATGATTACAGTGTATCCCGCTTTTTTCATTGCAATATAGTCCATAATATCCTCAAGTATTTCAAGTAACTTAGCTATATCGGCTGAGGGTAGTCTATATATACTAATAATAAGCATTTTTTTATTACGGATTTCCATGGCTAAGCGTTCTCAAACTGATTCTAGACTTTTTCTTTTAGATCGGTAATTTAAATAAACGGGGTATCCCGTTTCATAAGGAGACAGGATCCACCGTGCTCCAAGGTCTTTCGGTGAAAGCATGACGCCAAAGAATAGCCATCTATACGCAAGCAATTCATTATTGCTGCATTCAACCCATACTCTGATAACGCAAGAATGTGAACATGGCACTCATGGTTATTTACAAATATATTTAAACCAGTCATGTTGCTTGCTACGCATTGTATATATTGGTGTAATATATTTATAGAAGAATAAGTTGATAATGATTTTATTGCGTTACAGTGTTTATTTGTTGTATTGGTTCGAGGGCCACAAAACCTAAAGCGTTTTATTACAATATTCTCCGCTGAACCTCTACCTTTAGATTGTAATTGTTCTACCTCAAAATGATATCCAAGCAATCGATTTTCCGGGTACGATGACATCTCTTCGGCGGTTAAGTCGCGCCTGCATCGGCCTACGTAAATCCATAGTTTACGATCAGCTGCGACGGACGGGCATTGATCTCTTGATGTACCCATTATTTCCAGCTGTTTTCTGGGATTTTTAGAAGAATTCTTGATGGTATTTATGGATTCCTTTTTATGACGGTGTTTTCCGGAGATTTTTGTGAATTGTCTGGTATCAGTGACAGTGACCGCTGAAGAATTAAGGGAAAATGTGCTACAGGGCCCAGATGAACGATGGAGTCCTTAGGTTAGACGTACCCTTAGGGGTCACCTTGATAGGATATGCGGACAACCTCGGGGTTGTGATCACAGCAAGGTTTGCACATGGGCTAGAAGCGGCGACCAATATTGCTGTTGGCAGAGCTATCCAATGGCTAAAAACCAAACAGCTAAAACTCGCGCAATAATAGTACAGATAGTATTCCTGACATCTGGCAGAAAGCTAAAGCAAATAACAGTCCGAGTAGGGATGCTCAAATAACAAACCAAACAAGCTTAAAATATTAAGCATCTATTGGGGTAGAAACATGAGTATGGCCGTACACGTCCGAAAAATGGCCGAAAAGACAGGGAAAGCCCTTTCAAATCTTTGTCGACTAATGCCAAATATTGGGGATTTGAAGGAAGGCAATAGAAAACTTCAGGGATCTGTTGTGCAGTCCGTTATGCTGTATGGTGCACCTATTTGGGGGAAAGCGATGGACATCGACACGCATAGAAAGATGTTTGAAAAGGTCTAGCGGAGAGTAGCTGTATGCATCACCTGTGCGTATAGGACAACGTCAACTAGGTCGTTACGTGTATTGGGCAGAATTATCCCGATACAACTAGCTATAAAAACGAGAGAAAAAGCTTGATTAGAGGAACGCGCAGACATACTGAATGTATGGCAGAATAAGTGGGCGCCTTGATATTGCAGAGTCCACGGAGAAGTCAGTTATCACATCACCCAGATACTGACAGGCCATGGCGGCTTTCACTGCTATCTTCACCGGATGATATTTCGGCAAGACAGCATATGCAGCTTGTCCAAGATGGAATACTGTGAGAAACCAAGCACAGACTCAAGATTGACCCCTGCGGGACACCTTGGGATAATGGTAAATGTTGAGATATTTTATTACTTAATTTTGCACATTAAGATCTACCTGAAAGAAACTCTGCTATCAAAATAATAGAAGCACGACTAAAGCTCTTGTCCTTCAAAACGTTTAATTGCAATGTGTTATTCACGATATCTAATGCCTTAGAATAGTCAAGCAATACAAGGCCAGTCATAAATCCTTCGTCAGTAGTTCGTAAGATACCATCAGTTACACATAATAAGGTTGTGATACAACTGGGTTCAAGCTGAAATCCAGATTGGACATATGGCAGTAGTTTAAAATCTAAAACATATCTCTTTAATTGCCGTTTCATGACTCGTTCCAAGATTTTGGATAAGGCAGGAAACACACTTATAGGCCTAAGATCTTTATAACTCTAGTCCTTGTTTTTTTTTTTTTGGGGCAAAGGGCCGATATGATAATAATAATAATAATAATATGTGACGAAAGGCACAGCACCAGAAGAACAAATTCGTATTATGCAAACATCAACACAATCGTACCCAACTGCTGTGGATTTGATTTCATTTATGATGCCACATTGTATCAGTGGTTACTAAAGAGAAGGAAAGCGTGTGAAATGTACTAGATAATACATGTGGGATAAGTAGAGAAGAGGTATTAGAAGAAGGTATGCTATAAATAAAGTAATCGTTAATTTTGTCGGGATCAGCGAGGTGTGCAGATATCTCGTATTTTTTCTTACTAAGGCATATATTCAGGCGAATGAGCTGTTTCCAGAGCGTTGTACTATTTGCTGAGCGGGATATATAATCAAAATATGCTCTCTTTTCGAGATTGAATGTCCGGTTAGTTATATTTCTTAAGGTTGTATAATAGTTCCAGTCATGGGAACGGGATATTCCTATATTTATCCTGTTACTTACGACGCAACCTCATCAATAACTTTAAGTTATCGGTAAGCCAGGGGATATATACTTTTTTTTGTAAATTTACGTGTTGTAAGTAGAACATGCTTGTTGAAGAGCTGTAAGAAACTGAAATTAAAGAAAAGCTATTTTATCATCAATGTTTTGCAAGTGAAGCATATGTTGAAAGTGAAGTTTTTGACGATCTAAAGTAAATTCAAGCATGTTAATATTTTTGAAGTCACGATAAGTACGCAAGATTGGGCCTCCCTCAAATAACCAACTATGACACCTTAATACGCCTTACTTTCAACTTTAACCACTGGATCAACATGCCTGTATTAATACAAATTTCTTACAAATCCAACAAGCATAATTGGGTTTTCCATTTTTCGTTTATGAAGTTGTGACAGGCTTACTCTGCTTAGCAAACATCTTTCTTGGAAGTAGAAATGTCAAGTATCATTCTATCGAGAAGGTTAGAAGCTTACCATACAGAGAATAAAATAAGCATAAGTAAATAAAAAAAAGTAACTTGTCTCCACATAGAAGAGTTAATTAATACAATCTATTATTTATGTAAAGTTTCTTTATATGACAATTTGCTATCCTTTTTGAAAGTAATATTGTTTAAAAAAAAACATTTGCGCTGTCATTTATCACGTGCTCACTTCCTCAATAGAATATCAAGAGTGTATTACGTAAAATGTGTGTATAATCGATCATCGACGTAGGAATAGACTGTACGCCCTGCGCTAATATTTAAAAAATAAGAATAATAAAAAGAAATATATGATTGTGCTGTTATAGACTTTCCGTCTGGTATAAATTTGTTTACATCACGATCGATTTTGTAACAATTTCATACGTAAGAACGAAGAAGAATGACTGTATCAAGTTAGCGAACAAATCGGACAGCATCTTTTTACTTTCGAATGTCTGTTCGGCTTGCAGGAATAGACACAGATTTCGTGTTTTGTTCTCCTTGTCCTCTGTTAATATATGCATTAGATTCGGAGAAGCGATTACAAAATATTATTAAAGTTCCCCGACTATCTGATAATCGTAATTGAAAAGAACGGCTAGGCAGTGAAGCGGCACAACGATTGCTAATGTAAAGCGTCGGCTGAAGACACGGCTTCCTCATTTCACTTTCGCAACATCGTTGTTTTTCAATACGTAGAGCAAATTCTATTAAGCGTAACTAAAATTATCGATCGTTTTTATTCCAATCGACTGGCAGTTTAGACACGCATGTTATCAGCTGTGAATTTACAAAGAGAATAATATCCTACGAAGATTTGGGTTTCACTTTCTACGATATATGATTATTATATTAGCCATAAAACGTACGAAGTAAAGAAGCAAAACAGCACTTTAGAATGTTGTATGTAATTATTTACGTATTTTACTGAAGCAATCTACTTTGAAATGATTTTCTACTTTAGCAGAAATTGTTGTAGTACGGTTTCTATTGATAGTAATATCAATCATTTTCACTGAAAAATGCGTATAAGTAGAAGCTGTCGCCCATGATTTTGCCTGCATGCATTTGTACAGGTTTGATAAATTTATTTTTAATGAAGCGTGGAGTTTCCCAGTCTCCATTCTGGCACCATTGCTGTTTAAGGTATACAATAACTTCGACAACTCGTCAAACATATTGGAAGCAATGGCTTGAAACCAAATGATTGTAAAACACAATCACTTTTATTCACCATAAGGGCTCAAGCAAGAATTTTTCGTATTTTCGAGTCTCCACATAATCTGGCATCATACCATGACGGGATTCAATCCACCTAATTCTTCTCTCTAATATATAATGCCTTTTCTGTTGATACAAAATCAACATGGACGCAAGTATTTTTTTAGAAACAACCTCTAAAGCATCTGTCAAGGGCGCAGCAAAGTTTTTCAGCAGGAGTAGCTAAGATTTTGGCCGAATGGGTCGTAAGATAAATAGATCTTCATATTTTGTACTATTTCCAGTCTGGAGAATGAAATGGTAAAATGAAACTAATTTAAATTACGGAAGGAATTATCCGAAACCCTTGACGTATTGTCTTTTTCTCTGTCAACATAGAAACACACTCCTATCTAAAGTAATTTTTATTACACTTCCACAGATGCTGGTTGCTGGTATCGTTCTGAGTTTGATTTATATACACAGCTGTTCCTTGCTTTTGTGCACATGTTTTTCTAAGCTTCTCAAGAGACTTCGTTTTTCAATTATACCATGTCGGAAAAGATATTTTTCCTTAGATCTAAAACTTTCAGGGGCAAATCAATGTATTCGCAAAATATTCTTGTTGAAATTATTGATGCCAACAATGCTTTGTTCTCTTTAATTACTTCGTGCGGAATCGAATTAAATATCTTATAGCATTACCATTGCCTCTTCAATCATGGTAACTGCAACGTAACTGGCATCTGGAAGGATGGAAAGCAAGTATCCATCCCAATATATACTGCAATTATTATTTTCGCTTGCTATGTGATGGTGTATTCCCCTATTGCCACATATCTCCTGTGATTTAACGATATCCGCTCCATTATTCGATGTGTCTGCATAAGAATTTTGTGTTTGAAGTTTCTGTTTAATTCTCCAATAATCCCTAGGTTATGTGGTTGTTTGTATGTATACATGGGCAATAATAGCACAGTGTGGGTTAAAATACCTATTGCGTCTCTTATACTTGCTGTCTTACATCTGGTCGCCCAATCCTACTTCTTCCAAAAAGTTTAAGGATATGAATCTTAGGTTAAGTAAATTTCCCTTTCCAATTTTAGGTGCATTCAGGCGTAATGCTTTTGAGTTGTACAGTGCCAGGCAGTTTGAGAGGAGACGAATGGGCGTTTTACCTTAACTTGTTTCCCACAAAAGCTACATTCAAATTCTCTCTTGCAAATCTAAGCTTATTCAGGTGGTCTTTTAGCTTACATTGGTCTGAAAGTATCTTCGTTAATATACGAATATTGTTCTTACTGAGGTGGATTCATTCTGTGGGATCTCTTATGATTATAGTTTCCCAGAAGTGCTTTAGCTGGCCTATTCCTTGAGAGATTCTCCCGATAATTGAATCTTTTCTGCTCTGCTTAACTTTTTATTTCTTTCAGTAAATTTGGCCCATTAAGAATTATATCGCAGTTTTTTTTTGCAAGATTATCTGTTATTTCGCTCCCTACACTCCTGTAAGCAAGCATATAATGTAACTAGACGTTTACTGCATATAGTGTAAATATGCCTCGGAACCCAGAAAGCACTTGACTACCAGATATTTTGATTGCATCAACTATTCTGTTTTGCTTTCGAAGTTGCATAATTATGGCGTTAGAGGTTTGGCCTTGGTGTGGTTAGAATTTTAAAATCAACCTTTTTGAACGTAATCAGACCGTTTCATTGTCATATCTTAATAATAATCTACGTGTAAATGTTAATTCAGAACCGTTAAGGGTTCGTATGGGGTTCCTCAGGGCTCCATATTGGGCCCTGTACTCTTTTTACTATATGTTGCAGATTTTGATCTGTGTTCTGATAGTATTCAAAATATTGGTTACGCTGATGATTTTTCATTAATCATTAATAGCAATAGGGTAATGCTGAGAAGATTTGTAGAGACGCAGTAATTGACGCCATTAATTTTTTTAATTGTCACGATTTGTCTTTTAATACTGTTAGAACGGGTATTTTTCAAATTCATAATTGGCAAAATGATGGCCTGTGTCATTGTCTGTTGGCGCTGATGTTTTGAATGATAGATGTATGGTTGTAGTAATCGTGATTGTCGAATACCTTATCTCCGCTTTCACCGATCTGGTAGAAGGCAAGTGTGATATTTAGCTAGGGATCTTACAATTTACTCCCCTATTAGTTAATGCCTACTTGGTAGACTCATGCGGAGTGTTCCCAAAAGTGTCCTCTAAGTCTACAAAAGTGCATGTTGTGGTTTCTTTATTCGAGGGTGTATTCTGGATTTTCCTTAGTAGATTTTTGCATTTGATAGACAATAGACAATAGAACTAATTACTAACTAAATTAAACTATCTCTTAAGCTCTTAAATACCATAAAAGTTGTTTCTTTTTCTATTATTATTTGAGAAAGTGTGTAAATGATCTCGTTTAGTATACTAATATATAGTAATTGTTTGTAAGTAACTACGTGTTCTCGCTATAATCGATCGTGAGTGCTCTTATATCGACAGATGATTTGCAACGGCGCGAATAGGGTACTATCTAACGCGACCTTGCGTTCGAAATCAAAAACTCGACAATAATTCGGATTTTTTTCTACCTCCTCTCCGACGCCTTGCCGGTGTCAATCGCTCGTGCGCCTTTCACCTACTAGGCCGCTTGAAGGGCGTCTCACCAAACCGATTACGTTACCGTCGGTGCCGAGCTTATAACATGAGACCCGAGCGAGACTTATTCGATGGTCCATTGCACATTTCAAAACGAGCGGTTCGCTATTTGCTAATCGCGTTTTATTTTCCAGCTGCGCGCATTCGACCTTTAGTGTTAACATTACTT